>CM033641.1:116925371-117099233 GCA_019512145.1 Engystomops pustulosus
TAATTTGTAAATCGGTGAGGGCATGATCTCTGGGATTGCCAGCAGCAGAAAATCCTGAGATCTGTGTGCGATCAGCCCACTAGACCCTCCAACAATGAGGTTAGGGTGTAGTGCTCCTGCATCATTGAAGAACTGCGCAGATGCGGGGAGTACAGCGGACTCATTTCTAGGTAGGTGTTTTATTTGATAGCACCCACAGAAGAAGTTGATAAAAGGTGATTTGGGAAACTAAACCACTGGTCCATAAGGACCTGTGGGTGGTTTAGTGTCCCAAATCACCCTGACATCTCTTCTTTAAAGGGAACCTGTCACCAGGGACCCCATTTTCACTTAAGACAGGTTTCAGAAGCTTATTACACCTGTAGTGCAAATCTGCCTTTCTGCCTTTTCTAAGCATTTGCATTACAATATAATTGTGAGTTATAACTTACTCTTGCATCCTGACAACAGCCTGTATAAGTTCACAGTGGCTGGACTTTGGTTTGGATGCATTTCAAAAAACAACATGTGACTTGTCTGTTACTCACTCCTCAGAGCTTGGCCCCCACCTTTGTTCTCCTGTACAGCTCCACCTCCTGCTCCTTCACAGAGGTCACAGCCTGGTCAGCCTTACACCAGTGGGGGAGGGACGAACTGTACAGGAGCACAAAGATGCAGGCAGCCTACAGCTCAGACAAGTCACATGTTGTCTTTTGAAATGCATCCAAACCAAAGCCCAGCCCGTGACCACCCCAGGATTTTGTCAGGATGCAAGAGTAAGTTATAACACACAATTATATTGTAATGCAAATGCTTAGAAAAGGCAAAGTGGCATTTTTCCACTGCAGGTGTCATGGACTTTTACAATCTGTCTTTAGTGAAAATGAGGTCCCTGGTGACAGGTTCCCTTTAAATACCCTGTATTCACAGCATTAGGTATAACTTATTAGTGGAAGACTGACTGCTTGGACCTTAACAGATCATGAGAGCAAGGATCCAGAAATAGCTAACAACAGCAGGCTGAACTTCACTAAACGTCAAGTAAACATATATCCTGATGATGGATGGTAACTTGAAAAAAGCAGAATACCCTTTTAAGATAATAACATATCCAGTATCAGATTTTAGGTTATTGGTATCTAACTAGATTGGGATAGAATACACTTGCTTCTATTAGAATATTTATCTAAAATGTGTTGGTAACTCATGAACAATACCTCTTTTCTTTCATTATGATCCTTGATGTTTTCTGCCATGAACTGAATACTCTCAACAACACCTCGAATTTCTGGTGGTGCTTGCTGTATTACAGGATTACAGGATTCATGATGCCGTCGTCTCCGGCTCCTGGCACTTTGTTCCTTTGATTTCATGCAATGATAACATGTCTCATCTTCAAACACTTCTACGTCTCTGCATTGTGAGTCGGCAAGTTTAGTTGTCTTGCCGTACATTCTCTTCTTGGTTCTTTTAGAACATGGTCGATCTTTTTTCTCCATAGTCTTCCTCATCATTAGGAGTTTAGGTAGACGTTTTAGAAATACATCTCTTACCCACTTGGGCATTTTGTGTGTTGTTGGGGTCCGATAATGAATATTAAGAACAAATACTGTTACCACGATAGACAAGGTTACAAATATCATGGTGAATAGTAGGTATTCTCCAACAAGCGGGATTACAAGAGATGTGGATGGGATTGTTTCAGTGATAACTAACAGGAACACAGTCAAGGAAAGCAACACTGATATGCATAGGGTGACCTTCTCCCCACAATCTGATGGCAGATAGAAGACTAACACAGTTAGAAATGAAATAAAAAGGCATGGCATAATAAGGTTTATAGTGTAAAACATAGGAAGCCTTCTGATGTAAAATGAGTAGGTGATATCTGTGTAGATCTCTTCGCAGCAGTTATATTTTATATCATGCTTGTACCCTGAGGCATCTACTATTTCCCATTCACTGTTTTCCCAAAAGTCTTTCATGTCAACTTTTGACCCAATGATGGAAAGATCAATTTTTGCCTTATCGTATGACCACGACCCAAATTTCATTGAACAGTTCTGATGGTCAAATGGAAAAAAAGTGATATCCATGGGACATGAGCTCTTGAATATTGCTGGGGGAGACCAATTTATCAAGCCATTGTATTTAAGTAAAGCCTTTGTTTTCCCTTCAACCTGAAAGTCACCGACAGCACTGTAAAAGGAGAATCACAGATGACTTCAGGAAGACTCACTTTATAGTAATTATTAATAGAGGGATCAATGCAGACTACATACTTATTATACAAAACAATGTCAGGTTTCCAAATCTTGTCTGCTGGTACACGCATAAATTCAATCCCGTCAAAATCCACAGGATTCCACTTCAGTTTGTAGTCATTCCATATCTACAAAATTATAAACATTGGTTATGTACTTTAATATGTGTTACTTATTATGATATGCTATTACTGCGATATGTTATCTATCTTATATGTGAATATCTTTGGGAGTTGGAGTGCTATACTGAGGTATGTTGGTATCATGGGCCCACCATCTCAGATAAAGCTGTGTTACCGTTTCCAGTATTTTGGCCGATTAAGAGCAATTGCAATGGAAGTCCAATGATATACCAAGCATAATCAGCGAGCAATCTCCCTTTAATGGAAATAAAACTTTTTAGGTCATTGGATTCTAAGCTGATGTAATTTTTGTATAGTAGAACAGTGGTTAGGTTTTGCAGCATTTACACTATGTTTTATTGGGATTATGCAAAGCTGTCCTTAATAAACTCTCAGAATAACATCCTTTGGGGGGACCAATGTTACTAATACTTACATGACGAAGCCACAGGTTTGTCTCTAGGATTTGATTTACTTCATCCTTGTTATATAAAAAAGAAACAAAAAAAAAACATTTTATTTCAAGAAACGTTAATACTCTGCACAGCACATACAAATATTGCAATATGTTATTGTTTTTATGGTACTTGACAACTACATAAATGCTTCTGAGTGCAAAGTGGAAATATTGTTCTATCTAGGTCTCATGGGCATAGTTCTAAAGTCACATAAGGTCTCTGTGTCTCCATAGTAGAGATTTGTAAGCACTATATTATGGGGATCCCATCTCCCTTGAGCAATGCTTTTAGGGGAAGTATCATTATCCTATAATCAGATGGAATACCTGTCCCTCTATGAAATCAAAGGTGTACAGGTTTATAATATGGGGCTATTAATTTCTGTTATATTAACACAAAAAAACAAAAAAAAATGTGATTAACCTTTTATAAGATCACTTTATTGCAATTTTGGGTGGTTGTCTTACTGTATTAAATATTGTGATGTATTGATAAAATATACAAAAAATAGAATATGAAAACACTGAATAATAATATTTAAGCTGGAATCTTTATGACATATGGCTAAATTACTGATCCCGTAATTACATTCATATATTGGGGAGTAGCCTAGAGACAGGGGCTTGGATTGGCGAAAGCTCGCCTGGCAGCGGAGCGCCAGCTCCATGCGCATCATGCGCTTCTTGCGCATCTGTTTACATTCCCCTCACCCGCCATATCCCAAACTTATAAGAACGCTACTACACTTGATCTTATACAAAAGGTTCTTAGAAGTGCTGTTTGGGGAGTAGCCTAGAGACAGGGGCTTGGATTGGCGAAAGCTCGCCTGGCAGCGGAGCGCCAGCTCCATGCCAAGATCCAACTAACATAGTTTTAACTGCAGCACCTTTAATCTACTACTAGTTCACTGCCTCCATACATGGTCCCCTTATCAAACGAGCTGTGTCAGGCAGAATTTTGGGTTGTTTTCATGGCTTCCATGTTAACTTTGTCGCCACCCTGCTGTGTAATCCACAAAATATACTGGCAAACTTTTATCATGTACCGATATTATTTGAGCGCTTCTTGCTCACCTCCTTTGGTTCCTCTCTGCCACCCATTGGTTTGAAGCCTGAGTCCATTTAGGGTATGTCGCCATGCCACTCTCTAGCCTGCTGCCGCTGCCTCTGCATGCCGTCCCCTATAGTGTCAGGGTCAATTATTGGATGTTTTAGATGCTATCTAGCTTCATTCTGTCACTCTGTCATGGCCATGCTGTTGCCCATAATTTTGGCATAATGGTGCGATTAAGCAGCCTCAGAGGCATCCATGCATGCTGCCCCTGCTGTTTCCTGTCCATTTCCGTGGTGTTTCCATCCTTTTCTGAGGTTCCCAGGTGTTTGGCCAAGCTTCCCTGTGCAGAGCCTTGGTCCCCTTGAAAAATGCTCGAGTCTCCCATTGACTTCAATGGGGTTCGTTATTCGAGACGAGCACTCGAGCATCGGGAAAAGTTCGTCTCGAATAACGTGTACCCGAGCATTTTAGTGCTCGCTCATCTCTAATCATTATCCTATAATCAGATGGAATACCTGTCCCTCTATGAAATCAAAGGTGTACAGGTTTATAATATGGGGCTATTAATTTCTATTATATTAACACAAAAAATTAAAAAAAAACAAATGTGATTGCAATAAAGATCACTTTATTGCAATTTTGGGTGGTTGTCTTACTGTATTAAATATTGTGATGTATTGATAAAATATATCCAAAAAAACAGAATATGAAAACACTGAATAATAATATTTAAGCTGGATTCTTTATGACATATGGCTAAATTACTGATCCCGTAATTACATTCATAATTGGGGGGTTGTTAATTCTCCTTTGTGCTTGGTGTTGACTGTTGCTTAGGTTGTTTCCTGGGTTGTGTGATTGAGGCCAACACTGTGTGCTCTTGCAGCTCACCCTGGTCTAGCAGGATACTAGGTCAGCTTCTGGGAACTCCTTTGTAAAGGAAATGCTTAATATATCGGACCAGTCCCATACACCTTGCGGTTCTATTAGTCTCCTCTCTGATATTACTGCTATTCTGTGGTATCTGACTCTGCTTGTTTAATCAACCTCGCTCTATCGTGATTTAGAATTCTTGCCTTGCCACCGTCTTGGTTTGACCCAGTTCTGTTCTGTCTCAGACTTATTCTTACCTGCTGGTCCACCAACCAGCAGCATGCCAGACGATATAAAGCTTTCCCTGGAACCCTGCAGGTCTATAGGGCCCTTTAGTGGTTTCCTGTAGCAGGTTTGCATTGTCAGGGAGGTTTATCTGCTTAGGCATTTGTAGCCTGCCAGAGAAACGCTTAACCAGTCCTGAAGCTTTGTGCCACGTTGAATTGTGGTTGCAGTGTTTGCTGGAAAGTATCTGACACTGCATTTTTTGGCATTGCACTCACTTCTCTGCAGTGCAGTCTCGTGATCTTGATTTTTGTATTGCTATAAATCCCATGACACCTCAGACGCATAAGATAGAATCTCAAATTTAAATATATGGGGGAGATTTATCAGAGTGTCTGAGAGCAGACTGCTTTATTTGCCAATGGCAACCAATCACAGCACAGCTTGTTATTAATAGCTATGGGAAAAAATAACCGGGAAGCTCTAAGTAGTTGCGATGGACAACTAAAACCGTTTCTGCTCTCAGACACTTGTAAAATCCCCCCATAAGTTATAGTGAGGTTTAACCATCACTTCCTAATTATCCTGGGTGACAGGAGTCTGTCCAATCACCATCAAAAAGTCATACGTGTTTTGCCCCACACGCAGATATGGCATTTTCAATCCTACAGAAAGTGAATGTTGACCATTTTGTACAGACAGGTTAATTCCCGACAGGCTCACAGTAAGTTCACATAACTCAAATGAAAAAGAAGGGATCTCATCATTTTCACACAAAACTCATGACGCTGAACAAATTAAAACAGAAATAAAAAATGTTAAAAAAAACATTTGTGAGCTTGCTTTAAGATGAAATATATAGGAAAAGGACGAAGAAAATAATGATAAATTTACTAAATTTAATTTTTGGGTACAGGAACAAAAATATTGACGTAAACTGATTTAATGCTTTTCACAGTTTCCATCCCATGTTTTGCTTTATTGTAAAAAGTTGAATAAATTTCGCAAAGTTTTCTAGGTTCAACAAATCCCCCTGGATCATTATCTTAATAATAAATCTTCAAGTAAAATGTAATTGGTCATTTGCTATGACTACTTCCATAGGTTTGTTTGGTAGGCTGTGTACAATAGATTTGGCGGTGAACCTAGAGACATCAAAAGTAAACACTAATTATGTAGCATCTCTGTGAAAAGTTCTATGTTTTTTCCATCTATCATTGGCTGCAAAAATAACCCAGTGGTTCTAAAACCATAGGATTATGAAGACACCCATAGAAAGGACTCTGTCAATGACCATAGCAACATTATTCCAGTCACTTCTTCCTGAATGAAGACATAAAAGTATTATAGCTCTGAATGCAATTAAAAAGTAGCTAATAGTAAGTTGCACTGTTTTACAAGGGCAATGCATCACAGACAGGGCCAGTTAGTTGCCAATAGGGCACGGGGCCTAGGGTAGTCTGGGGGGGTAAAGGGTTCATATTGTTAAAAATAAATATTTGAAATAAAAAATGTATTTTCTTTATACTGCCACCAGATGGGGAAGGGGGGGGTGGACGGCTTGTTGGCAGGAGCCGGGTGAACAGCCCCACCACTCCACACACTTATCCGGGAAGGAAAGGTTGGCTACCACCCAGGAAGGGTTCTCTGCGTCCATGCTCCATGCCTTGCTCCAGTAGTCCCATGCAGGAGACGTGTGATGATGGTCGGCCTGCCCCAGGTCAGTTCCGGCATAGCCCTTTCACCTGGCGCCGGCGACATCATCATCATTGCCTGCCCCAGAGATGTGAAGATAGAGATGCTGGGAGGAGCAGGTAAATGTCCTTTTTTATTTATGGCTACTTGGGGTGGCCAGAACTGGTACTGAGGACATGTTGGCAGACTCAATTGCCAACCGGAAGGCAGCAATGGATACTGGGACATGTGGGCAGCACTGTGGACACTTGGAGGCAGCACTGGTACTGGGGTTGTTGTATGAGGCTGAAATGTGACTTACTTGGGCAGCACAGTGCTTTACTATGTGTGGTGTTGAAGACACTATAGGGGCATAACCGGTGATTTCTAGGGGAGCACAGAGCGCCGTTCACGCCAGCGATGCGCTGCCATCTCGTGCCGCATTTGCAGGGATCGTCGCTCCAGTTGACATCATCTTCCAAAGACCGAGCGTATCGTTTAACCCTTTCATTACAAATTGCGAATCAGCACATGTAAATGAATGAGGAGGGGAAAATCCCCCATAAACTTGCCATTACTGTAGTTGGCAGATATGATAGGATCGATCAGACAACCTAGGGTTAGAGACCCTAGGGAGTGTCTGAAAATAATTGAAAGAAAAATAAAAAAAAAAAAAAAAAGGTTTTTTTTTTTTTTTTGTAAAAAAACCGAACTGATATACATATTAATACGTTCACATTGGGTATTGCTCTTTGGTTTAGTTGTCCCCCCCCCCCCCCCCCGAAAGCCTGATCTATAAAATATAATAACGTTTTTTCACTGCGTTGAAAAACATAAAAAAAATCTATAAAAAAGTTGATCAAAAGGTCACACAGTCCTAAAATTGATAGCCATGAAAATTTCATCAAAAAATAGCGGACGTTACAGCAAGTATGAAAAAAGTTATTAGCGCCAGAAGATGGCACAAAATAAAAAAAAATTACTTTGACAGGGGTTTAATTTTGTAATGTATGAAAAACATTAAAACAACCTATAAATTTGTGATCCCCATAATCGCAACGACCAAAGAATAAGTAGACATGTCCATTTGTGGCGCACAGGAAAGCTGTAAAATCCAAGCCCACAAGAAAACCCAATTTTTCCCGCTTCCCAGTAACGTGCATGGAATATTAAATACATCACTATGAAAGTGCAATTTGTTATGCAGGAAAATAAGCCGTCACACAGCTTGTACATGGACATAAAAAAGTTATAGATTTGAAGGTGGGAAGTTAAAATAGAAATGAAAAAAACAAAAAAGGCCAGGTCATTAAGGGTTAGTGCTGGGTATTAGCCATTATCACACAAGTTCTGCCTTCAATGACACAACACTGAGCTTGGTTTTGGTCTGTGTTCAGTACTTTACATATCTGTATATATATATATATATATATATAATATATATATATATTATTACACTCACCGGCCACTTTATTAGTTACACCATGCTTAGAAAGGGTTTGGGACCCCCGTTTTTGCCTTCTAGAACTGCCTCAATTGTGCGTGGGCATAGTCAACAAGGTGCTGGACGCATTCCTCAGGCGATTTGGTCCATATTGACTGATGGATCACACAGTTGCCGCAGGATTTGTCGGCTGCTTACATCCATGATACGAATTCTCCCGTTCCACCACATCCCAAGATGCTCTATGGATTGAGATCTGGTGACTGTGGAGGCCATTTGAGTACAGTGATATTCAATTGTAATGTTCAAGAACGTCTGAGATGATTCCAGCTTTATGACATGGGCATTAGCCTGCTGAAAGTAGCCATCAGGATGTTGGGTACATGCAGTCATAAAGGGATGACGATGGTCAGCAGCAATACTCAGGTAGGCTTGTGGCTTGGCAACGATGCCCAAATGGTTACTAAGGGGCCCAAAGAGTGCACAAGAAAATATCCACACACCATTCACCACCTGACCGTTGATACAATGCAGGATGATCCATGAATTTCACGGTTGTTGAGCCAAATTTGACCTACCCTCCGAATGTCGCAGCAGAAATCGAGACTCAGCTAGACCAGGCACTGTGTTCCAATTTCTACTGCCAATTTCGTTGAGGCTTGTGCACATTGTAGCCTCAGTGTCTGTTCTTAGCTGAAAGGAGTGGCACCTGGTGTGGTATCTGCTGAGTAGACCATATGCCTCAAGGTCGACGTACTGTGCGTTCAGAGATGTCTTCTGCTACCTTGGTTGTAAACGGGTGGCGATTTGAGTCCACTGTTGCCTGCTATCCAGCTCGAACAGTCTGCCCTTCTCCTCTGACTCTGGCATCACAACGGCATTTCAGCCCAAATAACTGCCGCTCACTGGATGTTTTTTCTTTTAGGACCATTTCTGTAAACCCTAGAGATGGTTGTGCGTGAAAAATACAGTAGATCACAGTTTTCTGAACTATCAGACCAGCCCTCTGGCACAAACAACCATGCCACGGTCAAAGGCACTCAAATCACCTTTCTTCCCATATGATGCTCGGTTTGAACTGACAGGAGATTGTGCTGACCGTATGTCTACATGCCTATAAATTAAGTGTTTAAACGAGCAGTGACAGGGTGTACCTAATTAAAGTGGCCGGTGGAGCTGAGTGATATATATATATTATATATATATAGATATATATATATATAGTGAGACACTGACGGGGTAATTGTGGATGGCGGTCGGTATGTTTCCCTAGGTTTTGCTTCTATGGCAAGGCCTTAGTGCTGAGGTGGGTTTGTCAACACCTTGGACACAGGTGATGGGAACAGCTAATTCGCCTGGATAAAAATGATTCAGCAGAGTTGAGTGGGTTGTTCTCTGTGGAAGGAGGCATGAGCTGATGAGAGGACACAGCTCTGAACCTGTGTGTCTGGACAGCCACGTGATCTTGTTTAGTGTGAGCAGGGAATATTGTATAGTTAGCACCCTGACGGATAGGTTTCTTTTGTTTATTCCAATACCTGAATGTAAAGGCGGTTCATTTGGCGCACTAAACGCAGGCCGAACCTGTTTGGACTGTACCCTGGTGTCCCTGTCTGAACTGCATTCCCGCACCCCGCTACCACGGTCTCTACTGGGCCAAATCCCCACATAGGTGCCCTTTTTCGGATGCGGGCAGTCAAAAGAAATAACGGAAAGGCTCGCTAAATCCTGCAACATTGATGGGCCATGGGTGAACAGCAGCAGGGCCAAAGTGCAGGATAAGGACCTAAGGCCAAGATGGAGGACTTTATAATAACACCGCATTACTCCGAGTGGCAAGCTTCATTCCGAAGATGAGATAGTGACAGAGTCATAGGTAATCGGTATCGCTGCAGCATATGCCCCATGTACAGTCTTTCCGCAGAGAGACGGTCCCTGGTACATCGGCATTGCAGCAACGACCATGCTTCCAGCAGCAGCGCAGGAGAGGGCGACGACAGCACAGCCAGTTCGCCGCATGAGGGTCCCGACGCAGCAACAGCTCAGCCCAGAGGAGTCACGATCCCGAGCACATTCGTTACCAGATGATGATGCGGACTAGAAGTTTGTTCTGGCATTATGGCAGCACGCAAGCGAACGACTACTGAGGCTGGTCCATACTGGTCTACAAGGGTACCGGTTGCCAGCGTTCGCACGGGCCTGCAGTACAAAACCGGCCTGTACAAAAACATGGCTGACACTGACCCCCTCCGCACGACGTGGAGGCGGTATTCAACGTGTTCTTTTCTCTCGCGCGAGTAGCATTGACGGAGAGGAGGAGTTGTACCGGCTGAGCAGGTGGCAGATGATCCTGGCACCGTTCTCCTGACCGGCGAAGTCGCAGAAAGCTAGAGAAAAGTACTACAGACCTGAGTGAAACGTGGAGGCCCGTAGTACCCCAGCTAAAGGCGGAGATTCTTGCTCGTTCTTGGGGTACCGTTCAACGTTCGACTCCAGACGGGCCACCAGTGGGGCTTACTCACAGAAAAAATTACCCCCACGCTTCCAAAATTGCATGACCTGATCCATCTTGTCGGAAAGAGTGCTACCACGTCAAGGACAATGGCAACCCACGCAAGATGGTAGAGAGAGTGAGTCCTCGACAAGGTAACTCTCACTGCCGGTCTCTCCCACCTCCGGCTTCCAGAGGTGGGTTTGGAACAGGCCGGCATGCACCACAAAAGCTGAGCCGCTTCTGTGTGTGTCCACCATTAGTGAGAGACCGTATCGGAGGTACGGATGGATGCACCTTCCTATCTGACCTCTTCCGACACGAAGTCAGTGCACAGTGCACAGGGTCACACAAAACAGCTGGTAGAGCGCGCTAATTCGCAAATCAACACGGGGAGACATGTCAGGTTGGGCCAGCAGGGGTCATTGGGGGGCGTGGATATACCAGAAACCCAGTGAGTGCTCGTGACAGATCGGTCATGGCAGCGTACTCCTAGTGATGTCAGCAGCGGGTCTGGTTTTGTTTTTTTTTTTGTTTCTGCCAGAACCATGGGGCCATGTATTGACCGCCTCAACTGTACCCGTTGGGCCATGCCATGCTGTCTTAAGACCCAGGCGTTCTTAGTGTAACTTAGCACTCGCCGATTCTGCACGTTTTGCCCGGTTCTTTTGTGCGAGCTCGGATGTCACGTTACCTACCCCGCCCGGTAGCAGACTGTGCCCAAGTGGCCCTCTTCCAGCCATCAGGGTTCGGCTCCACCATCTCGCGCTTGTGCTCCCCCTCCAGCGGACATGCCCGGGATCTCATAGACTCACCGGAGTTCACGAGTGGCCCGTCACCCCCTGGCCTGCCGGTTGGACTTTGATTGATCTACTATACAGTGGAGGCGGAAGAGGGATCCTGGTAATGGGACCACCCGAATTGCACACTGCGGTCCACAAACCTACCATACCCCTTGTGGTGACTTGTTGTACCACTGACCACCGTGGGTGGTGTGTGGGGACACCCTTTTCTATGAAGGGCTACTACTGGCGCCAGAGACTTACACGTGTTTGGGACCTCTGGAGACGAGCGACTCCACTCACGGTGCTGTTGCAGATAAATGGGACCCCTCCGTACCCGGTCCAGCTGCCTCCGCCTGGACCCACCGCTGAACCCTTGTGAGGCCAGATGTGCACACACAACAGCCAGTAGGCGGCTGAACTCCAATGTGTATAATTCATCTCCCATAGACCCCCGGGGTCCTAGCTGTGTGAGGTCCGAGGGCCACCGAGGCGATCTCGTGGCACGAACCCTCCCAGTGCTGGAGACTTGAGATTTCCCGTAGTAAAATTTTGGTGGTGTACGGCAACAGCTACACGGACCCTACCGTGGTTCCCATTAGCACGGGAGATCTCGCCCCTCGAGGACCTTCTCCTCCCGATCCCTGACGAGCTTGCGAGAGAACCGTAAGGTGATAAAGGGCGTACTCAAATACCAGGGGCTCGATAAAAATATTACACCCCGAAAGTGGTGACGGATTGATTGCCGGGAACGGCTTCGTCACAGCGGGGCCGTACACCGAACAGATACGTCGTTTGGGTGAGGAGGTTGAGCAACTTGTTAAGTTACCCTCACCCCCCATTCACCGTAGAGGTGTGCACCTTTACCCTAGAGTTGGCAACACAACATGTGCGTGGGAGGGAGGAAGGGTGTTGACGAAGGATTCACCCGACGAGAGGAGATACGTTGAGAGTGTACCGCCGCGATCGTTTTCTGGAACCAGCGTGGGGCTGCGCGACATGACTGGAGGTTAAACCCGTGGTATTGCTCAGCTCCTGCCACGGAGTGTCAACTTACTGCCCCAGGTATCCCCATCAGAGTCTTGGTCCCGCTTACGATCATCTAGAAGGGCCCCCTCCTTGACGGTTGTGCATTGCTGCTCTGGTTGGCCCCCATAGTCAAATCTCTCACAGGGTGGCACCAATACCATCACCTTAGTTATCTGGACCTACGCTACGCCGCGAGTACCCGAGGCGATTCCTATTAAGGACTACACCCTCCCTACAAAAATACTTGCTAGTGCGGAGCTGTCCAAGTGTCTCGTATAACGCCACAGGCCTCCCCAAAGGAAAATCTTCGAGGACAGGGTCCCACCCCCATTCATGTCCTAGGGTAATGAAGGAGAAGGTGCAAGTTACCTACAGGTACTATAAAACTCAGCCTCCGCACCTCTGGTGTATCATCTCAGACAGAGAGGCTCCGGTTATCCAGCGAGAGGTTTAATAAGTACCTTTGTACAGGGTGCATTGCCTTAAGAGGGCTTTCGGCTACACAAAGACGGGAAGGCATCTGGTGATTGTTCGTGTTGACACTATTTGATGTTTGCCAGAGTGAAAGTTCCACCGTCCTCACTGGGTTCCTCACCTTTTGTGACGTTGTTATACTGGCAGTACCATCACCACCGATGGGCTTTGGATGCTCACGCCAAAGTGAGAGACTTATCGACGTCCCGGGAACAGCGACCCCCCCCCTGAGGCGAACCACCGCACTCGCTCCCTAGGTGATCCCCCTCTTTCCCCCTAAGAATCACGTTCCCTTATGCAAGGACCGCAATAGCGGCTGATCTGGGTTAATAACCTTTTGTAAAGGCAGCACATTGAACAATGGGGCACAACGAGGCCCAGTCTAGCGTCTACAATGAGGGTGCAGCCAGACTCAGGACCTCTTAACACCAGGAGCGATAGAGTCGTTAGTCTGCGTGCCCCCCACCGTGATCCCCCGAGACAGTTGTTGGCCACAAATCGCCCCAAGGACCCATACTGATTGGTCATGGAACCCCGGAGAGTGGGGAAGGTAACCTACACGGATATCTCAGCGTGTGGGGAGGAGGAAACCGAAACGAACAATGATATACCACGTCCGTGCCTTCCTAAAGCCATGGAGGGAAAGAGAGTCCTGATGGCCATGGGGAGGAAAGGCTGAGGGCGTATGTCCCAAGAAGGGGACACGGGGAGGTGTTATTTTTGTGTCAACCCGATGCCAAGGTGACCTGAAGTAACGGATCTCGGAAGTCCCTCTCCAGGGCCCAGATTCAGGAGAGGAAGGAGGTGGTGCTTGCCCGAAATGTGGATGTGTTCCTAAGTTGCCGGGGGACGTACTTCGTCATCAAGCATGAATAATCAGCGAACCCCACATCCGGGTAACCAAAAAACCCTAGGGGTTCCCGAAAGGCGCCGGATTGACCTATCCGAAGAAGGCAGGCAGAGTTAGACCTGGGGGGGTGATCGAGGAGATCAAAAGGACTGGTCGGAGTTCCTATTGTGTTGATTCCCAAACTGCTGTTTCCTACGGTTCTGCAATGATTTTAGGAAGTTGAACGAGGTGTCTGGGTTCAAGATTTGATTCCTATCCCCTGCCCAGGTTGAACTGAGTGTATAGAACGGACTGTGGACAGGCTAGGTTGCTCTCTCCCACCCTTGACCCTGACGAAAGGTAAGGTATGGCAGGTACCCCTGAAATGACAGGCTAAAGGACGAAGACAGCTTTTGTTACCCCAGACGGGCTTTTCAGTACGTGGTACTCCCCGTGTGGGCTACCATGGGGTCTCCGAAACATTCCAGGGTTAATGGGATCTCGTGCTAAAAGCCTTCCCGGCAAGTTTTAGCCTCGGCCTACTTAGATGACCATCTAGTCTATACGTAACGACTGGGAGAGTTAATACCAAAGTACAGCAGTGGTGGAGACCTCCCTGAGGGCAGACAGGGCTGACAGCGACACCCCCACAAAGTGTGACTGGTCTGAAGGGCCCGTGACGTGGTGGCCGTAAGTAGTGGCGCGAGGGTCATAAAACCCACGCAGTAAATCAAAGTTAGAGGGATTCCAGCAGTGGCCACGACCTTTTGGCAAGAAGCCAAGTGAAGGCCTTCTTCTGGGCATGTGGGCTATTATCGCCGATTCATCCCAGATCGCGACATAGCGGCACCGACTGACCTGACCTGACAAAGGGTAGCAGGGCGGGTGATGGTAAGTGGAAGTGTAGACGGCTGAGGGGGGCCCGTTCAGCGAACCTTTAAGACGGTTGTGCGAGCGGGACCGGACTGATTACCCCAACTCACCAAGACTCTGTATGTGAGACTGACGCCTTCTGCGTGGGCATTGGGGGCGTCTGTCCCAAGTAGTGGAGCGGCTGAGGACACATCTGTAAATTCCTGAGCCGCAAGCTTCACACCTCCTGAAAAGAACGCACAGTATAGTGAGGGGACGGGAGTGCTTAGCGATTCAAATGGGCTCGGAACCCTGAGGTATGATATCTGGGTAGGGCGGGCAGTTTACACTGGTGACTGATCTGATTTCCCCTAACCTGATGACTGAGTCAGGCAAGGAGGAGGAACAGCCACGGGGCACAACGGTGGTTCTCTAGATCCAGAATTTTAAATTCAAGGTGGTGGAAAGTCGACGCAGGAAAGCTGCATGGAATGCCGATTTGCCCTATACCCGTACCCCTGTGTTTATGGCCACAAAATGTTCGTCCCGCCACAGAGGGTGTCAAAACAGGGGGGGAGGGGTATGTGAGACATGAAGGGTAAACTGTGGATGGGGCGGATGGTTCCCTACGGTTTGCTTCTATGCAAGGCCTTAGCTGCTGAGGTGGGTTTGTCCCAGCACTTGGAAACAGGTGATCGGGGAAAGCCTATTAGCCTTGGATAAAATGATTCAGCAGAGTTGAGTGGGTGGTATCTCTGTGGAAGGAGTGAGAGGACAGCTCTGACTGTGTGTCTGGAGCAGCACGGGATCTTTGTTTAGGTGTGAGCTAGGGATATTGTATAGGTAAGTTAGCACCCTGACGGTTAGGTTTTTTTTGTATTCAAATACCTGAATGAAAGGCTGTTTAAGTTTTTGCTGCAATAAACCGAGTGCATCCTGCCGAGACCGATGTTTGGACTGTTCCCTGGTGTTCCTCGTCTCGGAACTGCATCCCAGCACCCGCTACCACGGTCTCTACGGGCGCAAATCCCCACGAATACTATATATATATATATATATATATATCCCTTTATACACACACACATAATAACATGGCCGTCATATTAAAGGGGTGTGTCGGGCTTGTGTGTTTTTTTGTGCACCAGTATTAATTCTAGACCAGTCGTTATAAACGTGACCAATCTCCTTCCCAGCACCGCTTCTCGATACTCTTCCACTTCCTGTAAGAGACACCCATAACCAACAGACATAATGATAACTATTCAACCCTTGGAAAGTATGCTCACCAGGTGTAAAGGGGAAGCCAAGTTTGTTTAGCGGGGCCCTCACCTTCTGGTTACACCCCTGAGGGGCGATAAGGTTGTTAAATACCAGGCAAGAATCGGAAGGCGACATGATCTCTGGATTGAGCCACCGAGCAGCAGAAAATCCTGAGATTGGTCTCGTGTCCGCCTAGACTCAACGGTAGGGGTTCTGTGCTGCACTTAGGAGACTGACGCTAAGCGGAGGAGAGAGGCCAGGACGTGTAGGACCCTCTTTTAGTAGGTAGTTAACCAAAGCAGCTTCGAACTCAGGAGTTAAAAGTGTTTGGAAAAAACGCGGTCCATGCGACGTAGTCGTTAGTGCGCGAATTGCAAGATAACTGGCAATGTCTCTAGGGAAACGGGTCCAAGCAGGAACAATGTTTCTACTAGACGGGTTTTCAGAGTAGCCCCACAGAACGACATGATCTAAGGGGCATCTGGGTCGCGTCTTACAACTCTACACACCACGGACCACTAAGAGAACTGAGGAGCAGGTTAGTGCTCCTGACAACAACCCCGACAGCTCCATTTCGCAAGGGACCTAGGCAGTGGACCCCATCATAAGACAGGTCACGACAAGCTTGTACAGGAGTGCAAAATCTTTCGACACGTTAAGCATTTGCATCACTCATAGTGTGTTCTACGAAGGACTTATAGAGCATCCCTGCACAAAGCGAGGCCGTCTGGTATAGTCACAGAGGGCGTGGGACTTTGGTTGTTGGGATGCATGATCAAAAAAACACATGTGACTTATCTGTTACTCACTCCTCAAGCTTGGCACCCACCTTGTGGCTCCTGTACAGCCCACCATGCCGCTCGTCACAGAGGTCACAGCACTGGTCCACGCCCCCTTACACCAGCACGATGCGGCGGGGAGGCAAGACGCGAACGGATGTACAGGAGACAAAAATGCAGCAGCCTACGCTCAGACAAGTCACCTTTTTTTACAATGCATCCAAACCCAAAGCCGAGCCATTGGATCATGAGAGCAAGGATCAGAAATAGCTAACAAAACAGCAGGTGAATTCATAAACGTTCAAGTAAACATATATCCCGATGATGTGTATGGGTTTAATTAATGAAAAATAGACAGAATTGACCTTGTAACGATAATAACATTCCAGTATCAGATTTAGGGGTTATTGGTATCTAACTAGATTGGGATTAGAATGACACTTGCTCTATTAGAATATTTATCTCTAAAATGTCGTGCTGGGTAACTCATTGACAATACCTTTTTCTTCATTATGATCCTTGATGTTTTCTGCATCATAATGAATACTCAACCCAACACCTCGAATTTTGGTGGTGCATACGTGCTGTAGTACGGGATTTACCCGGATTCATGCATGGCCGTCAGTCTCCGGTCCTCGGCACGTTGTTTCCTTTGTTTTGTATGCAATCGATAACCATCACTCATCCGTTAAAACATTCTTCTACGTCTCCTGCATGTGACGTCGGCAGTTTAGTTGTCTTGCACGTAGATCTCTTATTGTTCTTTGAGAAAACATGGTCGATCTTTTTGTTCTCATAGTCTTCCTCATCATGGAGGAGTTAGGTAGACGTTTAGAATACATCTTTACCCACTTGGGCTATTTTGTGTGTTTGTTGGGGGTCCGATAAGAATATATAGAAACACAATACTGGTTACCCACGAAGACAACGGTTACAAATCATCATGGTGAAATAGTAGTATTCTCCAACAAAGCGGGATTACAGAAGAGATGTGGTGAGGATTGTTCAGGATACTAACAGGAACACAGTCAAGGAAAGCAACACTGATATGCATAAGGGTGCCTTCTCCCACAATCTGATGGCAGATAGAAGACTAACACAGTTAGGAAATGAACAAAAAAGGCTGGCCACTAATAAGGTTATAGTGTAAAAATAGGAAGCCTTCATTGGTGTAAAATGAAGAGGTGGGATATTGTGTAGAATCTCTTTCGGCAGCAGTATATTTTATATCATGCGTTGTACCATGAGGCTCTCCACTATTTCCCATTCACGGTTTCCCAAAAGTCTATGTCAAACTTTTTGAGACGCCAATGATGGAAAGATCCAATTGTTTGCCTTATCGTATGACCACGACCCAAATTCAATTGAACAGTTCTGATGGTCAAATGGAAAAAAAGTGATATCCTGGGACATGAGCATCCTTGAATATTGGGGGGCCAGGAGGACCACATTTATCAAGCCATTGTATTTACAGTAAAGCCTTGGTGTTTTCCTTAAACCTGAAAGTCACGCCACAGTTCTTATTGTAAAAGTGATGATATTTCATCATTGATGACTTCAGAGAGACTCAATCTATATAGGAATTATCTATAGAGGATCAATGCCAGACTACATACCTGAATTATACAAAAAAAATGTTCAAGGTTTCCATATATGTGTTGCTTGGTACACGCATAAATTCAATCCTGTCGAAAAGCCCACAGGTATTCCACTTCAGGTGTGATCATCCAATATTCTAAACAAAATTATAAACACTGTTATGTACTTTAATAGGTTGTTACTTATTCATGATATGCTATTACTGCGAATATGTTATCTATCTTAATATGTGAAATATCTTGGACGCAGTCTCGAGTGCATATACTGAGGTATGTTGGTATCATGGGCGCCCACGCATCTCAGATTAAAAGATGTGTTACCGTGTTCCAGGTTATTTTGGTCCAGATTAAGAGCAATTTCAATGGAAGTCCAATGTGATATATACCAAGCATAATACAGCGAGCAATCTCCGCTTTAATGGAAATAACAAACTTTTTTAGCCATGGATTCTAGCTGATTGTAATTTTGGTTGCTTAGAGAACAGTGGTTAGGTTTTGCAGCATTTACACTATGTTTTATGGGATTATGCAAAAGCTTGTCCTTAATAAACTCTCAGGACATAACAGCACCTTTGGGGGGACCAACTTACTAATATTACATGACGAAGCACAGTTGTCTCTAGGACTTTTTGCATTGACTTCATCCCCTTGTATATCAAAAAAACGCAAACAAAAAAAAAACATTTTATTTCAAGAAATTAAACGTACTACTGCACAGCACCATACAAATATCTGGCAATCTGATTATTGTTTATTGGTACTTGACAACTTACATAAATGCTTCTGAGTGAAAGTGGGCCAAACTCTGATGCTTCCTATCTAGGTCTCTAGGGCATAGTTCTAAAGTAAAAAGTCCTGGTGTCTCCATAGTAGAGATTTGTAAGAACTATATTATGGGGATCCCATTCTCCCTTGAGCAATGCTTTTAGGGGAAGTATCTTATCCTAGAATAGATGGAATACCTGTCCCTCTATGAAATCAAAGGTGTACAGGTGTATAAAAAATAATATGGGAGCTTATTAATTTCTGTTATATAAAACACAAAAAAACAAAAAAAAATGTGATTAACCTTTATATAGATCACTTTATGTGCATTTGGTGTCGCGTGCTGTCTTACTGTATTAAAATATTGTGGTATTGTAAAATATACAAAAAATAGAATATGAAAACACTGAATAATAATATTTAAGCTGGAATCTTTATGACATATGGCTAAATTACTGATCCCGTAATTACATTCATAGACAAGAAAGGATTAGCTTCCATGGGATGAAAATCTCTAAAATTAATCGACATGCACAGACGCCAAATCTCCTCACAGCTCTGTCTGTTTCTGTTGACACATTTCCTTTAACTTCTTGCAGCAAGACATCAATAAGACATCAGTAACCCCTTTTTATCAAAGCTCTCCACATATTAGGACACCCACTGACATGTTGTACAGTGGGGTGTCATACAGAAATGTGATGGTGAGATGGTAACATCTTGATTCAAGCTTATATTATCAATATTGGGGAATAAAATAATATTGAAATAATAGAAACCTGTGCAATAGCATAGGGTGACACAGTGCCTATAAGGTCCTGCCTGTTGCCATAGCAACTATTGACATAACCTGAAAATACTGCGGTGGGTTACCGATGAGGTGGTGAATTCCCCTACAGCCATGTTGACTGCTGCATTTAACAGGTAAACACCCACGATTAGAGTTTGCTCCGACCACGGGCGTTACACAGGGATGTCAGCTGATTTAAAGTATTATACCTGTACCCCCTAACATAGGGCCAGCTCTCATAGATATTTTCTTCAGTCAAGTATAATTACACTGTAGGGCAGATTTAGAACCCTTGATCTACGAGATGTCATACAATAATGTATATAAAGTCCCATCTACAGAGGATCTACCTCTAACTTCACAGGATTTAAAGGTTCTCCTGCTAATGTTTTGGTAGAGCTGTAGCGTGATATATAATGTATGTATATCGAGATCAGGAGATCAGGCTACAATGTCAATTAAATTATATATTATTTAACTTTTACATATATACAAGGTAATCAAATCGAAAATGAAAACTTAGCTTACCACATTAACAAGCTGAGTTATTGCCACCTCAAAGTGAACCATAACGGGATCTGACACATTTTCAACAGGTCTTATATACTGATTGTAATGTGCGAATAGCTTACGGAAAAGCCTCTCTTCAGTGTCACTCTGTAAAGAACCTGCAAATAATGAGTAAATAACGCACATGAAAACAACAGAGCTTTATTCATGTGGTCATCCTAAATGTAGCATACATTCATTACTAAAGCTTCTTGTCCTACGTGACAGACAGACTGACATTTTGTATCAAGTAAAACGCCTGTCAGGCTGCTCTCTGCCATATCTAAAAGGATTAGCAGAAAATGTAAGAGCCGCTACTTTCCACATGACAGAAGTCAGATTGATGTATAATATTTGAACTCTTAACTTCTGCATTGAAGGTTATTATTTGCTACTTTTACTATTGATGATCTGAAGTTATTTGTGCAATGCTCAATGTCACAGTGTTATTAGGCGGCAGCTATTGGCAGTCAGTGCACTTTGCTTCTTTTTTCGGATAGCAGGTAACCATAAGAAAAAAGCAGGAAGCTGTATCTCTGTGACACAGGCTCCCACTAATGTCATCCATGATATTGTGGTAATGTGTGACTATGATAAGCAATATTTGCTTTCTTCAGATTTCTCACATGGAACACTTTACATATATTTATATATATGACTTAACTCGGAACAGTTTCCAAAGATCTCTTATTTTCCATTTTATCTCCTCGAGGGTTTTGGAGCCTCCAATTGGTTGCGCTGATCCTGGTTTAGTGATGGGAACTGTATATCTCTAGATATGCATTAATGTCATTATCTGTTTTCTCTAATTTGGTATTATATAGGTCTGTTTAAAATTCTGTGAACCTATTCAGTATTTCTGCATGGGTTTTTAAGTGATCCATGTCTCTCCTAAACCCTCCAAATAGTGGGGACATAGTGTGCTGTCTTGCTAGATGCGCTAGTAATTTCCGTGACTGGAACCTAATCGAACGCGGTCTGCTTATAAAAACATCTTGTTATCCGCTTTCTTCCTGTTAAAGCATGAAGTACAGCGACCCGTGTGCAGCCATTTTACTCTGTTTGCCTCGGACGGACCTTCACTGTATTGTGCTCTAGGACTGGCAGTCGTGTGGCTAGTCTATCTCTTTCTTTACTGATTCCTTCTTTGAAGGAAAATCGCAATTGTAAACAAGTGCCATATAGCGCCTTTGTTGCTTCCCAGAAGCGATGTGTAGGCAGTCTCGGGTTGTGGGCTTGGAAAAATGCGTCTAACTGTTCAGGCACCCTGTCTGATGGACCTATGAGCTCTACACCAGAAGGGTGGATCATGACTTTATGCATTGTAGAGGCAGATCGCTTCCCTATGACACAGGTCACTGGGGAATGGTCGGATATGCCTCGGGATGATACTGTAGTCTTGTAGTTGTGGGAATCATGTTTGTAGATCCTATGATGTGACTATCCGGGAAGATATGAGACGACTGGGAGGCACCGTAGCATGAAAAGGTCTTAGCTACTGGGTTTCTTTCCCCAGAAATCCGCCCACCCTCATGTTCTAGCCAAGAACATTGATAGGCCTACTATAATTGCGTTCCTACTGGGGAGGTCGCAGTTTGTGGAACCGGTCCATTGATGGGGCTAAGCACATATTAAAGTCCCCCAGGCACATTTTTTTTTTGCTTGTGGATGAGACCTGCAAATAAAGCTGCTTTCCGCAGACCGACAAAGAAGGCAAGTGGTGAATAGACAATGCCATCACATTATATGGGCTTCCATCTATAGACATGTATGAACCGAACCTACCCTCTGGGTCGGTTAGTTGCATTTTCACCTCCCACCGAACTGCTTTGTGTACTAACACTGAGACCCCTCTTGATGGAGGTGGTTATAACAGAGTGTGCATCCCCACTGGATCAGGTTTGTGCAGAAACTTTACTTGGAAGGGATAAGATTTCGTCTCGGCGACAAATTAGTGTGCGGTTCAATTGTTTCAGGTGTGTGCTACCATCAGTCGTTTTTGTTAGGGTTACCTAGGCCTCGACGTCCCTGTAAGGAACTCTAAGCTCCAACTGTCGGTCATTGACATGTTTTGTGCAGAGGTGATTTGTCGAGAGGGGTTAGTATCTGTCACCATTCTTACTCCACTCTGAGCATGTGGGGGTCCGACACAACACTTATAAACTAATAACCAAAACCTGTATAAACAACAGCATGGTAACGTGAATGCTCCCAAGCCCCCGGCTTGTGGAGGCAGTAAACTTTCCGGTTCTCCGCGCAGGTGGATCAGGGCACAACTGGCTGGTCTTCTGGACTCTCATGCCTCGTGGTATGTAATCATGGCATGTAATGTACCCATTCATGGACCCTTACCATTTAACCATGACACCATGGGACCCGGCAACAAATCAATCACATGTGGCAGAAAATAAAGGTACCTAAGTCTCGTGCAATCTAATCCCAATCTTATATATCATGTAACATATACGTATAACATATAACAAACCCCAGGGCTCAAGTATGCCCAGTAGGCATATTGAGCGAAAGGGGGGGGGGGATACTAGAAGTTCTCGTAGTAACCCGCTCCTTTAGCGGTGGAGATACTTCATATGTTGTGCCGAGCCAGATTGTTTCTCGCTCGGTGGTCTAAGAACGACAATATCTGGTGCCATCCACAACTTCTGAGACAGTGCGGATCAGGCCATAGAGACGGAAGATTTTGTCGCGAAGCCTCTTCTGACGGGCAGAGGGGGCCCGTCTTCTGCAGTTCCAGCGAGAAGTCTGGAAAAATTGACACCTCTGCGTTTGTCTACTCTGATGTCCGCCTTTCTGCCGGCTGCTGCAGGATAATGTCCCGGTCTCTATTATTCAGAATCGGGCTAGCAACGGCTTGGTGGAGCACCAGCGAGGTGGGTCTCTGGCTGGCACTTACATGGTGAGCCCTTCAACTGCAAAAGCTGCCGAGATTCGCTCTGGAAATAAGCCTTTTAATCCATCTCTCTACATAGTCCTTTTCTGGAGAACTGCCTTCATCGTTCAGGGAGGCCAATGAGTTATTAGTACCCTCAGGCGAGGTCGCCATTAATCCCCGTTTTTTTTCAGTGCCTCAGATCTAGGTTCAAGGTGGGACAGTCGGGGTGATGGCATTTCTGTCCTTCTATTTGCGAATCCCCTTCCTCCGCATTATGCACTCTGTCTCTCAAGCTCGAAGATGCCGCCTGAGCAAGCTGACACCACCCTGACCTCATCTAATTCCCAGGCAGAGAACTTGGCAGCGTCTATCGCAGCTAGCACTTTAGAGGTGACCTGCCTTCCGGGTTGGGTTCTTCTGTTTCCCCTCCTCAGTTCTGCAGCACTGGAACTTTGCTTTTGCCCTACCTTAGATGAGCTGTTGGATTGTGAGGCCAACGGGACATTTCTCCCTCCTCTGTATGGGCAAAGCTCGCAGCACTCTCTGCTGCATTGCTTTGGGTGGGGGCCCATTCTGAAGGGTGTTTAGGGCTGCAGCCCTATGGGTACTCGTGTGCACTCTGGTGTATAATGTACCTGTAGTGGTCTGAGTATTGCGGGCGCACTGTCTATCCCTGTGTGATAGCCCTGGACTTGATTCTCTTGTTCGTGTCGGGTCGTGGGCCTATGCCCTGCCCTGTTAGCCTTGTGGGTGTGCTGCCACCAGTTCCTCATATTAAGGCCCCTGCTTGTAGTGCTGCGCTCCCCTCTTCTAGCTTACCCAGCGCTGATTAAGTGCAGCTTCCACGCTTGGGGATGCTGTGTTTCTGCGCCACTCACCGCCGTGCGTCCAGATGCTCGTGCGCCAATCTTCGTGCGCCAGATCTCGTGCGCAAACGCTCGTGCCGCCAGACTCTGTGTTAGTCGATACGACACTCCCCGCTAAGTCGCCCCGGTACAGGGCTTACGCCTCCCTCTCGTTCTCCAGCCGGTCCTATACCGCTCCATGGAAGTGGCTAGTGTGCTCGTCCAGGGAGCCCGTGCGCCAAAACTACAGAGAGCGGTGCAGGACCTTCCGCTAGGCCCACGCACGTGTCACGCCGAGATGTCGGGCGCCTCACTCATCCCCGTTCCCCGCGTCGTCCGTTGTCTTCCTCCCGGTAATGGCCAGTGGCCTCACGGGGTGCACAGGGTGTTGATGTCCACCTCTGGTCACCGGTCTTGGCAGATTTTAAGGCGGATGTGTAGGGGTCCAACGGAGCTCTGCTCATATGCTCCGCCATGTTTGGCTGCTAGGCCACGCCCCTTATTTGTCCCATTTTAAATGTCCCAGTAGTTTCTTATTTATCTAGATCCAGAAATGTTAATTTGCCCACAGGAGTAGCAGCCATCAGTTCAGATGAGACTGTTGTTAAGGCAACTACATAATATACAATATAGACACCATTCTAAGTCATCAACTGTGCCAGATGTGTGCCAATGTTAAGAAGTGAACCCTTAGGATTTCAATGCAATAGTGTGAGAAATCAGCCCCACTGTATGAAATTAAGCATTAAGAGTGGGCCAAAATATCTCCACAATGATACTAGTCACTGATTCTTACATTACAGTGGTTCTACAAGCTGCAGTTTTATGGAATGTACTTGGTGGAATGACACCATGGAATGTCACGGTGGAATATGATATTCATCTGAGGTCATATTTACCTACTTTCCTGTTCAATAAATGTTTATTACAAACTGCAAATGTTATCTTACATAGTGAAACATTGTATACAGATTAGCTTTAAAGCCTGTTATTCATCAAGACATAGGAATATCATATCAATACGTCACAAGCAAGTATTCGGATTACATATGGATGTAATGACTGTTTGAACAAAGGTCCAAATGGACAACCAATGCAAACATCTAACTCTAAATCAATGTACGTAGTCATAAGCAGAAATATAAGCAGTAATAAGCAGCTTCCCCCAAGAAGCAACTTGCCTACAGAGTCAACCCCTATCCAAGTTCCAAACTCTGAAGTGCTTCGAAAGTGGATCCACAGGGACCAAAGTCTAGGATATCTTGAGATCTGTAGGTCTGCCATGCCATCCGTGGCACTTATTTCCTCTCCTCCATTGGCATGATCATATTTACCTAATTTTAAGATCTTCTAAGGACCAAATCAGAGAATTCCAAGTTGTTTTACCTTTTTTCCTCATGTCTTTATGACCCTGTATGTTAAGGCTAGGTGTAACTCATTGGAGGACAATATATTTCCCTGTGGAATAATCATTGGATTAGCTGCTGAGCTGCTTCATGATAAAACATAAGGCATCATAAGGCACTAGGTACGGTTTCAGGGCAGAAATAGAATGAAGGAAAATGCTACTTTTGTGATGCTGAAAACAGTTTGTATCAAGAAACTTTAGAACAAAAAAAATGCCACATCTCTGGAAAGAAAAATGCCATGCAATATAAGAACTGTTCTGTTTTGAAAGGGGTATATTTTGAAATAGAGATATACTTTAAAGAATGTTCTTCTCACTGGCTTCCTCTGCCCCTCATTATTTAACCAACATTAGTTTTCTTTAATTCATAACTCTTTCTGCCCATAAGGCTCTGTTCTTATTCTGTCGTGCTAGATCATAGTAGATTTTCAAACAGGCTTTTTCAGATTTTCATGTAAATTATTGGATATACAGTCTTATTACTAACCCAGGCATCCAGGAGCTATCATCCAATCATGTCTTCATAATTCTTACTATAACATATTTGTTTGGCAAAACTGATTACAATATGTGCAGACTAGTTCAGGTTTTCCTTTAACCCTCCTTTGTTCACCATTTTTTTATTCTTTTTTTTACATCTGTTGTTTCATATTGCCACTTTAATGATAGATAGATAGATAGATAGATAGATAGATAGATAGATAGTATTAAAAAGAAAAAAAAATCGACCTTTGAGTATATAATTTGAGCTGTGTAAAAGAAATGTAAGAACTTTATGTGTATGTCTGGTATTGTCGTTAATGATAAAATATACTACAGATGTGTATTCCCTGATCCATTAGGTTAATATCCAGTAGCATAAGGTTAGAGGTAATAGTGGTCACAGTCAATTAGCCAGGGGTATCCACTAGCCCCCATACATTTTGATGAGTCTTTAGTTCCATCACGTGACTTGATTTCCAGTTCAGCAATGTGATCCCAGTTCAGTGGACCCTGGAATTTTCATCTATTGATTTAATTATTAATTGTCTGGTGTTTCCCAGGTTCTTATTTCTACTTTATTACCAATTTGTTGAAATAGTGTTCTGCAGCAGAATTACTTCTACTGAACTGACATTCCTTCATTGGCCATTTTTGTAGATATAAACTGCCTCATCATCCAGCTTTGTATCCATTCTATACCATATTTCCTCCAATCATACATCCTAACACAGCATATGAAGCATAGTTGTCTAGACAGACACCGTGTTAAAGAGGTCATCCGGGCATTTAAAAAAATGTATATCAGACGTTTAGGTGGGTTCTCCCTACCAAACTTTCAAAAATATTACAAAGCCACACAAATTTCACAACAAACATCAGCGGGCACCTATGCACCAACTTGGGTATTATTAGAGTAAGCCTTTGTCTCACCGAATACTTTGTCTAATGTGGGCTACGAGGCCCTTACCAAGAGGTCTAACACAGCGCACTCCCTAAAACATTTGGAGGAGTGCTAGATTCTAGTTCAGGCTCCAATTGTGTCCATCTCCTCTACTAAATATTTTGCATAACCCTATGTTTTACCCCGAACTGTGGTGGATACAAAGTGATTTGGTAACTCTAAACAAATTCTGAGTGAATGACCAATTTGTCATGCTTTGTGCAGCGCTGCATATCTGTGTGCGCTATATAAATAAAGAATTATTATTATTATTATTATTAATGACCGTTTTATTACTAGGGCTGAATTCCAGGCTCACACAACCCGCTGCCAGTGAAGTATAGGCGCTTAAATCAGGTGTTACATTTCTTAAACGGGCTTCCTAACTCAAGAGCACTCTCTAGCTCTACAGGATTTGAATGGATATGTATGCGTGACTCATTTAGAAGGGGAACAATCTACTTGGTATATGCTATTCTTAATGCTCCCCCACCGGAGATCAAACTGTCTATGATTAAACAATGAGAAACAGACCTAGGGTGTACCCTTTCATTACAGAGATGGAAAAACACTGTTGTGATGCTCTTTCAAGAGGTAGCCACCAGGTAATGTTAACCGAAACCGCACTTAAACTTTTGCATAGAATGTACCTAGTCCCATCACGTTTGCATAATATATATCCCAATATCTCCAACCTCTGTTTTAGAGAATTTCAGGAAATAGGTAATCACCAGCATATTTGGTGGAAGTGTCCGGTGGTGGCTAGATTTTGGTCAGAGATCCACACGCGCTTGACTTCAGTTCTTTCATTAAGTATAACTCTAAATCCTACTCTATTATTGCTGGGGAATAAACCCTCTAGCATTAACAATAGAACCCATTGTTTCATACAGTTTGTGGCTCTAGCTAAAATACATCAGTCGCGTAAACCCTCGCTATCCAGGGAAGTAGTTGTCAACCGTTTAAACGTTATATGAAAAGATTGAGGCCATAACGTCTGATAGAATGAAACATTTTAATAATGTTTTGCAACCATGGATTACGTTCTCCATGAACAGAGTTACGACTGTCTCCATAGAGGGTCTTACTGCTATTTAGTAGGTGTATAGATAACTAGAATGGTTATGAATATACAATCTCCATCGATCCCCCCCCCCCCCCCGCATATTTTCTTCCCATTATCCCCACGTCTGGAATATTCTACTTATTATGCAACATCCCGTGAATCTCTTTCACTTTTGACCCCGTGTGTGAGGAAATTGTAGCTGTGAGGATTGCACAGCTTAATTTTGGCGTTCTTTAATAAAAATATTTGGAAACATTAAAAAAATGTGTATCAGGCCTGGTATATTATTCTCCGCCCCCAAATATCTGCAATGATGGCAAAATAATTTACCACCCAATGCAATGTGCCCTGATACCACAGGCAGCTAATGCAGCTTACAAAAATATCATATGAAAGCCAGACATATGACACAATTTTATTAATAAAACAGGACCTGAAGTTAGTAGCAATAATAATGTTAGACTGCCCACCTCGTATTCTGCCAAAACTCATCACACCAGCCCAAGTGGGATGCTACGGTAACGAACCTCAGCAGGGTATTGGTAGTCCTGGACCAGATGGAACTCCAGTGATTGCTAGCGGACAAACGGTTACGGTTACACAAGCACTGATCAAGCATTTAATAATGTCCTTTATTTCAGCACTATACACCTCCCCACAAGGCATGATTTCCATGCCTAGCATTCTTTCCTCCCCCTTCACCCTACAAAAAGGCACAAAACAAGGTTGCCCCCTTTCCCCTCTCCTGTTTAATTTTGCCGCAGAACCCCTTGTTTGCAGGCTGGAATCAGCTAAACTATATGATGGAATAATGGTGGGAACTCAAAAGACGCAGTCTGTCCTTGATCCAGCAAAACACCTAGATGGGTTAAAGCAACACATAACTCAATTTGTGACTTATTGTATCAATGCCCCCAAAATTGGAAGTTTTGAGTTTAGATTTCCTGGGGACTTATTAGTGGTAATAAAAGAGCAAGGTTAAAAAATAATGCCTCTGTTTATCATATAATTGGGGATCAAAATGGGCAAAAACACATTTAGGTACAATCTAGCATGCCTGGGAAGACACATTAGGGTTTGGGTACATGGAAACAACAACCTACATTTGGAAAGAGGCCTTCTGCCCCCCCCCCCCCCTCCCGTTGATCTTGTAGAATTCTTTTCTTATGCAAATATTCCAAACACAGCAAAAAAAAAAAGGCAGTTTTACTGCGTGACACCATTATTGCCTGGAATATGATCTATTTTTCTACTTTTCAAAATACCATCCATATGTTTTCTCCTGGCAGGGAAAGCAGAATTTGACTAGTGAATAGGTCCAACCACTGATAATTTCTGCATCAATATTTTATATAAAATATTTGGTAACAAAAGTACTGAATCAGAAAAAATCAGATATTCCTATTGGGAGAAAAAGCTAAATAATAATGATGTGTGCAGCTCCTCCAGGGCTGGCTTCTGTCAAGAAAGCATGTAATAAAGGAGCATTGGAGAGAAACACATTATAAAATGATCAATAACACTATATATGCCTTCAATTTTCCCCACATCTCCTACAAACGAGTTGTCCAAAATGTCAAGTACCTGTTTCAGATCTTTTCCATGGTCTATGCCAATCTCCACCAGTGCAAAGATACTGGGTAACGGAACGAGATTGATTTGTACCACATATCAAGATATAATCCCATCAATTCCACTCTCACTTTTGTTTCATGTTTTTACTCTGATTCTCTGATTGAGGATTCAGACAGAGAACAAAGTATCCCCACTGACCTATGTCCTGCTAAATGTACTAAAAGATGTCCGCCTAATCACTGGCTGCAGTCATCAGCTCCTTCTACACAAGAAGTTATCACTCAGAGAAGATTGAGGCAGAATGTATGAGAGATACCAGAACGGCATCATTTTTTCAGAAGGCGGAAAAATCTATAGTAGTCTACCCAATATGAGATGCATGTGCTGATCACCAAGGGTCAATACATCACAGGGTACTACACATTGTAATTGCTGAATTCCTGAATTTATATCTGTGATTGGTACAAAAATGAACAGTACAGTAATGATATGAACCAAGAGTATGCCCTTTTATACGTCCAGAGTGAAAGAGGGATAGAGGGGCACTGTACCTACGCGACCCAACAAATCATGTCCATCGATCTATGTCACGATCGTGGCATCACTAGTACTTCCTATTCCTATCCTTGAACCAATAAGCTAGTGTGTATCGGTTTCTTAGTTACCTTGTCCGACGCTCTCAATCAAAGTTCAGGTGAGGATGCCGGCAAGTCAGGCAGGATTAAGCGTGTGTAAGCGCGAAATGGGCCGTGGCCTTCTGTGGGCTCCTGCTACATTCTAAGCTATCCTTACCTCCTCTGGCAGCCCCATTATCCTGCGGCGCCGTCTATCACTGCTGCGCCCCTCTTTGTTTACAGAGGACTCTCAAGCCCTTGCACTCGCTTAGTTTCCTCACTGCCACCACCTATCTTTAAATTAATATTAATAATAATTGCCACCTGACTACATAAGTCCCTCAACAATTTAGAAACACAAATTACAGATTTTAAAAAATTACACAATCCATTATACAGTTACTAAAAATGAATTCTAGTAATGCTATCTCTTCAAAAACGTAGATTCTCTAAGGCTATGAGCAGAGACATATTAAGCTTTAAAAATGTAATATACAAAAGTACAGTGCATGCATAAAATATACAATTGTCAGTTAAAAAAGGTTATGAAACAATATACATACGATACATGCAAATAAATAATAAAAATAACAGGGATAAAACTGAATATCCTTACTATTGAATAGTAGCAGATACCTGCTCTGTGAGACCCAGCTAAGAATTTTTTTTTGGCAGTCTCCTAGGTGTTATTTGGAGTCTTAAGGTGACTAGCTCCATAATTTCTAGACAGTGGGTCTTTCTCCCATCTCCCAGCTTGTGACTTCACTGAGAATGGAATGTTCACATACTAATTAAATCCCCACCCCTCAGTGAGACACATTTTTAGGTGAGTTTAAAAAAAAAGAAGTCTGGCTAGGAGTGGGTAAGGTGAACAGTAGAGACAAAGATAAGGTATTTAAGTTGCTAAAACTCAAAGGTTGTGATAAGGCGTTACAGGGTTGTAGAGAGAAAATTAAATTCTGTAAAAAACTGAAAAATATAGAAACTGAAAGAAATATTGCCATGGGAAGAAAAAGTAAACCTATATTATCTTTCAAATATATAAATGACAAAAAACTTAAAAAAAACATGTGGGCCCTCTGAGAAATAACCTGGGGGTCATGGTGGAGGGAGGTGAGGACAGGGTCAATCTATTGAATGTTGTCTTCTCAACACTATTTAACCAGGATTATCCTCTGGTGGATGACATGATTCAGAATGATGGAAACTCTGTTTTAAGTGTTAACAGTTTAACCCAGGATAAAAGGAGGCAAACATATGTGTATAATTGGCTTAGTTATAGAAATGGACGGTCATCATCAATGTTATTTTCTCAGATTGGGTTGAAGTTAACAGTGAGGTGCCACAGGGCCCCCTTCTTTTTAATATTTTTTATTAAAAACCTGACAATGGGTTTACATAGAATAGTTTAAATTTTTTGAGATGATACTGCAGGCAGAGGGATGTGGATCCTGGACCACGATGAGACGATGAACACAGCCACTACATGGGAAACGAGTCTAAGTGGCAACGGTGTTGTAACAATAGCCGCCGCCAAAGCGGGTTGGGATTGACTGCGGCGTGGTACAGCCAGTCGTTTCCAAAGGAGGACTTGTCTGCAGTGGAAGAAGTCGGGGTACAGAAACGGCAACAGTCTCTTGGTCGGATCCAGGCACAAGGTCAGGGAAGGCGGCAGGAGAGCAACGTAGGGTCAATACGGGTCTAGAAACAGGAGGTCCACAGCAGGATGGGTACCGGCATACGGCTACACCGAAACAACAGAAGGAATGAAACAATGGTACACAGGACAGCAGAGAGGGATCGGTAGACACTGGAAACGGAACGGACTCAGGAACAGCAGGAGCACATGGAATAGCAGGGACACACAGAACGCAGGCAAATCGCAACGGAGCTGTCTCTCAGGCTGTGAGGCACAAGATCCGAAGTGTAGTAAGGACGACGCCCCCATGGTACTGCCTTGTAAGGTGAAGTGTTGCAGCCAGCCCCATAAGCGGCTGTGCGCGTGGCCCCTTTAAATTTCTAAGGTGCCGCGCGCCTCCCCGTCTCCTAGGCGAGGCAGCGGCACCTCAAGAAGATTTTTAAGCCACGAGGAGCCAGACGGAAGACACAGGACGGGGGGAGAGGTGAGTGCACCGGCGTGCGCCTGTCGGAGCCCCGGGGAGCACGGGTGAGGCCCGCGACCCGCGATGAGAGTCGCGGGACCACCGTGCCAGTAACCCCCCTTCGGCTCCCCTCTCTTGGGCCTTGTAGAGGTGATAGAAATCTGTAGCGGAGGTCATGTCCAGGACTTGTTGTCGCAGGCTCCCAGTCTCTCTTCTGGCCCGAAACCCTTCCAGTCAACAAGAAGAACCGCTTCCCTCTCACCATCTTCATGGCGAGGATTCCTCACCTCATAAACGTCTGCGGGGTCAGCCAGAAAAAAAACGCAGGTGGGGTAGACTTGGGCCCCTTCTGAGTTGAGGACGGAGCCCCAGCAACCACGGATGAAGGCGTCAACTCTAATGGAAAGACCTATCCGGTGTCAGGCTTGTGAAGTACTGGCGCAGAAGCAAAGGCAGACTGTCACCCAGTGAAGGCCTCTTCAGAAGCCGGAGGCCATAGTCTCGGGTTGGCATCCTTCTTAGTCAATGCCAGATGGGAGCCAAAGGGAGGAGAGTGAGGAAGAGAATTGTCGGATAATATTGCGAAGCCACAGAAATTATTTGTATGGCCACAGGTAACCCGCAAGGCGAGGCCACTGAAAGTCGGCTTGCTCCAACTTGGAAGGGTCCATCTGAAGTCCTTATCAGAAATGATGATTCCACAGAAACAGAGGCCTACTCGTGGTGAAATAGGCATTTCTCGAGTTTGGCAACTAACTAAACGGTTGGTCCTTTAAGCGCCCTGAGAACCGTCAGGACGTGGGTATGGTGAGACTGTAGATCTGGGGGAAAACACCAAAATGTCGCCAAGTAGACTATGCACAAGAGTAGAGCAAGTTCTATGAAATATAGTTAACAAATTCTTGAAAAAACCGCGGAGCATTGCAGAGTCCAAAGGGCATCACCAGAATACTCCAATGGCCGTCACGGGTATTGAAAGCTGTTCTTCACTCGGTCGCCTTCCCGAATACGAAGGAGGTTGTATGCCCCTCGCAGATCCAGCTGGTGAAACCTGTGCACCACCGGGCTACGGATCAAAGAGTTCGATGAGCGGGTGAGAGGCATGGGGGATTCGGTTTTTTTATCGTGACTTTATGAGCGCGCCGCGGTAATCTATGAACGGAACGGAGGGAAAACCTTCTTTCTGGATACAAGAAGAAACAACCCCCAGCGGGGGGAAGAAGACTTCCGGTGAATCCCTTTACTCCAAATTTGTCCTTTAGGAGGCGCAGACATGGCTTCGGGTATCCAGGCGCCCATCGATAAGGTTGATATCTCGTCGTAGGGAGGAGACGTACCCGGATAGAAGTCGATGGGAACAGTCATAGGAATGGTGTGGGACAGGATACATCGCTTGCTTCTCAAAGGAAAAAACTCGGCATGTCCGGTAGCACGCTGGAAGGTTCTTCAGAGGACTTGTCGCCCAAGGTAGTTGCAAGACAGGTTAAAGGGGATTGAGGAACTTCTAGCAACGAGACCGACCATCCGGACCCCAAACGGAAGAACTTCTACCCGTCCTCCAATCAAGGACTGGTGCGTGGCTCGCAACCATGGAAGAATCCCTCCCACCCCGTCTCCTCACTGTACACAGAAGACGAGTAGAGTGAGGGTAGCACCAGGAAGGACAACTCTCCTTGTGTTAGAGCACGCTTGCATTAGTTAGAGGCTTAGTGCGATTTATCGCACGGATAGAGAGGACTGTCGCTAAAGCAGGAAATAACAAAGTGGCTTGTCAAGTCGGACCATGGAAAAGTGATGAACGGGAAACCAGTTGCTGCATCCATGAAGTTCCAGCGGGAGCCGGAGTCCAGAAGGCAGGAAACTGGGTCTGGTTTTGCCTGCAACCAACGTCTGAGAAGCACCGGAAATCAACAAGCGGGAGAGAGAAAGCACTGCTCAACCTAGGGACGGTCTCCCAAGAACCTAGGTGCTGGCATTTCCCGGACGTTGGGGTCGTGATTAGGACAAGACCCAAGGAAATGCTCGGACTAGCGCAGTAGGGCAGAGGTTCTTCTTGGCGTCTTCTGGACGCTCTGCGGATGAACATTTGCTCTGTCCAACTTCCATTAGAACTCCTCTGCAAGGTGGTGCGACAGGAGGCTGAATGGTCTTTGGAAGAAGAAGGAGCTAGGGAGGGGGGGGCGTCGTGGTCCGGACGTGGAAGTTGACATCAATTGGGGGTGCCAGGAGAGATGAGGTCACCAGAGAGGATGGAGATCACGAGCGCAGGTGTGTACTTAACCTGAGAGAGCATAGACCCTTCTTAAAGCTGCCGCAACAAAGCCGCACGTTCCAGGAGTTCTGACGCACAAGCTGCGGAACTGGACGGCATACTCTCGACGGATCTTGAATTCTTGACGTTAAATTCAGCAAGCAGATCAGCGGAGGAAGGCGAGCCGCGTCCTCAAATAGACCGGAATTCAAACAGCAAAGGCCGCCAAGGGAGCTGTGACTATGGGGCGTTCAGTGGTTCCCAAGGGGTAAGTAGACCCAGGCCAGGGCTTCCCAAGTGAGACAGGCTGATAAAAGTGCCACCTTGGCACGACTCCGTGATAAATTGCTCGGACCATAAGTTCTATGTCAGAGAGCACTGAGATTATAGAGCTCCTGCGAACATTTGGAATCGCCATCATACTTGGTGGGCATGGACAGCCGCATTTGGGTTCCAAAAGAGGTAGACCAGTCGGTGCAGAAGGAATCCAATAGCGCGCTAGGAACCTGTTATGGTTAGATGCAGTTGTGACAGCATGACGGTGACTTGCTCAGTTGTCACGCTGTGCAGCAATCTGCCGGATGGGGATCACAATAGTGGAAGGATCTGGCTCTTGCTGCGGTGCGAGAACCTCGAGGGACCATTGGCCGGATCTTTACTGTCAGGCTAGAGGGATGTGGATCCTCTGCAGACCACTGAGACGATGACACACGCCACTACCTGGGACGGAGGTCTAAGTGGCACACTGGTTTCACCAGAGCCGCCGCCAAAGCGGGGTTGGACTTGCGGCGGCGTGGTACCACCAGGTCGTTCCACAGGAGTGACTTGCTGACAGTGGCCAGCCAAGGTCGGGGTACAGAAACGGCAAACAGTCTCGTGTCGGATCAGGCACAAGGTCAGGCCAGCGGCAGAGAAGCAACGTTCAGGGTCAAATCCGGGGTCAGCAACAGAGAAGGTCCAAGCCAGATGGGTTACGGAATATGGCACACCCGAAAACAACAGCACGGGGAACACTGGTACACAGGACAGCAGCACGGAGGTATTCGGGGTAGAACACTAAACGAACACGGAAGGACTCGGAACGCAGGGCACACGATGAGGGAACACAGGAACGCAGGCAATCGCAACAGAGCTTTCTCTCAGGCTTGTGAGGCCATCAAGAACAAGATCCGGAAGGTAGTAAGGGAGACGGGTACTGCTTTAAAGGTGATAGTGTTCAGCCAGCGCACCAATCAGCGGTGCGCTGGCATTGCTTAAATCTTCTGATAGGTGCCGCGCGCGCGCCCTAGGAGACGGGGATGAACGCGCGCACGGAGACCAGAAAGAGGACATAGGGACGGGGAGAGGAGAGCTGCGACGGCGCTGGCCTGTGAGCCCCGGGGAGAGGGTGAGCCGTACTGAACCGTCGCTAGACGTACCGGAACAGTGAAGATACTAAGCTCTGTAAGTAATTAAAAGATGAAGATTGTATAACATTACATAGGGATTGTGAAAGCTACTAGGACTGAATGAAAGGATAAATGTAAGGTTAAGTACAATTATGTTCTAAACAGTCAATTACTTGGTAAAATGCTATATAAAAAGATTGTTGGGTATTGGTGGATGGTAAACTTAATAGAGACCAGTACCAGGTAGGCTAGAGATTTATCAAGAGAGGAATATATTCTCATAAGGATTATAGTTTTGCACCTTACGGAAAAAATTGGTCATACCACACTGGAATATTGGTACAGTTTGGGCACCAGGTTTAAAAAGGACATAATCAAATTGAATGGGGGCTAGGGAGAGCAAGCCAGCTAATAAAAAGGACATGGGGCAGTCTACGAATTACACATGTTCTAGACATACTAAATTTGGAGAAGACTAAAGGGAAGACCTCTTTTAATTAGAAATACCGAAAACAGGCAGTAGCAAGGATTCTCAAAGATCAAAGACGGTCAGGACCAGACCCAATCATATTGTAAATAGTGAAAATAAGCAATCAAAATAATAAATCTACCCCCATAACTATATAATACAACAAGAACAATTACATAAAACAATCCACCAATATAAAAATCAATTACACGTGCCGCATATACCATATAATACATACAGTGTGCCGCCATAGTAACCATGATAATTACATCAACCTGCCGCCAAATACATAATAATACAGATCGCGTCACCATATACCATAAAGTACATATAGGGTGCTGCCAATCGGCCATATATAATAATACCAGTGTGCTTGCATTATACCATATAAACATATAGTGTAGTGCAATAGACAATTAATACATACAGCGTGTCGCCATTTACCATAAAATACAGATAGGGTGCCATTAGAAATATAATACAAACAGCGTGCCGCCATTAACCATATAATACATAAAGCGTGCTGCCATAGACTATTAATCGTATACAGAGTGCCAGGGAACTCAGTGCATTTAGGCATGAGAATGGTCAAGACAATCTCCTGCAGTTCAACCGAGCATCAGTATGGGAAAGAAAGGTATTTTGAGTGCCTTTCAAACGTGGGATGGTTGTTGGTGCAGAAGGGCTGGTCTGAGTATTTTCAGAAACTGCTGATCTTACTGGGATTTTCATGCACAACCATCTCTGGGTTTACAGAGAATGGTACCAGAAAAAGAAAGAACAAACATCAGTGAAGCTAGCGTTGATGGGGGAAAATGCCTTATGTGATGCCAGAGGTAGAGGGAATGGGCACAGATGGTTCGAGCTGATAGAAAGGCACAGGACTAAACGCCACCACGTACAACTAAGGTAGGCAGAAGAGCATCTCTGAAAGCACAGTACGTCGAACTTTGAGGCAGATGGGCTTACAGCGCAGAAGACCACCACGGGTGCCACTCCTTTCAGCTAAGAACAGGAAACTGAGGCTACAATTGCACAAGTCATAGCGAAATTGCGACAGTAGAAGATTGGAAAAGATTGCGCAACGCCCACGCCCACTGGAGATTGTTGTGACATGTCCATCCCGTTATGACCACAATGTACCCACACAATCTGATGGCACTTTCAGCAGGATAATGTGCCAGTCATAAAGCTGGATCATCTCAGACTGGTTCTTGAACATGACAATGGTTCATGTACTAAAAGCCTCACAGTCAACCAGATTCAATCCAATAGAGCTCTATGGGATTGTGGTGGAACAGGAGATCGCAATCACTGACGCAATGTGCAGCCCCGACAAATCTGAGACCAACCTGTGTGATGCCATCATGTCAATATGGACCAACCAAAAACTCTTGAGGAATTGCTTCCAGCATCTTGTTTGAATCTTATGCCATTGAAGAATTGAGGTGGGTCACAACCGTTACTAGCATGGCTGAACTAATAAAGTGGACGGTGAGTGTGAAATATGATATAGGATATATATAAATATATTACCAGTATATACAGCCAATATACAGACAGTACTAATTAATATATATATATATATATATATACATATATACATATATATTAGATATATATAACATACAATACACACAGACATCTATACTAAACATACATTACATAGAAGTTACCATCTCTTTTCTTCTTTTCTATTTGGCCTTGTCCTTTTGTTCTGTTGGGAGGTGGGGGTGTTGCCGGGGACTGTCGGAGCGGGTGGGCGGGGGGAGAACGGGAGGCTAAGGGGAAGGACCTTAATCTACTCCCTCCTACCCATCTTCCTCCTCGCCTCGAGGGGGGAGGGTCGAAACGGAGAGTGGGGGCAGGAAATCGAGCGTGAAGGGGGGGGGACCAGCGCGGACATTGGGCTGGGGCGGGGAGTGGTACTTGTGCCGGGCCGGTGGATGAGATAGGCAGGCTGCCGGCGGTGGAAGTGTCAGCGGGCGCGCAGGGGGAAGTTTCTGTGGGTGCGCAGATACATGTGCCGGCCGCACGCGTGTTGAATGGATGGGCGGGCTGTGGGGGGAAGTGTCGACCCGCGCGCAGGTACATGTGCCGGCCGCGGGCGGCTGGATGTAATGGGCGCCGAAATGTGCGGGTGGTCGGGGAGATGTACCGGCCGGAACACATGCCGGAGGGTGGGAGCCCGACGCCGACGCCTAGTGTAGCAGGAAGCATGCCGCCTGAGGCGAGAATCTCAACTCGCCTCATGGCAGGTGCGTCCCTGGTTGGACCTGATAACCTCTGATGGAATTTACCATTATCTACTATGATAAGCTCCTAATGACCCTTTCTCAAAAATATCTTTGAGAAAGGGTCGTCTGACCCGAAACGCGTTAGGAGGATTTTAATACCTTGTTTTAAATACTTAACATTCTATGTGTTAAGTTTTATCAATAAATGTTACATTTCTACTTTTAAAATTTTGGAGTTGAGTCAGTTTTTTAATTGCTGTTGAGACTCCTACGCGGGTGGTCAGCGCCCACAATGTCTAGCCAACCAATTTTTCTCCTATACATTACCGGTTCCCTGTTGTGAACTGACTATTCTTGTTTGGGCTGGAGGAGCAGCTGACTGTGTGAGGATCTCAGATTTATCGAAGGAATACCCCCCCTACCAAAGGGTAGGGTTATAAAATACTAGCCAAGGTGGCCTATGGTGAGCACCCCATTGGGGATCGTTTTCTTCATTTCTTGCTTACCTAACGATATATTACCCGAGGCGCCGCCCTTCATTGTCTTGTTTTTGTCTTTGTACTTTTAGGTAGAGTAGCTCTTGGTAGGTAGGTAGCTCTTGGTTTACATCACCAAGTCCATTGCGTGATGTCCCTTACCTAAGACCTGTCATCAACAACAAAATACTTTAAGACATACCCCATTTGATTTCCTGCTTTTAGTAATTTTGTGTTTTTTTTAATAGCCATCCACTCATTCAGTAGATATGAACTGTAAATAAGTTCATACTAGCCAAGGGGGTTCTAACATTTTATTTTCATACAGCACAGAGAGAAAATAAAAGGTTACTAATCAGCTAATTCATATTTACAATTCCATGGTCATATCTTCTGAATGGATGGACAGATTTAAAAGAATGAACACAAAATTGATCAGGAATAAAGTGTCAATCTGATGGGATATAGCATTTAGTATTTTGTACTTACTGACAGGTGTTTCTTAATGAGAAAGTCTTTGTTAAGATGATTGCACTGGTTTCGGAGTCCATCTTGACTACTGTCCGCCATCTTAGATACAGCGGCCATGTTCCCTGACCACTGTCAAGTTAATGTCATGATTCAAACTTTTTATGTTACATTTTATGTAACCTGTTTGCTCGCCTGCCAACTAATTCCCTTTGACATTTAATGAGAAGCCAGTCTGCCCTTGATGTTACATTATATTATGATTCTGATGTCCGCTTATCTCCTTCTTCTCAGGAAATTAGTATAAACAATATCTGTGTACAAGGTCCCTGAGAACTGAGCACAATTAATACATTTTTTCCCAGAATGTGCTGATGACCAATAGCTTTGCAGTATACTATTCACGCCTCTTTGATGACTCTTCAGTCTGTGATATTATGCATTTTAATAGATTAAAACGGAAGAGAAGATCTTTACATACACTAAGAGACTGACGTGTCTTGGTTTTATGTTCAAGTTCCTGGTACCAGGACAACCATGAAAGGGTTAATTAGGCCTCCCCTTACAAATGTCAAGAGGGCTGTTGGGGCCCTGCATAAAAATTCCTATCAGTCTTATAAGAGCAAGGCATTTTTTTCACACTCTTCTCCACCACTATGACTTCTGTTGAGGTGTGCCCCTTGGGGGGATCTTACAACTACAAGGCCCACAGGCAATGTCTGATTTCCTGATCATACCTATATGCTACAATAAAGACAATAGAAACTTGACTACATTTGTCTTTATTGTTATTTCTTTAACCTGTAAGTTAGATTAAAAGCCTTGTTATGTCAAAGCAAGACGTTAAAAATTTTATGGAGCAAATCCACTGAACACAGCCAGAAATAGATGCAGAAAGCATTTCTGCGAAACCCATATAAACTTAATATGACAAGTGAAGCAGATGTTATGCAAGGTACATGTGACTGCATCTCTCCGCTAAGTCTTTGTTTAATGCATGGCTTAACCATATTAAATTTTTATTAACAAAATTGCCTTAGTCTTTCAACCCTTTTAGTGCCAGAAGGCATTTATTTCAATGAAAAAGTTAACCTTTACATTGAAAAATAATTGTTGATATTAACCTTTATATATAACTGTTATACTATAATGTGAAAGGCAATAAAAAGTACAGATGAATTATTTAACATATATATTAATGTAAAGCCTAAAAAATGTAATCAGTTTACCAAATCATTAACCTACACCTTTGTTACTAAAAATATACATTTTGTAATACAGAAATGATGTTAATGCTACAGTAGAATCCTATAGCTGTAGCAGAGCTGAATTTGTCATGTAGCTGTTTGCGCATTGTAACAATTACATAGGTAAATAATTGGTTTTATTTATAATGAATATATATTTATATACAAACACAAACAATTAAGCTGTTACATTATACATGAAATCAATATTAGTATTACTATAGTATTGTTATTATCTTGTATGTTATAGAATTAGGATTAGTATTTTGTGAAATGATATAAAAATCTCTTACCTTTTAAGCCCACCAACAGAATAACTGAACAGTAGTAGAAGAGTATTTCAGTTTTCCTAATACTGTAAAAAAACATTTCTTCTGCTGCAGTTGAAGGTGAAGGAACACAAACAAACGTGATTTCAGGATCCACACAAAATCAGGAATCTGCAAGAACATGAAGCAAATAATGCAAATCAAGGTCATCATAAAAAACAGACACAGGTAAAGTAACAGCTCTAAAATGTGTCTCATACCATACAGGTAAATGGAATGGAATCAATCTGCTCTGCTTTCACAGAGACTGCATGTGTGTATCTTTCATGAGGAAAAGATTCACAGGGAAAAGTACCCGTTCATGTGATAGAGAATACAGCCCCAAGGGATAAACATGGCAAACAGTGAGAGGATAGTTCAGAAGAGATTGAGGCAGAGCAACAGAATGCAACCTGTATTCTTTACCAGCCAGATGGAGAGGTATCCAGATGTTTCTGAGAAATCCACATAGACTATAAATTATTATGAATCAATGAAATAGTACAGGGAATTGTCTAGTGATACTGGAGATTGTTTTATTATTGTCACACTGTCCATCATTTATTAGTGCTTATCAGTATTTCCAGGATTTGTATGGAGAGTTTAAAGGGATGAAACAAAGTTAACACGTTATCACTTAGTAACAGAATAGGTAATAACTAGATCAATGGGGGTTGTGTTCTCATATGAAAGCATGTTGCCATTGCATTCACTACTAGGGGACTGCTGAAGATAGCAGAGTACAATGGTTAAATATCTTTATCAGTTGCGTATATACAGTACAAATGGCAACTGACAATATCTTACATAACAAAAACACTCCGTTCTTGCAATCAGTTGAGGGCTTCCCAACATTTTACCCCATTGATCAGCAAGTTATTGCCTCTCCTGTGAATTGGTAAGAACTTGTTGTTTTAGTTAAGTGCTCCTTAACGGAAGTTATATGAAATGATACTGTCCACAGTATTTCCAATAGAACTGAGCTGCCATACCACACACAAGCCATGGCTAATACAAGTTGATATGTTTAGAAAAAACAAACTCTTTTGAAATTTTTTGTTAAAATCAGGAAAAAGAAAATAGCAAAAGCTGCCACGTTTCTTAAATACCCAATGTAGCTTTCAAATGGAAATTTTCCATTACGTTAGATATAGTTGATTTTCCTGAAATCCCAGAGTCCCAAGGCTAATTCCACAGCAAGACAAAATTGTCCTGCTTTTTGGATGATACAACCCATTGGCACATATGCAGAGAGCAATGTATGTTCTACTCATTGCCCACAGATAGGTTTTTGGTGAAAATATCATTATATATGGTTGAAAAGAATGAAAAGAGTATCAGTGAAGTGAGATGCTTCTTAGAGGAGCCAGATGAAGGTTATCACTTTAATTGCTCTTATGCTGAAACAACTAAAGTTTTAAATTGCTTGCGTGACCTCACAAATGATGTCTTCGAAAACATGGCCGCCATCAAAAGATCTAATTAAGAAGTTAAGTCTGCAATCTATAATTCTACTAAGCTGGGTTTGCAATGGTGCATTCTGGTATATTATAGTATGCTACTAAGGAAGAAGGGGGTGACTTAGTCTAACTAAATAGTTGATTGAAAAATATTGTGATTTACAATACTGTGTAAAACCACACATCATCAATTTTCCAGTTGGTAAATTACTTGCTTCTGCGTAATCCTAATGCTTTACTGGGAATGGCTATATTTATGTACAGCAATTTCTTCCTTTATACTTGCTGGTGAGAATTGTTGGGGTCATGTTCTCCATTCACCAACATTTACTTCATACGCTGAATAGGATGAATTCAAGGTAGAAGCCACCAATTGCTGTAGATGGTGGTAGTTACTGTGACCTGCATTTGCCATATGTAAACATTTCTTCAATTGGATGTTATTTAAAAAAATGCTCCTGTGTGAAGATAATTTCTCATAAATGTAGCCATGTTGTCCCTTAGAAACGAGATAGCTTCCTCGGATACGACCACCTCGCACTCATGCGAGGCAGGCGTTATTGTGTCCTGCCTGACCACCTGTATTCAGCGATTATTAACACAGGATGGCTGAGGTACCTGCAATAACTCCTGGACATTATATATACAAAAACTTTTTGCTTCTTTGCACAATCTCTCCTGCAGAGGTGGCCGTATCCAAGGACACAGTCTTGTTTCTAAGAGACCATATTACTACATTTATGAGAAATTGTCTTCACACAGATATTTAAAAAAAAAACCATCTAAATGAAGAAATGTATATATATGACAGATTAGTTAAATTAAATGTGAATGCTGAGACATGAATACCCCTTTAAATGAAATCTACCATCAAAATCAAGCATGATAAATCAGAGACACTTACTCAAAGATGCAGGAAATGTGACTGTGGTAATCTTCTTATATGTGTTATCCATGCTCTCCTTCCTTCTAAAATAAACTTTTAAAATCATGCTTATGAGTTTCAGTGCTGCAGATTCACAGGTTGTTACAGTGAACTTTCCATCTCCCACTGTATGCTGAACCTTCCTCTGCTACAGTAAGATTATATCACTCAGAGGGATGAGTGAAGTGCTGAGGGAACAGATGAGGATACAGTATAACATGCTGTAAAGTTGCAGCACAGAATAACTCTGGTAACACCCCAGGAGCCCTTTAGGCGCATTAGCATAATTTTAAACGTTGATTTTGTTGATTTTTGATTTTGCCTTGATGAGTAAGTGTCCCTAGTTTATCATGCTTGATTTCGATGGTAGATTTCCTTCAAAGAAATTCTCTAGTGCTAGAGACCATGCTCGTTTATAGGGAACTGATGACTGGTCCCAATAACCTCCGCTATGCTGATTTTTAAAAAATGCGTTTGTCAGCATTCTGAATAATTTCAGTAGTTTATAATAGTTTATTTTACATTACCGGGCTCTCTGCGAGAAGTGTGTGTTGAGTCAAGGGGGAGATGAAGCAGCAGTCTGTTTGTGTGCATGTGTCTCTTCATGCATTCTACCTCTACTCTACACCATCCCCTTCCTGCTCAGTGTACCTGAAAGGAAGTGGGGAGGGGTGAAGGAGCTGGATGAGTGTGGAGACTGACACAGGCACACACACAGGCCCCTGGCAGGGAGCCAGGTAACGTAAAATTAAACTATTATAAATTACTGAAATTATGCAGAATGCTGACACAGATTTATCTATCCCATAACTATTGGGACCTGTAACCAGCTAAGAATGATAGGTTAGCTTTATATACCATCTTCACCTTCTGGGTATACCTGAAAATATTGTCTCTGACCAGAGTGCAGTTTGTCTCTAAGTTCTGGAAAGAATTCTGTGGGTGTGTGGGTATCTCTCTGTCCTTCTTGTCTTCATTCCATCTGCAAACTAATGGACATATAGCAAACATAAGAACATTTCTTAAAGGGCTTATCCGGGTTTAAAAAATTTCTTATGGCCGGGCTGGGGAGGGCTATTTAAACACAATAAACATGTACGTACCTCGTCCGGCGCTGCCGATGTCCCGCGCCATGGTCGGTCTTCTCTGTGCGCCGGTTTCATCCGGCCGACCGGAAGCTCCCATGCGCACCATCTCCCAGCGCTTACAACGCTGAGAGATAGGGACGGATGGGAGGAGCCGTCCACATCACGGACCGGAAGCTCCCTGTGCGCGGCTTCCGTGCCCCTGTAAACAAACAGGGGCATGGATCGAAGGGACCGCGGCACGGGACATCAGCGGCGCCGGACGGGGTAATTACATGTTTATTATGTTTAACTAGCCCTCCCCAGCCCGGCCATAAGTAATTTTTTAAACCCGGATAACCCCTTTAAGGTGTCAAGAATAATGGAAATACTTTCTCCCACTCTTGCTTTGAACAAGAGTATCTTAAACAATTAAAGTTCTTGTTCTACAGAAATTTTGAAATAACATATTAACAACTGTGCACAGTTTGGGCCCAGGCTCTTTTGAACCTTGGCAAATAAAAATGTAAAACTTTTCCTGGTCCTGAGTATATTTTTGGGGAGTTGGTATAGTTGTCTACCAAGAACTTGTGGCTTAGGGTTCTGTCTGGGAAGTTTTCTCCACCCTTTTATGGTCTGTATTCTATAAAAGAAATCATTAAAGGTGTTAGCCATGATTCAGTAAATCTGTTCCATTAGACATGTATTTGCATGTATTTGTACCAGTCTCTCTTTCTCACAATACATCTCTCTGACAGACCCTGGAAGAGGGGAAGAAGCAGGATGAGTCATAATCTCCTGCTGAGGGACCCTCCTATTCATTAATGCTAAGACACGTAAACAATGAAACAAGAGAGTCTGCAGACAGCACTAAAGTAAGTATCAAGAATGATAAATGATATTACGGTTTATTGTAAAAGCCGTAAAGGCAAATTGGCAACTTATGTAAGAGTGGCCAGTTGTGAAGAGGAGTATGGAGAGGGCTTATGGACCAAACCTACTCCATACGCAGCGTGTGTCAACACTTGCTGCTAACTGCCATGTTCAGTGACGGCACCTATCATGCCAGCTAACCTGTTAGGTGCTGTTGTCCTGGATACTACCATGTATATAAGCTGGCAGGTGCCCTCCATGACATCGGATCCGTGCAATGACTGCTGTCATTAGCATATCTATATAACAGCCTGAGACAGACTGCAATTTAGAAGCAGTAAATCTACTATATACTGCAAAATAGTTGTATTGCAACCAAATTCCTGTTTTGGTTTACCAGCAGGCATCTATAAGAGCCCCAGTTACAGGGGGAAATGTGAGTTAATGTCTCATCAGAGCTGTACTGGGTCTGATAAGACTCAGCAGCTCTAATTTACCCCTACAGACCCGGCAAAGTAACCGCCGGGTCTGAGCCGCTGGTAGTGACGGCTCTGCTATTTACTGCAGAGCGATAATTCAACACTATGTAGTGAAAAAAAGAAAAGGCAGAAGTGGTAATAAACCGTGATTACCGCAGGAGAAAATGAAGCAACGTCAAAAGTCGTTTCTACAGACTCGGTACACGCGTCTGCTTACATCTTTGGTCAGTGGGCTGTCTGGATCAATTTAAAATGTATTTTATTTTTATTTACATATGATTGTTACATATTTTGTTTTCTTAGTTGACAATGCCTCGGGTACTCTTTGAGTAGCCTTCTGCCTAGGACTGCTTTAGGATTAGGGGTTCTCTTATCTTCTGGAAATACCTGTTTGCTCAGAGTAGGCAAGATAAGCAGTGGGACTAGACATCTCTAACGTACATAGAAATCATGGGTCCCCATAGAAAAGTCAGTTACTGACCCCGCACTGCAGAAAATATTGTTAAAAAGTAAAAGAATGGTTTTACCATTTTGGGGTACATAGGACTCATCACGATACAAAGAATAATAATAATAGCCACTACATGACCTTTAAAATTACTGCTACATATTGAATGATTACCACATTACTAGTTTTGTATAATACAGCCTTACCATATCTATTACAGTTAACACCACATAATAACTGCATAATAATGCCATACTGATTCTATATGATACCTAGAATACCATTCCCACCATAATATGACTGAATAACACCAACATACTGATACTGAATAATACCACAATGCAATGACAACTACCGTTACCACTAAGTAATGGCCCAGATTTTTCAAAAATAGTGAAAACTGCATCTGCTGCACCAGCACCTTTAACATAGGACTCTTCTGTCGGACTCTGCATGATAAATGTGTTGCACGGTTTAATTGTGTACAAGAACGACTTTCAGTGCAGTGTAACCGCCACAAAAATGAGTCTCAGACACTTTAACAATACATGTTCAAGCAGTTTGCACATTTTAGAATGTGCAAAGTCAGATAGAAAACTGCCAGAAAGGCTTGAATAAATATGGGCCATTGATCGCATTTTATTACTATAATGCTTCTGAATAATAGCATGACCACTACATAATGACTGAATAATATCAGCATCCTAATACTGAGTGAATATCAATAAACAAAATGAATACACATTTAAAAAATTAACTATTTTACACAGTCATACTGTAGGTCCTATGAGGAATTACAGTCTAATTACTATATAACTGTTGTAATACAGTTGCTGTCTTTCTATTCTTCTCCATCCTTGTAGCTTTAAATTGCCCCATGTAGTTTGGTACCTCCTGAATTAAAGTGCCAAACAGATAACCCTCACAGAGCTGATAAATCACAACCACAGGTCTGCTGCCACAGGTCTTCAAATTTTACAGCACATCTCCACCTTGGTTCCCTAGAAATATCAAAGTTACAGTATAGTGTCCCTGCAAAACAATGCTGTGCCACTAAATAATATACACTCCTTCCTCCCCCCCCCCAAAAAAAAAAAATCAGATCTACTTCTTACTCCAAAACTGATCACACTGTGCCCTCTGCATCAACAATATGCAATGTGACCCTTTAATGTATTATCTAGAGCACCTTAATGAAATTAACATATATACAGCACCCATTCATAAATATATGCATAGTAACCCTACCCCTAAATTCTTCTATAATGCACCATACTTAATGTGTATACATTGACTGCTATTTAATTTAAATACAGACCCCTAATGCACACTCCTACAAACATTGTCCCTGGAATGTGATAATTAGGAAAATAAAATACATACTTACTACATGCAATCCCGTCTATGTCTGCAATCCCATCCCGTCTGCAATCATCTACTGCCAGGATCTTTTCTGCAGGTTATTCAGAAGCTGGTGAAAGTGTCCCTTTAAGCCCTGCCTTAGGCCTGTCCACCTCAACATGCCACAAAAATGCATTTTTCAGGACAGATGGTGCGTATTCATAGTACACTTTCTCTAGCCTGATTTTTTTATTTTAGTTAGGGGTGTAACTAGAAGAGGCTGGGCCCCATAGCAGACTTCTGAATGGGGCCCGCTTCCCCCTTAAATATATTCATATTTATATAAACACACATGTAAGTTACAATCACACACAGTATATGTACACCATATATACATACAGCAATATACAATGGCTGAACAAAAGCAAAAAAAATTTAAGTTAGTCAGCTCACTCACGTATCTTCATTTCCAATCAATGGCGTGGTGGAGGGTGCACGGAATCAGCTGAAATCATCCAAAGTAAGATACACTATAGCAATATACAATACAGACATTTAGCATATAAACACCCAATATTCTGGAGTCTGGGGCCCCTTGACACTGTGGGACCCATAGCAGCTGCTATAGCTGCTACCACTGTAGTTACACCCCTGAGCATAGTAATGATATATTAAAACAAGTGCAATAATAATTCCTAAGATACAGTAAGTTCTCCATTTCTGGAATAGTTTTCAGACTGTCACCAATATATAATGTACACTCACCGGCCACTTTATTAGGTACACCATGCTAGTAACGGGATGGACCCCCTTTTGCCTTCAGAACTGCCTCAATTCTTCATGGCATAGATTCAACAAGCATTCCTCCATATTGACATGATGGCATCACACAGTTGCCGCAGATTTGTCGGCTGCACATCCATGATTGCGAATCTGAATCTCCTCTCCCGTTCCCAACCACATCCCAAAGATGCTCTAATGGATTGAGATCTGGTGACTGTGGAGCCCATTTGAGTACAGTGAACTCATTGTCATGTTCAAGAAACCATCTGAGATGATTCCAGCTTTTGACATGATGCGCATTATCCTCTGAAAGTACCATCAGATGTTGGGTACATTGTGTCATAAAGGGATGGCATGGTCAGCAACAATATTCATTCAGGTAGGCTGTTGCGTTGCAACGATGCTCAATTGGTACCAAGGGGGGGCCCAAGAGTGCCAAGAAAATATTCCCCACACCATGACACCCACCACCAGCCTGAACCGTTGATACGGTAGGATGGATCCATGCTTTTCATGTTGTTGAGCCAAATTCTGCTGACCCTAACCATCCGAATGTCGCAGCAGAAATCGAGACTCATCAGACCAGGCAACGTTTTTTCCAATCTCTTCTCTCCACTTTCGATGAGCTTGTGCAATTGTAGCCTCAGTTTTCCTGTTCTTAGCTGAAAGGAGTGGCACCCGGTGTGGTCCTTCTGCTGCTGTAGCCCACTGCGTCGCTCAATTTCGACGTACTGTGCATTCAGAGATGCTCTTCTGGCTACCTTGGTTGTACGGTTGGCGATTTGAGTCACTGTTGCCTTTCATTAGCTCGAACCATTCTGCCATTCCTCCTCTGACCTCTGGCATCAACAAGGCATTTCACCCACATAACTGCCGCTCACTGGATGTTTTTTTCATTTTCGGACCATTCTCTGTAAACCCCTAGAGATGGTTGTGCGTGAAAATCCCATAATCAGCAGTTCTGAAATACTCATACCAGCCCTTCCGGCCAACAACCAGCCACGTTCAAACAACTCAAATTACCTTCTTCCTCCTATACTGATGCTCGTGTTGAACTGGCAGGAGATTGTCTTGACCATGTCTACATGCCTAAATGCCTGAGTTGGCCGCAGTTGATTGTGATGATAAAAAAGTGTTAACGAGCAGTTGGACAGGTGTACCTAATAAAGTGGCCGGTGAGTGTATATTAAGCAGAATGCTGAAGCTATTATATACAGTAATGACAATGAATGCATGTTGATATCCTTGCCTTCCCACATGACTGCAGATAATTAAGTCTGGGTTGTGGTGTTTGGAGATTGTTGATTGAAACTGGTCCCGAGACAGACAGGATAGTCTTTCTAATGAGATGTCAAGAAATTGTTGTATCCCACCATTCAAAGTGTGGACTGCTTCCAAACAGATAATGGACATGCTAAACAGTTTTTTGTAATACGGCAGTCCCCGGTTACATACAAGATAAGGGCTGAGGTTGTTCTAAGTTGAATTTGTATTAAGATCGAACTGTATATTTTATAATGGAAGTCTAGACACATTTTTTTTTTTTTGCCCCAGTGGACAATTGGAGTTTCAAAATTCCTTGGTTATTGGACCCAAATATCTATAAAGCTTCATTACAGACACCTCAGCTGTCATTGCAGTCTGGCGACCTAAAGTAAAGCATCCAGAGAGCTCACACCAGAGTCACAGTTGGGCATAGGGGGTCCGTCTTTACTATGTGGTGTGGTCGTAATGTCGGTTTGTCCTTAAGTATGGGACCAGCCTGTTATATGGAATCTGGGGAGTTTCACACAGGCCATTAGGCTTTGAGTTTTGAGATAGGCCTCAGGTGTCTTTGAACTTACACATAAAAGGAAAGTTTGGGATCTAACAAGTCTGTTGCCCTGGAGAGAAAGAAACCGACAATTCGCCACTTTCAATTACACGGTCTGTTCAAGGCGTAATTTTTCCTCCTGTTCCTGTAACTCTTCAAGCTTAACAGATGCATGGCTACCTGTGCTGCTTTCTGCACTTTGCAATGTCTTATATTTTCCAATTTTCTTTCAAATCCGTACTATTATAGTTACCCATGACCACACAAACTCTATGAAATTGGAGGAAAGATATTTTTCTAATAACCTTTGGGGAGATTAATTATCATTCTGACACAGGATACAACAAACTGGATACAAACTGCGCTGTTGAGGAAAAATGCATTAAAGACATTAATAAAACTATATCCACTGTAGGGGAACTTTTACTCTCTGCAAGTTTAAAAACTTCAATTTGTACTTTGTTTTTATTATATTTATTGTTGCACATTTATATTTTTAAGTCAACTAGTTAGATCTTGATGATACACTTGGATAGTAATTAAAGCTGGTAAAGTCGGACATTGGGGCTTATTGACAAAGGGTCCGTGGCCGCACTTTTGTTGTTTTTTCTGACATTTTCGGAATTTGCGCCGCAGTGACAGGTATTTAACTGGGGATTTTGTTGCACACGATGGGATTGTGGCGCAGCTGCGCCGGCTTTCATGGGACAGAAATCGGGGGCGGGCCGTTGGACGATCCAACTGACGCGGACTGAGCGCGGAATGTAACTTTTAAATTGTGTCGCAAGATCAAGCACTTACGTGCACCAGGAAGAAGAAGGTGAAATCTGTCAGACCTGAGCGGGGAAGCGACACAGTGCATGATCGTCGTGAACTCCACAGGACCGGGTAAGTAAATGTGCCCCATTATGCCTCAGCATCAGTAGTGTCAATGCAGTCCTATTATTTAGGAATCAAACCTCCTTGCCACTACTTCAAAATAGACAACATATTTCGGAAACAGTTTATTTATCCTATTTTCCTATTTGTGCTGAGATAAAAGACTGGATAAATTAAAAAGTAAATGCTATATTTCTTAGGTGGTCTTTCTTTTTGCTTTCCATTTCTAGAAACTGATTTGATGAAGGTCATTAAGGTCAAAGTGAATAACAATGAATAATTGAAATCCTGTCTCTGCAATCCTTGTAACAGTGAACCTGACACTGAACCTTTTCATTATAGAAGACTGAGTGACTGCCAAGACCCACATCAATCAGTCGCTGGGATAACCGGCAATAAGGATTTCCTTTCTACTATCATAGCTGTACTTTATGATATCGGAAGAAAAAAGGCTCTGGTTTAAGGTTAGAGCGTGCTTCATTTTATTTTTAAAACTTAGGAAAGGACAAAGGCATACATTATTCTGCTCTGTGATGTTTTATTCCCTGCATATTTTAACTTTTTAATGCCGCATGACTAGTTGTTTGTATGAAACTAAAAAAATGCAGCACTGAGCAAAAATCTAAATTATTCTTCAAGTCTCAGGCTCTCTATGCTCCTCTACATCAGATGCTCGGGACATGTAATATACACAGTGTGCAGGCACACAATCCATGGGTCAAATTATCTCCAGTGTCCAGTTGTTCCGCTAATAAATTACCCAGTAGGCAGGCTACACAGGCAACCAATGAAAGGTTCCCTTTTAATGCAATACCATGGACGTGGCTGGTAGCAGGTCCAAGGCAACAAAGACCATAATGATACATGGTTTATGTCAGATAATGGAAGAAACACAAAGAAATGTTCAGTTCACACAATCATTTATCTGCTCGAACATCTGGAGGTTTGCTCATTGTGATAATGGTAAAAATTCTTGCATTTTCCCTCTATCATTTTGCCTTATCAATGCAATTCTTTCAGGTGCTTGGACAACCAGCTGTGATGGGAAGATGGTCTTATCTTCTAAGCCTGATTCATAATACAGTCAAACAACCAGGCTATCAGGAAAATGGAATTGTTCATGGGTGGCAATAAATACTATATACTTATTATGTTATTAGTCGTCATCCCTTTATTCCATGCAGATCACCAGCCACAGTTAGAAATTATGTAATTTACTTCCTTTCATAAAATCTGGACATCTGGAAATGCACATTCAGTTTTGTTAATCTGCCATGTATATACATTTCTTCAATTAGATTTAGATTCAATTTTTTTTTACCTGTGTGAAGATAATTTCTCATAAATGTAGTGATTTGGTCCCTTAGAAACAACACTGTGTCCTTGGATACGGCCACCTATGCGGGGGTGATTACACAAAGTTACTGCATAACCCACAGTCGTCCTGTGGTAATGAAAGCTGAAGCCCAAGCGGTCGGACAGGACTTAATAGCGCATGTGTGGCCACCGCTGCCAGAATGTGAGGTGGGCGTATCCGAGGAAGCCATCTTGTTTCTATGGGACAGCTTGGCTACATTTATGAAAAATTATCTTTACAAAGGAACAATTTTTTTTTAATAACATTAAATTGAAGAAATGTTTACATGTGGCAAATGAATTGAATTAAATGTCAATGCCCAGATGGGAATACCCCTTTATGTGCAAGCCTGATGTACCAGGCTCCACCTAGTGGTGGCTTGCACAACCAGTTTTATTATCTGCATATAAATATTGTATGAAGTAGAATGATCAATGTATTCACACAAGTTGTCTAGAGTTAATACTGTGAATAATATGGTGTCTAAACCAATACAAATTTCTGATTTCAAGTTTGCTTGAATTTTGCTTCACATAATGGGGTCATTTACTAAGGGCCGATTCGCGTTTTCCCGACGTGTTACCTGAATATTTCCGATTTGTGCCGATTTTTCCTGAATTGCCCCGGGATTTTGGCGCACTTCGCCAATCGGGTTGTGCACATGTCGGCGCTGGCAATGCACACGACGGAAATCGGTAGAGGGCCGGTGCCTGAATGAAAACCCGACGGATTCCGGAAAAAACCGCCGCATTTAAAAAAAAATGTGTTAGCAAATTGCCTTAACCTTCACCTCAGCCGCTCGGTGTATTCCAGTGCGTTCCGATGCTCTCATGCGCACAGCGCCACACCTGGTGGACGGCGGAGGAACTACCTATAAATCCTGCGGTCCCGAATCCACGCAGAGAACGGCCCTGGATCGCGAATGGGCCGGGTAAGTAAATCTGCCCATTGTGTTTTTGAGTATGTATCAAAATGTGTTCCATGCTGCACAGGATAGACATACTTCTATTGCATGCAATGGTTGAACACAGCGAGAAGCTGTGGTAATTCTGTAAGATGTGCAGATGCTTTTTTTTGTAGGATAACACACTGCTGAAATTCTGAGGTGGAAATTCCAGATGTCCACCCCATTATGGCCACAGCCATAGGCAGTAATAGTTATTCTTATGTGAAAGATTATAAAATGCATAAAATATATGTATACATTGCTATGGGTTACAGCTACAATAAATAAAAAGGGTTTTGGATAATTCAGAAGATTTGACGTTTGATAAATATCTGTTTATTGTAATCATATTCACAATGGCCTTTATTCCCTGGGCAAGAAATAGTGACATCTGGTGGCTCAATGTGAGACTCTTTAATGATCTCAATAGATGTGCATAGTAATAAACCTGTTCATGGAAATAGTGACAGGTGGATATATATCTGGCGTAATATATGACCTGCATGCCTCCTCATTAATCTCTGTATCACAGAACAGCTGGATCATACTTCTATTCTGTCCCAGCTATTTCACATGCTTATTTTCTGAATTATATAAGGATTGCCCACATTTATTAAGGCTCTTGCACCTTTTTTTCTGTCTGACTTTGCAAGTTCATCCTTGTTGAAACTGCTTGCACATGTATTTAAGAAATGTCAGCGTCCCATATGTGTCGCACGTGATTCATTTGTGCCGCGGCTGCACTATACATGAAGCGACACAAATTTCTGCACATAAAGGGACGTTCCAGTACAAAGTTGGACTGACCATGCAACGCATTTATCATACAAAGTCGGACAGAAGTGTGTTAACACCCCATGTTGAAGTTGCACCAAAAAAGGTTAGTACACTTCAATAGGGTAGGGTAGGTGTGAGGACCTTAAAGGGATCATAGCATGAAAATTATAGTTCTGGTTATGAAGCTTCAACTTCACTTGTTAGACCTCCCATCAGTGATTGGTTACAGACTCCGTGGGGGGAATGTATTAATTTGTGGTGCATGGTCTGTTTTCTTGCGCCCAACTTTAGTTGTGTTTTGCACTGTAATTGACCTTAAATTATTTGGCACTCTGCCGGAAGAACAAATTGGTGTTAGAAATTACACTCAGGAAGGGTTATAGAAATTGATATGCTTTTAACGGGTCTAAATGTGCACCAGAAATTGTGCCACAAAAAGGTCTAGGTAAAGAGTAACAGAATAAAAAGTTTTGGAAAAGAAATACTGTGCCCATTTTAGGAGACAAAAAAGGGTGCATGAAGGTTGGAAAACATAGCCTTTAGTGGTGTTGACACATAATAAATATGTCCCACGAGGTGCAGTGGGTTATATTTGGTAAAGTCTATAGCAGAATAGGTGGATCCACATCTCCTAACTACTATCCCCATAGGACTTTGTTCACAATATATTTTTGGCATTATTTTAACACATATGGTGGGAAAAGCTCTTGACTGTTTTGTTAAATGGAGTCTGCAATAAATACCGTAACTAATTCTCAATACACAAGCCATAAAAGCATGCATTAACTTCATAAAAGCTATATAAAAATGCTTGTGATGCACGCCATACATTTCATCCACTACTCCTACAGCAATCATGGTAAAGATAAAAAGGATACGTCTTTTACTAAATGGTAAAGGTAATCTGGTGCATGTCAACCAGGCGTACACTTAATGATGGCGTCTTATGGACATGTGTACATCACAAGCATTCCAAGTACACATGATAAATAGAGATCACAAAACATGTATTAATGTGTTGGTCTTTAGACCAGTGCAGAGTAGAACTAAACAGTTCTCTTCTGTGCCAGATTAATCTCATTAATGATTAATCTAGTGCCGTATAAGACTGTGAGTCGTATATTGCACCTCGTATTTGTTGGTATAGTTTGCAGCGACACAAAATAGAATTTTCTGCCACATGGGCTATTTTTTGGTCTGGCCACATCCTTTTTTTTACCGAGGACATGCTCCTTTTCGGAGGAGTTTAAAACACAGTATCAACCAAAGCAAAACTCTGGACAAGGTTTAAAAAAAATAGAACCATGTAATACTGTAGAAAATCTTTACCACAGCACATAACTTTGCACTAGTAATTAGATTAGTAGTAGATTACACCCCATGTATCATTGGTCTAATATAGGCAGTGAAAGTTTTGACATCTGTAAGCAAAAGAATTTATTTGGTTCCAGCACACCAAAGAAATTTTCTCTTCATTAAAACTTCATATTTTTATTCCATGTAAATTAAAAACGGCATATGATGCATAGTTCAGTGATCGGCTACAGTTCTACTTTGCATGCTACTATACATGAGTGAGCTGACTACTCTTTTTCTTGTTTTGCAGTACCACATATGCCCTGTGTTGTGTCTAGTACTGATGCTCAGTTCCAATACTAATATGCTGCCACATTATGTACAAACAGATACAGAATTTAATGGCCCTGAAGCTAATATTATATGATCTAATAAAACACGCTTTACTATTGTATAGTTTATTAGGGATCAGTTTTCCATATAGTATACTTAGTTTCAGGCCGCTTGGTTAAATAGAGTCATCTCTGAATTAATATTTTTGCTGCCACTTCAGAAGACAGAAGGCATTGGAAAGGTTAAATGAGGCAGGGCTTAGGATCCGGGGATAGGATCCATGCTCGGAGCAGGAGGCAGCTGAAACAGTAAAGTACGCTCTGATGATTTCTCATGCTGATGGAACTACATTAAATCCTTCCTCTGTCTTTTCCAGGATTAATTTGTGGTGTCACATAAATCCGCTCTATGACAGCACATCACTGAGGCTGGGATTGAAGGCGACTCTAGGAGAATATGATCCTGTGGGCTCCTTGCCTTGCTCTGCTCATTACGGTGTCTTCCCTTAACTCTGGTAAGTGCCTGTAATTGTTATAGTTGTTTCTTACATAGTCCTATGAATGCGACTTCTAGCAGACATCCAGGTGGGTTCTGCTGAAACTCTTATTCTGATCTGAAAGAATGATATACGGTATATACACTTTAATGGGGTTACATGGGAAGAGTAAAAATCTGGGCACAAACCTTCCTTTTTTTTGCTTAAAAGAAAGCTCACGTAAAGACACGTGTATTTAAGAGACATTGACAGTGAAGGAGTAATATTCCCTATGAAAAATCATTCTATGTTTATTTGGCACTCACATACTGTATAGAGCAGTACACACCTTTACATCTGCCTCTGTCTCCAGAAGCTGGAAATCTAGGCACAAAATGCATACATAGATATAAAGAAAGCATATAAAACAAATTTCCTTCAGTCTGAAGCATTCAACTATGATAGACCGCATGGTTACTACTGATGATTGTGCTTTCATTTAGGACTTAAGGGAAATTTGTCAGATGACTATAAAAAACTGAAGTAGAATTTCTTTCAAAATAGCAACCTAGATTACACTGCGTTTTCGTATACAACGTGTATAAATTAGAGCATGACTTCTATATTGGAGAATGGCAGCCCATATGGAGGATGCCTCTAAGACACATTCATCACATCTACAAGATAAATACTTTCAATGGCAACGCCTGAAGAAGAAGCAGCTGTGCCAGTGAAGTAACACAACTTTTATTTATCCTAGTAAAATACAAGTCCTACTATGATATAGGAAAAAAGAGTGAACTGTATTCAGTAGTACACTAGCTGAATGTCCCATGACACCACCCATAATAAATATAGGGCATTATTATTAACCATGCTGACAAAGTGATTATGTTCTTATAATATAACAGGACAAAAAGGCTAAATAGATGAAGAGTATTTCTCTATACAAAGGAAATATAAGTGATTGAATAGTTGTTACAATGGCAGCAGTGGATTAGGAACGATTGCTACCACTCAGCAGCCATACTAGATTCTAGTGACAAATGAGCCTGGCCAGGAAGCGGAAGTCACATGTGAGCAACTGCTGATTGGCTGCCCAAATGCAGCCATAGAAAAGCCCACAATAGAATGAATGACATTGTCCTATACTTACATCAATGGGAAATGGCTATTTTTGCAAGATTGTGGATTACTTGGTCATCTATGTAGCTTCAGAGTAAGATACAATTGGGGGCATTTATCAGTGATGTCGTGGGAAGAACAGATAAGTGCAATTTCTTGTTACCCCACTTCCACAACTGCCCCCCCCCCTCGCCTCCGCGTCAGGGTGGGTGGGCATTGCCTCTATTATACGCCGATACGCGCAGACACTGGTAACATCGTTGCCTGTGTCCAGTGATAAGCGCTGTGTATGTCTTAGATGCACACAGCGCCAATCACTATTTGTCCGTAAGCCAGATGCAGCCATCAAAAGAGCCACATATGGCTCTTCAGCTATAGGTTTCTTACCCCTGTTCTGAGTGTTTCATGTAAATGTATGACAGCACCCTACAAAAGCCTTATGTGCATGAGTGGCAATTTACCAGTTATTACTATTATGCCCCCCTTCCATTATAGCAGTGTGTCTTGTGTGCACTCTGCTGTGTAGTGTGGGCTTGGGTCCCCGAACCTGGACTTGAATTTAATTCAGAAGTTTGGGTCAACCTCCCCACCAGTAACACCCGTTATCACTGCTGGCATTGTGGAGCGGGCACTTAACATATTTTTAAAACATCAGTTTTAGGAAAAGGAGACCATAAAAAACGACTAAAAGGCAAGACCCTGCATCATGGCTGCATATACATTCACATAGACGGCAATGGCTGTCCGGCAGCGGTACATGGGGAAAAGATAGAGCATGATCTATGTTTCCCCGTGTGTGCGCCCGTGCACCGCTATTCTCTATGGAGGGGGTCACCTGCTCCTCCTCTCCAGCGCAAAGCCGTCAGGGCAGGCATACGGCTGTGTAAATGTGCCTTAAGTCAGTAATGCTGCCTTTTCTTTTAATAAATTCCCCTTAGCTCCATGTTTTTGTTAACTGATGGGGATAAATAGGTGGTGTCATGAAATTTTTTTTATTAAAAAGGACAGGCCCTTTTCTTCTATTTTCTGTCTATGACTATGGGGGTTGCTATCTTGCCTAAGCCTTTGCAGCAGCATTTAGAAATATGCTTTACAGCACTGTCATGGCCATAGGCAGTAATGGTTTGGATCTGTCTAAGGTTTATAAAGGGTTTCTTGACATGCTCTGTGCATATGGGAAGTCATTTTTGGTATTAGTGGAGGCAAAAATGGTGTTATATTGTATTCCTGTCTCCCTGTTTGTGATGTAAATTAGATGATCCCTGGATGCACACAGCGCCAATCACTATTTGTCCGTAAGCCAGATGCAGCCATCAAAAGAGCCACATATGGCTCTTCAGCTATAGGTTTCTTACCCCTGTTCTGAGTGTTTCATGTAAATGTATGACAGCACCCTACAAAAGCCTTATGTGTATGAGTGGCAATTTACCAGTTATTACTATTATGCCCCCCTTCCATTATAGCAGTGTGTCTTGTGAGCAGGCTGCTGTGTAGTGTGGGCTTGGGTCCCCGAACCTGTACTTGAATTTAATTCAGAAGTTTGGGTCAACCTCCCCACCAGTAGCACCCGTTATCACTGCTGGCATTGTGGAGCGGGCACTTAACATATTTTTAAAACATCAGTTTTAGGAAAAGGAGACCATAAAAAACTACTAAAAGGCAAGACCTGCATCATGGCTGCATATACATTCACATAGACGGCAATGGCTGTCCGGCAGCGGTACATGGGGAAAAGATAGAGCATGATCTATGTTTCCCCGCGTGTGCGCCCGTGCACCGCTATTCTCTATGGAGGGGGTCACCTGCTCCTCCTCTCCAGTGCAAAGCCGTCAGGGCAGGCATACGGCTGTGTAAATGTGCCTTAAGTCAGTAATGCTGCCTTTTCTTTTAATAAATTCCCCTTAGCTCCATGTTTTTGTTAACTGATGGGGATAAATAGGTGGTGTCATGAAATTTTTTTTATTAAAAAGGACAGGCCCTTTTCTTCTATTTTCTGTCTATGACTATGGGGGTTGCTATCTTGCCTAAGCCTTTGCAGCAGCATTTAGAAATATGCTTTACACCACTGTCATGGCCATAGGCAGCAATGGTTTGGATCTGTCTAAGGTTTATAAAGGGTTTCTAGACATGCTCTGTGCATATGGGAAGTCATTTTTGGCATTAGTGGAGGCAAAAATGGTGTTATATTGTATTCCTGTCTCCCTGTTTGTGATGTAAATTAGATGATCCCTGGATAGTCTCCTACAGAATAAGCAAGCATTTATTATTAAGTCCATGGTGAAATGTGTAATATATGGTTCTTTTAATGCAATAATAAAATTTACTTTACAGGGCAAATCCCCAAAAAGTGTTCCACTCCCTGACAATCATTAAAATCTATAAAATTCCCCCCAAATCACATTACAATCCTCCAAAATAAAAAATATTGAATACATTGCTACCAGATGTATAGATAATATTGTATGCAGCGCCATTACAATGGTCTAAGCAATGCCTCCCAGAAATCATTTCAGCTTATACAGTGACCCCCTTTAATTAAAACATGTAAGGTGTCTTTCAAATTACATTGTAGTTCCTGGCATGGAATTATTATATAAATTATATTTATGGCAGTTCAGTACATAAATACACCACCAGAACCAAGCTCAATACATAAATACAGCACTGTCGGAGAAGTACAGAGGGCGCCAGATTCATGCAGAATGCACTATACACAGGTATTATTTGTACTGATCTTAGTAAATGTGCCCCATACTGTGCCCCTAAAAAAGAGATATAGACATATACTGTGCCCCATTATAGAGCGATAGATTTATATAGTATACTATGCACCACTACAGATAGATAGATACAGTATATACTGTTACCCATTGCATTCCTGATCCATTCCCATAGTTTGCGGCAGAGCACGGAGCCCCCCCCCCCCTCCTCCGCCTTCCCTATCTCACAGGCCTTAGCAGACAATATACAGATTTTATAGGGTTGAGTTGTGGATTGAAACAATGCACTTTTTGTGTGGTATAGATGGGACACGTTTTTATAATGGGCAATTAGAAGCGTCCCCCACGACCACCATTTTTTAATTTAATTTGAGGACATCCACATAAACAAGTTCTCCATCAACAGTTTAAGGATATTTGCTTATACTGGTGTATGAATCACAATTAAATACTTGCGTGATCTCTGTCAGAAAACATCGTTGCTGTATGAGTTAGCATGCTCCAGTAATTCAATTACATTTTCAAGCAGGAAAGACTATGTATGACAGCACTTGATGTTCATTCAGATTTCTTCTGTTGCTAAACACTATGAATAAATAATGTCAAAAAAGCTTCTTCCAGCAAGTATCCCGCCTATACAGAAAGAAAGCAATTTGCCGTCTATATATTACATGCAATGGCGGATCTTCATGTAGGCTGTATGGTCGGGCGCCTGGTGCCTTTGGCTTGCAGAGGGCCCACACCTGCCTGTACTCAAGCCCTGTATGAAGATCTGCCATCAGTCTGAGAAAAAAATCTATACTCACCTTCCAGCTTCTTATCCCCGGCCCCACGGCTCTGTCTCTTAAGGCCCGGGCGCATCACTATCACATCATAGTGTAAGGGCCCCATGGCGCAATAAACTATGATGTCACGCGGGTGCGACACCACCACGTCATTGTGATGTGTATGGGCAGTAAGTAGAGAAGACAGAGCCGCAAGGAGAAGACGGAGCCACAGAGAAGAGGTGAGTATAGATTTTTTCTTTCAAGAGGGCCCTGCTGTGGACAATACATTAAAAAGGGGGCACCTGGGGTGGACATTTTATCAAACAGGCCATCTAAGTAGGACATTTCATTAAAAGGGGGCATCTGGGTTGGACATTAAGTTAAAGGAGGTCACCTGGGGTGGACAATTTATTAAAGGGGACATCTAGGGTAGATATTTAGTTAAAGGGGCCATCTGGGGGTGGACATTTCATTAAAGGGGGACATCTGGGGTGGACATTTCATTAAAGGGGGCCATCTGGGGTGAACATTTAAAAAAAGGGGGCATCTGGGGAGGATATTTCATAAAAGGGGGGTTCTGCTGTGGACATTTCAGTACAGACAACCTTTGGTATTATACCAAACCAAATAGTCAGCACAAAACAAAATGACATTTGTTTTAAACAAACCTTCCCTATCTGAACCTACTCCATCAAAGATTCAATATCACACCAAAAGCATGTGAGTGGAATCCGGTCCATGCATGACTCATCACAACATTATTAAAAATACATTTGATTTTATTGGCAACTACAATCTAAAAAACATGATGAAATTAAAGAACAAAGCAAAGTTAATAGTTACAAAATTCCAGCTAATTCATCTCTACATCACAAAAATGGTCAGTGGTCTTATATTATCACAGGGCATTTTAATATTATGTACAAACTATTAATTTCACCGTAAAGTGCTAGTGTGTAGAAATGTAAAAATGTTTCTGTGGCTACATAATGGGTACCTTTCTAGTTGATGACTATAAAAATGAGCAGAAAACTGAAAAAAACATATCGGTTGAAATACCCACCGATTTCAATGAGTGTTCAAAGCATACCTCATCTGTACTTCAATAACTTGATTGATAACAGTAAACTTGGTAAAATCCTTCTTTGCCCCGATTTCCCTCCTTTTCTTGCAGTGATCAATATATCTGAAAGCACTACACATCAGAAAGACAAAGAAAGGAGGCAAAAGCTTCTTAGGACTTACTCGGATAATATTTCCCTTAATTATACAACTCTGTACAGTGCAATACTATCCAGGTCTCTTATGAGATAAGTCATTAGAAACTTCTTCTTAGTTCTTCGCTCTCCATTTATAAGGGAGGTTTATTTACACACAGTGGAGAAACGAGAGCAAATCGGATACAGAGCAATAAAATATATAACAAAAGTTATCCTTAGGCAAGTAGGCAAGGCTAGATATCTGCCTAGGTTCCTACCTGGATGAATTGCAATTTCATGGCAATTTAATTTTTGCACAGATTCAGCGCAAAAGCACCATGAAATTAATGTATGCTTCTCCTTGTCTAGATCCTAACACCCCAAGAGAAATAACAAGCCAATGAGCACTTCCATCGCTGATAGAAGTAGGGTGTAAAGATTACAGTCGCATCCCCTGCGACCTTGACCGGCCCAGAGTGACAGGAGCCCACGGCTGTCACAATATTATATAACAGCATCTGCTCTGCACTGGTGCAGCACACCAGGTTTCGCTTATGGAGGAGGACCAGTAATTCCCAAGGCTCCATCTATGCACCTTTAATTGTATCGGCTTACAATACAGTTGAAAGCCGTGGCAGAACAGTGGAAAATGCACTCTATGCTCTGCCACATCGCACAGCAGCGCACATTATGTAAGTGTCCCAGCACCAACGTTGATGGTCTTCCTCCATTACTAGAAGAAAACTTGCCCAGTTGCTTTTTTGTAACTGCCCTGCTGCAACAAAGGGAATTTACTAAGAATGAAGACAAAAGAGTGGACATTTATTAAGAATGGGGACCAAAAATGTGCTTCTCAGTAAAAATAGGGGCAATAAGAGGGCACTTACTATGAATGGGGGGCAAAAAGTGGCCACTCACTAAGAAAAAGAGGAAAAAAAGGGGGCATTTATAGAAGCAAAACCAATGAGGGGGCCTGAAACTTAGTCATGGAATGATAGGGAGCACTACTTTAGTATTAGTATGATTATCCAGTTACTCTAGTATTATTGTCTGCTCTCAGGTTCTCCAGTTTTTTTATTGTCTGCTCTCAGGGTATCAAGTATTATTATTGTCTGCTCTCTGGATCTAAATTATTATTAACTGCTCTGTAGATCTGCATTGTGATTGTCTGCTCTGGTGGTCTCCAGTATTATTGTCTGTTCTGGTGATCTACAGCATTGGTAGTCTGCTCTGTAGATCTGCATTGTGATTGTCTGCTCTGGTGGTCTCCAGTATTATTGTCTGTTCTGACAGGCACCTAAGGGTTAAAATTGGCCTACTGGCCCTAAATGACAACATGCAGAGACTTGATACAGGCCGATTTTGGACCGTAAGCCACAGGTCCATATGAACGTGTAGTTGGTTTAGAGTTCCAAATCGGCAAGACAGATTCTCTTTAAATAACATTGCTTCTTTGTTCAGATTTTAATGTTATCTAGTTCACACACTTTTTTTTTGTTATGGGGTTTCAGTGGGCAGAAAACCTGCCACAGAGGCAGGACTATAACTCAGGCTGATTTTGCAGGTTATCGGGACATTATAGAGAGGAGCATATCAAGGTTAACTACAATCCCCAGCATAGCCAATATCACATGCTATCATGTGATTGTATAGAGAAAGAGCATTATGAAATGAACTGCAATTGGTAGCATGTCTGTGCTAATATTACAGGTAATTACAGAATGTCATTACAGGGGTTTCATAGCTCCATCTAACATATCCAAAATTCAAAGCAGCCTCAGACAATAGGTTAATCTTGCATGCCCTTGTAAATCTAGTTCCATCCATCAAGACTAATGCAAATTGTTAGTTTCCAATGGTGATCTACAGCAGTGGTATCCCTGCTCTTATATCTCCATTGTTTATGTCTGCTCTGGGTGGTCTCCAGTATTTATGTATTGTCTGCTCTCAGGGTATCAAGTATTATTATTGTCTGCTCTCTGGATCTAAATTATTATTAACTGCTCTGTAGATCTGCATTGTGATTGTCTGCTCTGGTGGTCTCCAGTATTATTGTCTGTTCTGGTGATCTACAGCATTGGTAGTCTGCTCTGTAGATCTCCATTGTTATTGTCTGCTCTGGTGGTCTCCAGTATTATTGTCTGTTCTGGTGATCTACAGCATTGATATTCTGCTCTGGTGGTGCCCAGTATTATAGGTCTGCTCTGGGGGTTTCCAGTATTAGTAGTCTGCTCTGGGGGTTTCCAGTGTTTGTTGTCAGCTTTGGGCACTGAAAATAATAGCGGCTTAAGCTGCTCTGGTTAGTATTACTATTTATTGTCTTAGTTTCCTTATTAAGCTGTTTTGACTTTCTGGGTGGTAGCGTAGTTGCCGCACATTGGTCATTTGATATTCTGGGGTGGCATATTTGTATTTGTACTTCTATAGACTCCTTAAGATGTTGTTCATGTGCTCATTGTGGGCTTCATGTATCAAATGTATACAGAGGCAGATAACTAGAATATAATATTGTAATTATAAAACTTTATATAGGGCTAAGGATAATAAGGGTCATGTTACCTCATAGGCAGATGAAATGTAATAAAATACAATGAAATGCTGATCTTTGTCTCTTCTTTCTGTTTAGTTTTGTCCATAATTCATCCTCTGGCGGAAATAGAAGATGCCCTCTTACGAAACCTTTTTATGGGGTACCAGAAATGGGTGAGGCCTGTGGAGAACCCTAATAAGACAATAAAAGTAAATTTTGGCTTGAAAATATCCCAGCTTGTAGATGTGGTAAGCAAGAACTATACTTAACGGTCTGTTATTGAAAGGTATTTGTCTGATCAGGATGATATTTAAGCTAGACATATGGCCTTATAGTTGAATGAGCGTATATGTAGCCTAAATGCTGATGATTCTCAATTTCAAATACAAGCATTTCTGTGGACCATGGGCATGCCTGTGAGGTCTGGTGCTTCTTCTATTTGGTAGAACTGTGTAGAAAAGGGTGCAGTACAACTCCTAACTTGTGGTCAGGAGGGCACCACCAACCTCTATAAACTGGACCCAGTAGTGAAGGATAGCACTGTGGCTGAGCACATAATAAGTATAAGTGGTTTATTATTTTAATATAGCACCGTCCCCTCCTCTCCCATTCAAAAACCCATTCAATCCTAGCATGTAGCAGTGACATGTGTATACATCATTGGTAAATAGCGTTCTCATGCTTGACATACTTCCATTGATTCCTATAATCAATGTATACAGGCGGTCCCCTACTTAAGAACACTCGACTTACATACGACCCCTAGTTACAAACGGACCTCTGGATATTGGTAATTTATTGTACTTTAGTCCTAGGCTACAATGATCAGCTGTATGTAGAAAAGTGGAAGTCAGCTCATCTGGAGGCACAGCAGTATATGACCAGGAGTCCAAGCACGGATTCTCTTTTTTCCAAGTCCAAGAAATATATAAAATGCAAATAATCCAGCTCCACGGACACTCCGGTTGTAGATAAAAACATAGTATTTTCTTTATTGAAGTACAAAAAGGAGATATACAACCAAGCAGAGGGAAACACACACAGAGCCACACAGAGCCGTGGCTCTGTTTCCCTCTGCTTGGTGGTTTATCTCCTTTTTGTACTTCAATAAAGAAAATATCATGTTTTTATCTACAACCAGAGTGTCCGTGGAGCTGGATTATTTTTATTTTATATACAATGATCAGCTGTTACAGTTATCAAATGTGTCTGTAATAAAGCTTTAGTGTTAGTATTCATTCTTATGACAACCCAACATTTTTAAAATTCAATTGTCGCAGAGACCAAAAAAGTTATGGCTGGGGTTACAATGATAAAATATACAGTTCTGACTTACAGACAAATTCAACTTAAGAACAAACCTACAGACCCTATCTTCTATGTAACCCGTGGACTGCCTGTAGTTGCTGAGCTTCAATACCATGGATTTTTTGATCCATGACAAAAAATAGTACTGTTTGCTCTAACCTCCTACATCCCATTCAGCTAATCATATGTTCCATATGGGATACGCTTTGCTCTTTGGGTATTTCCTGTGTAAAATAATATATCAGATGTAATTAGATTAGACTACACACATTTAACCAGCATTAGACATCATGATAAATTTGGCACATTTTAAGACTACGGTAACTTTCCACTGTCTAATTTTTAGACAGATATAGTAATTCTGCATAAAGTGCCTCTTAGGTTATGTTCTTGCAGATTATCTTTTTGGTCAGATATATTTCGTTGAACATGTGGGTCTGCACATTCAAAGAGGTTAAGCTGTATAAGGTCTTGTTTTTAGCACAGTTTTTAAGAATCAACATGCTCCTTTTTCCCTTGAAAGTATAATTTTATTCTGTAAAGAAAAATCTGCACTATATACCCAGCATTGAGAAATATGGTAGTTAGAGGCACGTACGATATATTTGTAGTGCAGAATACACAACCAAAACATAACCCCACAAGCCAGCCACGGACTGTTATTATGCTTAATGTGTATGGTGTTACTTTATCTTTATAAAAAGGAAGCTCTGCTCAGTTCTCCAAAGAAGAAACTGCTACAGAGAGAACAAAACAGGAATGCATTCCCTGCAATATGATGAAGTGAAAGAATTGTATTACCTGGGATATACTAACAACATATAAGCCTGTAGGTTATTACTGCAACATGTGCGTCATTCCTGTGCCACTAAGACCAATTCAATATAGAAAAATTGTTGATTGTGTCACTGGCTTGGAAACTAGATATATTACTTGCAGCTCATGTAGCAAAAATAGTAGTTTCTGTTATATTTGAGCAGAATTTGTCTGAAATAAAAAAGTGAAGTTGGATATTGTGCAGGCTGTTTAAATATTGTACCCTAATTGTACTATAATGTACAGCTCCCAACTTCCCCTGATTTGGGGAGACAGTCCCGGTTTTTAGGCAATGTCCTGACTCCTGGTCCCAGACCCGACACACTAGAGGTGCAGAGCCCAGATCAGCTCCTCCTTACCCAGATCAGCTCCTCCTTGCCCAGATCAGCTCCTCCTTGCCTAGATCAGTTTTTGTTTAAACAAAAACATTTTTTTACTTACCTTTCAAACATTTCCCCTAAGTCCTGCTTCCTCCTCTCCCTGAGGTTCTGAGATATCTCGGAGGAGAGGGGCAGAGCCAGCCGCGGGGAGTAGCTACCTCCACACGTCTCTGTACAGAGACGTGTGGAGGTAGCTCCTTCCCTCGGCTGCCCCCCCCTCCTCAGAGTCATATTAGAGCCATATACAGAGTAGGAAGCAGGATTGTGGGGGAACAATTGAAAGCCAAGTAAAGTTTTTTTTAGTTTAATACCTAAGAGGGGAGAGGGGCCACAATATAAGGGAGGATGGAGGACAGGGCTACGATATGCAGAGGAGAGAGGCCACAATATGAGGAAGGACGGAGGGCCATAATATGCAGAGAATAGAGGATGGAGGTCACAATATGCAGAGGATGGAGGAGGGAGGCTATAGTATGATGGAGGAGGGAGGCTACAATATGATAGAGGAGGGAGGCCACAATATGAGTAAGAAAAGAGGCCACAATATGATAGAGGCCATAATATGAGGGAGGATGGAGGACAGGATGCAACAATATGAGGGAGGAGGGAAGCAACAATATGTGGTAGATGGAAGAGAGAGGTTAGAGGAGGGAGGCTACAATATGAATAGGATGGAGGGGGGAGGGTCTTGAAGAATCATGCCAGACTTCATCCTCGTCAGAGAACGCACCTCGGGGATATGTTTGAAGAGGTATATGATTTGTTTAAATATTGTCCAGATTGGTCTTTGAATTAGTACTATGAATCCAGAGTTATTGAAGGAGCACAATGTTGCTAAGAACAACTTGAGAAACTATATTAGGTCAAGTTCACATGCGTTTAGAAACCTGGTGGAGGGTCCTTTGTTCATCATGAAATAAATACTGGGGACCATGCCTCAGACAGAAGCCTTATCAAATGTCATAAAAATTAAAATAAAAAGGAGAAAGGATTACCATTAACCCCTTACCGACATGTGACATAGTATTATGGGAGTATGAAGAGGGCTCACGAGTTAAGGTTATCGGTGCGTCGATCGGTTGCTATGCCTCGAATCTTTAGAAGACCCATGGCTGCCTGCTTTTAACCCATCCATTAGAATGTGAGATTTGCACATTGTAATGAATAATGAGAAAAATCCTCATATAGTGCCATACTGTAGTATGGTAGTATATGGTAGGATAAAAGTACCTTAGGGGGTATGAAAAATAATAAAAAATTTAAAAAAAATTAAAATTATATTATAAAAACCTAAAATTTCAAATCCCACCCTTTTCCCTAGAACTGATATAAATATAAATAAACAGTAAAAATCATGACGCATGACGCTTCCCAAAATGTCCAATTTATCAAAATATAATGGTTATTCTTAGCATTTAACCCTGTAACAGAAAATAGCACCCAAAGTAGATAATACCATTTATTTGCCATTTTGAAAAATATAAAAAATTCAATAAAAATTGATCAAGAGGTCTTATAGTCCAAAAAATATTAGGATTGAAAATGGCATCAAAAGTCACAAAAATTAAACCACCCACAGCCCTGTACACTGAAGTATGAAAAAGTTTTTAGAGCTAGAAGATTGCAAAGTGAAGAATTTTATTTTTTTACAGGAGGTTTTAATTTTTGTAAAAGGATGAAGTAGACATGTCATTAGGGGCGCTAAGAAAAAGCCGTAAAATCCAGGCCCACAAGAATTTGATGCAAATGGGGTTTTTCACTTTTTTCACTGCATTTGGAATTTCTGACCTGCTTCCCAGTACAAGTCATTGAATATTAAATACCATCACTATGAAGTGCAATTTGTTACGCAGAAAACAACCCCTTATGCAGCTCTTTTCATGGAAAAATAAAAAAAAATTGAATAAAAAAATTGAATAAAAAAATGAAAAAGGGCCCAGCGGGAAGGGGTTAAATGGGCTTTGTGCTGTTATTTACTAGGAAGAGAATTTACACTAATAACTGATCATCATCGCCTTACCTAAATCCACACCATGAAAGACAAAAAAGAGTTGTACACCCTGGCTTCACTTCGCTTGCACACGGCGGGCACAGTTGCAGATGCAAGTTTGATGTGCCTCAGTCATCGGACTCGCATTTAGATAAGTATAAATGTTTGGTTTAGTTTTACATGGGGCCCATGCAGAGACTTGATACAGGCCGATTTTGGACCGTAAGCCACAGGTCCATATGAACCTGTAGTTGGTTTAGAGTTCCAAATCGGCAAGACAGATTCTCTTTAAATAAAATGTTTCTTTGTTCAGATTTTAATGTTATCTAGTTCACACACTTTTTTTTTATTATGGGGTTTCAGTGGGCAGAAAACCTGCCACAGAGGCAGGACTATAACTCAGGCTGATTTTACAGGTTATCGGGACATTATAGAGAGGAGCATATCAAGGTTAACTACAATCCCCAGCATAGCCAATATCACATGCTATCATGTGATTGTATAGAGAAAGAGCATTATGAAATGAACTGCAATTGGTAGCATGTCTGTGCTAATATTACAGGTAATTACAGAATGTCATTACAGGGGTTTCATAGCTCCATCTAACATATCCAAAATTCAAAAGCAGCTAAGACATGGGGCAGATTTACTTACCGGCCCATTCGCGCATCCAGCGGCGCGTCTCTGCACAGGATTGGGTCCGGCTGGGATTTAAGAAGGTAGTTCCTTCCGCCGCCACCAGGTGGCGTGCGGCGCCGAAAAATCAAACGCCCGGAATGCACATCCCATAGCAGGTGAAGGTGAGCGCTTCCCAAGCGACACATTTCGGTTTTTAATGCGGCGGTTTTTTCGAATACGCGTCGGGTTTTCGTTCGGCCACGTACCCCCGATTTTCGTCGCGCGCATGCCGGCCCCGATGCGCCCCAATCCGATCGAGTGCGCCAAAACCCGGGGCAATTATGTACAAGCGGCGCAAATCGGAAATATTCGCGGTGGTAAACGTCGGGAAAACGCGAATCGGGCCGTTAGTAATGTAACCCCAATAGGTTTAATCTTGCATTGCCTTTGAATCTAGTTCCATCCATCAAGACTAATGCAAATTGTTAGTTTCCAATTATCAGACATCCATAGTTGTAGAATGATTGATCTGGATTAGGCCTCCCCCAAAATGAGTGTGTCCAGGTTTTTTCTGGGCGACATACCCTCCACCAAACGCAGTCTTGTACATATGGCAATACTTTCACTCATAATAGTTATAGTGATGTACAGGACAACATAGTGTCATTCACAAAATAAGCCAATAGATGTATAGTGTATACAGTTGACATGATACATCTTATAGTCCATTACATCAATTTGTATGCTGCACAGAAGCCAATTGAGGTGGAAATACAAAGCTTAAGTCTGAAGGAAAATAGGTCATAAAATCCACAGATGTAATTTCTATGTAAACTGATTTGATACGGAGTATGAGGAGGATGATATAGCAGAAAAACCTGAACCGACAAAACATATAATGTGCCTACAAATTTAATGTACATACAATAGTTTGTATTGCCCTCTGGTGAACAGTTTTAACACCTTAGTGTTCAGCGGGATTATATTGGATGCTGAGTGCTGTAAGTTTGTGCTCAGCGTCCAATATATCGGACACTGAGCTGATGCTGGTTTGGCTCGAAATCAACCCGTCTGTGACGAGATCTTACAGGCACAGTGTCAGCCTATGCGTGATCAGGGTATTGCAGGGTATTATCAAGAATAAGAAATCAGAGGATTGCTTGTTCATGTCCTATGGCTGAACTAATAAAAAAGTTAAAAAGAAAATCGTAAATAATAATAAATTAATACAAATGCCCATAAACCCCATTAACAGATAAAGAGACATACAATGTGAAAAAAAAGTCAAAATCACAATACAAACCCCACATCACTGTGTCCATAACAACCCATAGAACAAAACAATTACTATTGAACCGGCATGATGAACACCAGAAAAAACTGTTAATAACCCACCAAAACGTATGATTTTTACCTATTTCATCCAACAAAAAATGCAATTAAAAGTGATCTAAAAAACTGGTACAAAGTACAACATGTGCTGCAAAAACAAGCCATTAACCAGTAAAAATGTTATGCTACTTGGAAGATGGCTATTAAAAAACAGATTTTTTTCCCACATTCCGTTTTATTTAGCAAATTTAGTAAATCATAAGAAATAATATATAAGTATGATATCCCTGTAATCACATTGACCCATAGAATAAAGATAACATGTTTATTAGGCTATACGGTGAACTCCAAAACATAAAAAGATTAAAGAATTAATGTTTTTTAACTCCTTCACCCCCCAAAAAATTAATACATTTTCAACAATAAGGAATAGCAACCCCAAAATGGTGTCACTTAAAAAATTCATCTCATCCTGCAAAAATAAAAATACTATCACATGGCCCCCACTAACAGAAAAACCAAAAATTTGTAGCCTACAAAAGGGGCCAATAAGAAAGCTACAATCCACTTTCTATAGGACAAAACTAGCAGCTGCAGGGTGTTCCTTCCCTTCTGCACCTCGCTGTGCACCCATACAACAGTTACGTCCACATGTGTGGGGTTTCTGTACTTGAGAAATTGCATAACAAATTTTAAGATGGGTTTTCTATTATTATATTTTGGAAATGTATAAATTTCAGGGCTTAATGAATGTATTACCAACAAAATTAGACTGTTCTAAATTTCAACTCCATTTTGTTTTAATTACTATGCAGAGCTAAAAGGATAAAAAATCTTTCTAGTAGTTTCTAGTAGTTTGAGAGGCGTACTTTTGGAAATGGGGGATTCATAGGGGAATTCTAATAATTTATATTTCAAACTCATTTAAACAAAATTATCCAAAAAATTTCAATTTAGTAATTTTGTTAAAAAAATGAAAATCTCTGTTCTATTTGTAAGCTGTCTACTGTCATATATGAATAAAAGGACTTGAGATATGGGAAATGTTAATAAGTAACTCATTTTGGTGGTAAACCTATCAGTCTCAAAAGTAGATAATTTCAGATTTTGAAAATAACAAATTTCTAGAAAAAAAATTGGCAAATTTTAGTTTTTTTAATAAATAAATGCAAAACATATCAAACAAAATTTACCACTAACATGAAGTACAATGTGTCACAAAAAACAATCAAAATGAATTTGGAAAGTTAAAGTGTTCAAAAGTTATAACCATATAAAGCAACACATGGCAGATTACGCTTTAACGTACAAACTGAAGGGGTTAAAAAAATGTTGGGCAATATGCAACCGAGGTACAATTGTGGCCCACAAACATAACAAATACTTGTGCAAGCACCAAAGCAAATGTGGTCAAAAACCCAGTATATCTGGGCCAATATTTAATATGATTATTATGCATTATTTCTTGATTTAACTTTCATTTTCATTCATGTTCCTGGCAGGATGAAAAAAAGCAGTTAATGACAACAAATGTGTGGCTGAGGCAGGTAATGGAATGCTCTATTCATACATAGACATTAGTCACATTTACTAACACTTTCTTAGGCAAATTAATGTGCATGCATAGGGGATAACAAGCTGATCGGTATGGATCTGACTGCCTGGACCCCATACTGATCATGAAAACAGGATCCCCATCAATACGGATAACAAGGGTCCTGTTCTCCTTAATGGGTGGAGTGGTAGGATGAGCATGTGCCCAGTTCAATAGTACTGGAGTGTTGGAAATTACTGAGCAGATGCTCAACTTGTCAATTCATCAATTAGTCAGACCCCTGTTTTGTGGATTGCTGGCCGGGCACGTTCTCTCGATGATGTGGATCCTAGCATTCAGACCCTCACCAATCAGATCATTATCACCTATCCTGTGGATAGGAAATAACTTAACAGTTGGTAAACCTCTTTAGTAGGTAATGAATATATAACTTAAATCAGCTGTGCTCCAATGCAAAATCTGAAACAGGGCCCCATTGGTATTGATGTTGGAGTTAATAGGTACATCCAATCCGTATATACTTTAGGTTTGATTACGATTAATTTGGTATTTGTGAGTATTGAAAGAATTAATCTTAGTATTCTATTGGTTATTCTTAGTGGTTTAGTCATCATGGTAGATGACTAATGCAGGGGGCTACAGCCATTACCAAACTGAGCAAGGGGCCAACCCACTCTCCAGCTGAGAAGAAATGAAATAGGATGAGAATAGTACACGTAATAAATAATGGAGCTGTGCCACTGGTAGCTGGATCTGTGGGAGTGCCGCTAGTAGGGTCTCATATGATCCCATAAAAAGGTCATCAATATTGATAAACCAAAAAAACTTTTTTAAATACAGGCGGTCCCCTACTTAAGAACACCCAACTTACAGACGACCCCTAGTTACAAATTGACCTCCGGATTTTGGTAATTTTAGCCCTAGGCTACTATAAACAGTTATAACAGTTATCAAAGGTGTCTGCAAATAAGCTTTATTTTTAATCTTGCTTCTTATGGCATCCCAACATTTTTAAAATCCAATTGTCACAGAGATCAAAAAAAATTTTGACTGGAGTTACAATTATAAAGTATACAGTTCCAACTTACATACAAATTCAACTTAAGAACAAACCTATAGAACCTATGTTGAACTTAACATGTAACATTTACTAGGTTAACCAGTCCTGCACATTAAAAATGACAGCACTTTCTCAGTTTGGAAGCAGACGCTGGCATATCTTAGTAGGTTAGAACATGCTGACAAAACTGTGCTGACTATGTTTATTACTTTTGTCTTTACCATAGGAATGGGTGGATTTAAAATTGCGGTGGAATCCTAAAGACTATGGGGGAATCACATACATCAGAGTACCTTCTGAAACCTTGTGGCTTCCTGATATTGTTCTCTTTGAAAAGTAAGAATATAAAGTATAATATATAACATGGAACATGGAAAGAACAATGGGGTGAAATTATGAAGCCACTATGGCCAGACTTTTGTTGCAATTTGCGCCAAAAAAAAAATCCTACTGGCCCTTTTATGAAGGCTTTTAGACCATTTTGTTTCTCTTTTTGTAACTTCTCCAACAAGGGGGTCATGGCCCCACGAAAGGGGTCTCCGCAAAAGGGGATGTGGTCAGGTTGAAAATAGTCCATGCACCAAAAAAATTAGACAAGCTATGGGCAGGCAGTCTTAGGCTGCATTCACACAACTGTATGGGGAATGTATGGGACACATGCGCCGTGCATCTCTATGGAGACGGGAGAAGTCACCCCTCCTCCTCTCCAACGTGCCGAACGTACGTGGATGTAAATTCAGCCTTAAACATCACAATAACTAGTGTTGTCGAGCTCTGCACTCTGCAGCTCTGCACTCTCTGAACTAATTTGTAGGAAGAGAGGCGCTTATGGAAACAAAATTGTGACTGACTTGCTATTAATTGCCACTCATTATAGGCACAGATATGAATGTGTAAATGAACTCAAAGAATCCTTGTATCACTAAAGTGTAATTATTGTAAAGTGAAAAAAGACAGACACAATGAGGCAGATTTATAAAAAGTGTCCTAAGGTTAGACTGTGCAGAGTTAGACTAGACAGTCTTATTCTCCACCAGATCCATATAAGTGCCTGGTGCTAGGTGATAAATCTGGTGCAGAATAAGACTTTCTAGTCGTACTCTGCACCTCCTATTAGTTGGCTTACTTTACGCCAGAAAGTTAGGACAAAGTTCTGTCGTGTCAGCAGTATTTTTAGCGCACTGACCTTTTTGGATCGATACCAAGCCCCTTTTGTCAAGTTAATCATAGGAGAGTCAGAAAACTGTCCAAAACCCTTTATAGATGTGGTGCAGACAGTTTTTAGTGCAAACTAGGACAAAATTCTGTTGTGTACAGATTGATAAATCTCCCCCAATATATATAAATATAAAACATATTCTCATATATTTCTATTTACAAGGAAATAAAAATGCATAATAATGACTGTTCGGACCATTTGCAGCGGCACCACTGTAAGGGCAATATTGGGCTGGATTAACCTTACATGAACTACAATGTTGCATTAGATGAAAGCCACCCTTAATCCTCTGGCTATTACACAACTTCCGAAGCACTTGTGAAACGCCTCCCTGCTCTTCCCTCTTTCTCTGTGCCAGAAATCTTGTGGCAGAAGTGAATATGAGCTGCCAAGAGATTTCAGCAGACAGAAGGAGAAGGAAGCGCAGAAGGAGCAGGAAGTGCTTTGGTGGCGTGTAAGAGCCAAAGCCCCAGGGCCCGTAGGTTATTAAATGAGAAATGCAAGTTTTTATAGGGTAAATGATAGATGGGAGATATGACCGTGCTTGCAAGAGTTTTCTGCGTGTTCCTCACAAAAGGAGCCTTGTCTGCAGGCACTGACTCCTTCCTTTGCATTAGTTGCGTAGTGACTTATTAAAAATGTTGACCACAAAGTACCAAAGTTTACTTTGTAGAAAACAAAGTACAATCCTCTAACAGATGTAAGGGATTAGGTGCGGTATCATCATCTCCTGGGGTAGATGGGCACAATTCACCAGCACACAAGTAAGTTCACTGTCCACCCTGAGCGATTTGGGTATAACTGACCGCAGCCAGTTATAAATCCTAAGCCTTTTTTGGCACTAATTACACATTGAGGTTTCCTACCTCACTAGGTGCTGGCCTACTGCCAGGCACCTCAAAAACTCACAGTAACAGTTCACTGCCACAGCTCCACAGGCCTTTGACATAGTCTGCCTCTTCCCCAGGGTGGAGCCATTGTGGGAAGTCTGCACCAGGTACTTGTGCAGGACTTCCAGTTGGCTGCTAATTAAACTTACTCAGACAGACCCAGCTTCCCCAGGTCTGCCATCTGCTCAGCTTTTCCTCAGGGTACTTACCTAGAAAACATTATCCTTATATCTATACCCATCTGCAGCTGCTTTCAGGACTTCTGGTGTTGACAAGTTAACTCTTGTCCCCTGAGGGTGCCTTCCCACGTGGCGTTTTTCTTGCGTTTTTTAACACATCGAAAACGAAAGTGGGAGGGGGTGTGACCAAAATGCATATGCATTTCAGGCAAACCCCCCTCCCACTTCCCACCAGAAGTGCTGGAGGAAGTCCAGAAAGTGGCTATCAGTGACCCCCAGCTCGTCCGGAGTGGAAAATTTACCAAGTAAGTACAATATGGGAGCCGCTATTAGATATTGAAGTTACCCTGGTAAACTTTGGTAATTGTGACCAACAACTTTAAGAGTCCACCAGCATCTGATATTAGTGTGCGCTATAGTTCACCAATTAAGCAACTGGTATGGATAGTTATTGTTGCTTTGAATTTTTTTTCAGTGCAGATGGACGTTTTGAGGGATCTTTGATGACAAAAGCAATTATCAAATATGATGGTACAGTAACATGGACTCCACCTGCTAGCTATAAAAGCTCCTGCACTATGGATGTCACTTTTTTCCCATTTGACCGCCAAAACTGCTCTATGAAATTTGGATCATGGACATATGATGGCAACATGGTTGATCTTATTCTTCTGGACGCAAATGTAGACAGAAAGGACTTTTTTGATAATGGAGAGTGGGATATCATTAATGCTACCGGTCTTAAAGGGATGAGAAAAGATGGGCTTTACTCCTACCCCTACATCACATATTCGTTTGTTTTGAGGCGATTGCCACTGTTCTATACATTATTCCTTATCATCCCTTGCTTAGGACTGTCATTCTTAACTGTCCTTGTATTCTACCTTCCTTCTGATGAGGGAGAAAAGTTGTCCCTCTCCACTTCAGTCTTGGTGTCACTTACCGTGTTTCTTCTTGTTATAGAAGAGATCATTCCATCCTCCTCTAAGGTGATCCCTTTGATAGGAGAATATCTTCTATTTATCATGATATTTGTAACATTGTCAATCATTGTAACAGTCTTTGTTATTAATGTCCACCATCGCTCCTCTGCAACATACCATCCAATGGCCCCATGGGTAAAAGGACTTTTCTTGCAGAAGCTTCCAAGACTGTTATGTATGAAAGGTCATGTCGACCGATTCTCTTTTTTGGATTCAGAAACTCCTGCCCCATCAGCTAAAGCAAAATTATCTGGGAAAAGGAAACACATTCAGGCAAATGATGGAGAAAAGGTTCTAATTGCGTTTCTGGAAAAGGCTTCTGATTCTATTAAATATATTTCAACTCATGTCAAAAAGGAGCATTTTATTAGACAGGTAAGTGTAAAAGACAGCGAATGTATTGGTAACAGTAACGCACACAGCCATTGTGAGATGTATTTGAATTGTTATGGCTGGATACACAAATGTTATTATTAAAAATCGGCAAAGGGTATGTTGGAATTCCCTTGGTAATTGGTGAAGAATCATTCACATTTAGCATAAATTGGCCTGGAGATCTAAAATAATCTTCACAAGTCAATTAGTCTTGTAGGTTTTTTTGTGTATTTTAAAGCCATAAGTTTTAAATTCCAACCTGTGTGTTCCCTCCCCTAAAGGGTTTTCTCTTTTAATGTAATCATTGCAATACAAAAAGTAATGAAATCTGTGACCTCTCCAAATTTTCTCCAAAAAATCTTCAAATTATCAGAGAATAGTTCTATTTTTCCTGAGTCAACTTTAGAGGCTGCAGGTAGAATGTCACTACAGATGCCCCCAGCTACAGTTCTGCTGTCATATTAAAGATAATCTCATATTTTAGATCACTTTACTTCTGTGTGCAGAACCAGATACAGTTATGGAAATAATTATTTAAAAAATTGATTAATCCTCCGCCTCTACGTTCATCCACTCCACATTTAGGAAAAAAAGATGCAGTACCTTTCCAACCAAAGATTTTTGGTACTCACGGGGACAGTCCTTAGTCCATACCCAATGTCCTCAGCGTTGCATGCCTAGGGCATGAAAAATCCTCATACAGGGTACGGTAGTTTGGCACGGCGTCCTTCCTGGGGATTCTCAAGGTAGCTCGTAGCTTCAGTGCTACTCCTAATTGTTCCCACCCGGGAACTTGTTCCTCCACTACTCGTTCCACTTTCTTCGTTCCTTCTTCTAATTACTATTCGATTTGGGAAGAGAAAGGAAAAAAACGATGGTGCAGTACTTTTTTGATCGTTAAAATTGTTTTAATGGTAATACTCACAAGAGTAAAGATTAAAAAGGCCTTATGGATAAAACATATTATACCGAGCGTGTTTGTTTTATCCATAAGGCCTTTTTAATCTTTTTTAATCTGCCGAGCTACTGTACCCTGTATGAGGATTTTTCATGCCCTAGGCATGCAACGCTGGTATGGACATTGGGTATGGACTAAGGACTGTCCCCGTGAGTACTAAAAATCTTTGGTTGGAAAGGTACTGCATCTTTTTTTCCTAAATGTGGAGTGGATGAACGTAGAGGCGGAGGATTAATCAATTTTGTACTAACATTTACTGGTTATTTTTTTGGATCTTTTTAACCTGTATCTTCCTTGTGCCGTTTTTTTTCCATTCTTTTTTGCGAGTAAGGGTAAACTGAATATCGTTCTTCTAATAATTATTTAAACCCTATCTGATTTTGTATGGTTGTCAAACAGTCTATAATTTTAACGGTAGGTTAATTTTAACATTCAGAGAATATCAAAAATCCAGAAAATCACATTGTATAAATTATATAAATATATGTGCATTTTGCAGTGAAAAATAAGTATTTGATCCTTCTGGATAATGGCAAATCTTCGTATATAGGTAGTATGGGGAGGCACCTGGGGCCCTCGGGTTCCAAGGGCCCAAGCCCACCCAAACCCATGCCCTATATGAAGATGGCCATCGGGTACCGCTATCTTCTTCTCTGTGAATGCGTGCGGGCAGTAAGAGAAGAAGACAGAGCTGCAGGAAGAGGAAGCCGAAAGTATAGAGTTTTTTTTTTATGGTGGCTCTCATGTGGACATTTCAATAATGGGGGAAAAGAGGATCTCTGCTGTGGACATTTCTTTAACGGGGGGCTGTAATATGGACATTTCTGTAAAGGGGTGCTCTGCTGTGGACATTTCATTAAATGCACTGTTCTATACATTATTCCCTTATCATCCTGCTTAGGACTCTCATTTTAACTGTCCTTGTATTCTACCTTCCTCTGATGAGGGAGAAAAGTTGTCCCTCTCCACTTCAGTCTTGGTGTCACTTACGTGTTTCTTCTTGTTATAGAAGAGATCATTCCATCCCCTCTAAGGTGACTCTTGATAGGAGAATATCTTCTATTTATCATGATATTTGTAACATGTACTCATTGTAACAGTCTTTGTATTAAGTCCACCACATCGCTCCTCTGCAACATACCATCCAATGGCCCCATGGGTAAAAGGACTTTTCGCAGAAGCTTCCAAGACTGTTATGTATGAAAGGTCATGTCGACCGATTCTCTTTTTGGATCAGAAAAATCTGCCCCATCAGCCTAAAGCAAAATTATCTGGGAAAAGGAAAACATTCAGGCAAAATGAGGAGAAAAGGTTCTAATTGCGTTTCTGGAAAAGGCTTCTGATTCTATTAAATATATTCAACTCATGTCAAAGAGCATTTTTAGACAGGTAAGTGTAAAAGACAGCGAATGTATTGGTAACAGTAACGCACACAGCCATTTAATGATTTTGAGTGATTTGATATTGTATGATTAGTTTGGTATGGCGCGTAGGATACACAAATGTTATTATTAAAATCAGCAAAGGGTATGTGGAATTCCCCTGGTAATTGGTGAAGAATCATTTGCATAATTGGGCCTGCAGATCTAAAATATCTTTCACAAGTCAATTAGTCTGTAGGTTTTTTGTGTATTTAAGCCAAAGTTTTAAATCCAACCTGTGTGTTCCTCCCCTAAAGGGTTTTCTCTTTCAATGTAATCATCGCAATACACAAAAGTAATGAAATCTGTGACCTCTCCAAATTTTCTCCAAAAATCTTCAAATTATGAGAGAATAGTTCTATTTTTCCTGAGTCAACTTTAGAGGGCGCAGGTTGAAGGTCACTACAGATGCCCCCAGCTACAGTTCTGCTGTCATATTAAAGATAATCATATTTTAGATCACTTTACTTCTGTGTGCAGAACCAGATACAGTTATGGCATAATTATTTAAAAAAAATTGATATTAATCCTCGCCTTACGTTCATCCACTCACATTTAGGAAAAAAAGATGCAGTACCTTTCCAACCAAAGATTTTTGGTACTCACGGGGACAGTCCTTAGTCCATACCCAATTCTCAGCGGTTGCATGCCTAGGGCATGAAAAAATCCTCATACAGGGTACGGTAGTTTGCACGGCCGTCCTGGGGATTCTCAAGGTAGCTCGTAGCTTCAGTGCTCTCTAATTGTCCCACCCGGGAAACTTGTTCCTCCACATAATCGTTCCACTTTCTTCGTTCCTTTTATATTACTATTCGATTTGGGAAGAGAAAGGAAAAAAAACGATGGGGCAGTACTTTTTTGATCGTAAAATGTTTTAATGGTAATACTCACAAGAGTAAGAGTAAAAAGGCCTTATGGATAAAACATATTATACCGAGCGTGTTTGTTTTATCCATAAGGCCTTTTTAATCTTTTAATCTGCCGAGCTACTGTACCTGTATGAGGATTTTTCATGCCCTAGGATGCAACGCTGGTATGGACATTGGGTATGGACTAAGGACTGTCCCCGTGAGTACTAAAAAATCTTTGGTTGGAAAGGTACTGCATCTTTTTTTTCCTAAATGTGGAGTGGATGAACGTGAGAGGCGGAGGATTAATCAATTTTGTACTAACATTTACTGGTTTTTTTTTGGATCTTTTAACCTGTATCTTCCTGTGCCGTTTTTTTTTCCATTCTTTTTTGCGAGTAAGGGGTAAACTGAATATCGTTCTTCTATAATTATTTAAACCCTATCTGATTTTGTATGGTGTTCAAACAGTCTATATTTTAACGTAGGTAATGTTAACATCAGAGAATATCAAAAATCCAGAAAATCACATTGTATAAATTATATAAATATATGTGCATTTTGCAGTGAGAAATAAGTATTTGATCCCTCTGGACAATGGCAAATCTTCGTATATAGGTAGTATGGGGAGGCACCTGGGGCCCTTGGGTTCCAAGGGCAAAAGCCCACCCAAACCCATGTCCTATATGAAGATGGCCATTGGGTTCCGCCATCTTCTTCTCTTCCTGCCCGTGAGCATACACTGTGAATGCGTGCGGGCAGTAAGAGAAGAAGACAGAGCTGCAGGAAGAAGAAGCCGAAAGTAAGTATAGAGTTTTTTTTTATGGTGGCTCTCATGTGGACATTTCACTAATGGGGGAAAAGAGGATCTCTGCTGTGGACATTTCTTTAAAGGGGGGCTGTAATATGGATATTACTGTAAAGGGGTGCTCTGCTGTGGACATTTCATTAAAGGAGACTCTGCTGTAGACACTTATTTAAAGAGGGCTCTGGCTCCGCTGTGGACAATTCTGTAAAGGGGGCTCTGCTGTAGAGATTTAATTAAAGGGGGCTCTACAGTGGACATTTATTTAAAGGGGTTCTGCTGTGGACATTTATTTAAAGGGGGCTCTGCTGTGGACATTTTATGTGAGGGGGCTCTGCTGTGGACATTTCATGTAAGGGGTGCTCTGCTGTGAACATTTTATGCCAGAGGGCTCTCCTTTTGACATTTCTTTAAAGGGGGCTCTATAGTGGACATTTCTTTAAAGGGGGCTCTACAGTGGACATTTCAATAAAGGGGGCTCTGCTGTGGACATTTATTTAAAGGGGGCTCTGATGTGGACATTTCTGTTAAGGGGGCTCTTCTGTAGACATGTTATAAAGGGGGCTCTGCTATGGGCATTTCTTTAAAAGGGGGATCTAAAGAAGACATTTCTTTAAAGGGGGTCTACAGTGGAGATTTCATTAAAGGGGGCTCTGCTGTGGACATTTGATTAAAAGGGGCTCTGTTGTGGACATTACATTAAAGGGGGCTCTGCTGTAGAGTTTACATTAAAGGGGGTTCTGCTGCGGACAGTTATTTAAAGGAATCTTTGCTGTGGGAACTTACTAAAGAAGGGCTCTGGTATGGACATTTCTGTAAAGGGGGTTCTGGTATGGACATTTCTGTAAAGGGGGCTCTGCTGTGGACATTACATTAAAGGGGGCTTTGCTCCGGACATTGTATGCAAGGGGGCTCTGTAGTACTTAAAGTGTAACCGTCATTCTGAACAAAAAAAACCTAAAATACATAATTCTGCTCCTAGTGTCCCTGGGAATCATTCCACAAAATATTTTGCCTCTCGGTCCTCATTCAGTACCTTTTCTGGCCCATTGCAACCATGGTTTCCAGCTCTCAAAAAAAATACAATCAGCAAGATGGAGGGGCGGAGCCTATCTCCTGTCACCTCATCACAAGCGCAGGCTGGTGACCAATGAGACCAGAGCTATCTTACATCTATCTATCTCCTATCTATCTATCTCTCTATCTATCTGTCTGTCTATCTATCTCTCTATCTGTCTATCTATCTCTCTATCTGTCTATCTATCAATCATCTATCTATCTATCTATCTATCTATCATCTATCAATCATCTATCTGTCTGTCTGTCTGTCTATGTAACACTCCAGCACAGCACATGAGGGCACAGCACATGAGGGCACAGCACATGAGGGGAGGGACAGCTTGTAGAGAGTCTCCTGCCATTTCCTTGTGTGAGGTGATGGGGGTGGGGGAGCTGCAGTTTCTGTCTGTGTGGATTATTTGTTATACACAAGTGTAGGGAAAGCTGGGGAGAGAGAAGATGAAGGTGCTTGGTTATTACATTCGTTATGGCTTCTCCCTGCACATGGCTGAGTGCTGGGGCTGTGACACATGAGGTGATCAGCTGATTGCATGGGGAGGGGGGCGTGTCTCATGTTCCGTAGTCTGGCTTCTTTATGAAGACGGAATGTCCATAGTAACAGCTGTCACTGCCATCAGTCACTGCCATCTAGGGGAAGTCTGCAGAATAAAAGAGGAAGGAGCAGGATACGGGTATCTAATCCAATTGCAAAAGTGCTTAAAATTACCTGCCCTACAACATATCAAAAGTTTTTTGAAATGACGGTTACACTTCTCAACATCCAGGCAAATGTTGGTTTGGACACTGGGGGGGCCCTACTCATGTGAACAGCCCAGAGCCCATGGGGCAAGGTTACTAAGAACAGTGCAAATTGCACTATGTGCAGTCTGTCCTGTGTAGTGTGCAGGGGGTGCCAGATTCAGGATTTCTGGTGCATGTTCTTCTTGAAGCTGGTGCCCTCTGCACTGCCACAACAGAGTGCACCATTTTTTTATTGCACTTTTAACATGGGCCGTGCAACACAATTCTGTCGGACTTTGCATGTTAAATTTTGTGTACGGTACAACTGAACGCCCCCTTCAGAGCGGAAATTTGTGTTGCATGATGACTATTGCAGCCACGCCACAAAAGGGTTGTCCGTGACACAAATGTGTCTGAGACACTTATTAAATACCAGTGCAAGCAGTTTGCACTGAAAAGAATGTGTACAGTCCGACAAGAAACTGGCGCACGACCCTTAGTAAATGTACCCATCTTTATGCTTGACAGTGGGGGCAGTTTTCTTTGGGTCACAGGCAGCATTTCTCTTCCACCAAACATGGCGAATTGAGTAAATGCCAAAGAGCTCAATTTCTGTCTCATCTGAGCACAGTACCAAGTGTTCATTGGCAAACTTCATAGCTGTCTTTAGTGCAGAAAACAAGTTAATTCTGAGAATCTAACTGGCCTGTAGAAGCCAGAAATATTAATTTTTGGAAGAGTGCTGCCACACGTCCCGATTTTGGACCGTTTAAAAGCAAGGGTTTTCAGTCCATTTAAAAACGCATGCGGTTTTGACTGTTTACCATGTGTTTGGCTGCTTTGAACCTGTTTATCTATTAAGATAAATGCTTGTTAAAAACTCAAAAACGCATCCGTTTTTAAACTGACTGAAAAAGCATGTGTCAAGGCCACACCTGCAATCCTCGTTGCGGATTGCGGGCACACCTCCTTGTGGCACGGCATACCCCCGGCCCGGACTAACCCGTCCACAATCGTCTTACCTGCTTCCCGATCGTCCAGGCTGCATGCATCCCCGCTCTCTAGGGCGCGTGTGCACTGGCTCTCCTGGACTTAAACGGCCAGTGTCCTCCTGATTGTCGTGGTCACTTGCGGGTTCCTATATAACCCGGCGGCTCCCATCATTCCCTGCCGGATCCTTTCCTAGGATCTTCCATGGTTTCCATACCAGACTTCCCTAAGTGATAGCCATCCTGTGTCTCCAGCTTGCCTCCTTGTACCTGCTGTGTCTCCCAGAGGTGTCTGGGGTCCGTGCCAGCATTACCAGTCTTCCTCCGTGTTCCTGAGTTACCAGTTTTCCTGAGTTCCTCCCCAGTGCTGTACTCTCCTGCTGTCATCCCAGGCTTGGACTGTATCCTGCACTACTACCTTGGCTGCCACAGCGGGTTAGTCGCACATGTGGAACAACCTGGGGGCACCCCACCGCAGAAAGATCATCCCGCTTTGCGGCTGGCTCTGGCCAAGAACAGGTGCCACTTAGACTCCCAGATCGCGGCTAGCATCATCTCCCGTGGTGGTCCAGAGACATGACAGCAGGCTTTAAAATGGTACAAAAACGGTACGTGAGGCATCACCCGTAAGGGATGAAATATTTATTTCTCTCAGGAACAGGAGTGTAGTCAGGAACGGAATCGAGGTCACAACTGGAAATCACTACGAACCCAGAGAACTTACAACTGGTACCACCAGGTCATTCCACAGGCACGACTTTGTCCGTGGTGGCGGCCAAGGAGAAGTACAGAATCTTAAGGTAAACTCGTGGTTAATGATAGGCAGGAGTTCGGGACAGGCAGCACGGAATTAGAGTCGGGGATGTAGTGCAAGTCAGGACAGGCAGCACAGGAGTGTAGTCAGGAATGGAATCGAGGTCACAACAGGAAATCATTATAATCACATAGGACATAGGAACAAGCTTTCTCAATGGAAATGAGGCACAGAGATCCGGCAGGGGATACAGGAAGGGGCTGGAAGCATAACGGGCGGGCGGCCAGTGGCAATTATCGTACTGCTGGCCCTTTAAATCTTAGGGACCCGGGACGTGAGTCACATGGGCACCCGTGACATTATATTTCAAAACAACCAAAATAGAATAGGGAATTCAATAATAATATTCATTTTGAGTTAATTTGAAAATTCTAAAAAAAAATATGTAAAGATTTTTTTTCCCACTTTTAAGCCCACATAAAACTATAAGTGAAAAAAAATCTTGAAACCTTTATTACGTTTTAACTAGCTCTATGTGTCCCAAAAAAACACCGCAAAAAAAAACACCAAAATGCCCGGTCACTAGAACCTCTTCAGGACGTGTCACTAACGGGTTAATAAAATACAAATATACTTAGTTATTTCTTTTCTTGATCTTTCTAGCAATTCTCATCCAATTCTCATCTAATGATTTGATTTTTATATTACATATTATGCACATGAATATGTCTACACCATCCAAACTGTTCTTATTGAGTCCACAATGGTGATAGTATATGAAGATAAAACTGAAGATGTTTATCTAAAATGTCATTTCCTGTAATGCATTTGACAGTAGCTCCTCCTGTCTCACCCTCTCAGCGTTCTGTGAATTAGACGGCAGTAATGGCTGCTTTTCACACATGTGCATTGGAGTTTTCTGGCGCACTACAGGGACCGCAACAACCCAATTAGCACGGCTGTCATTCGGAGCATAGGAAGTGAGATGTAAAAGCGAAGGTAAAGAATAGACTTTGGTAATGCGTGGGAACGCTCATAAATTGTTGATAGAGGCAAAATAAGATTTATATAGGTTCCCACCTCAAATGTGAACAGTAAATATTTATGAAACTTTAACATGTGAAAGCAAAGGGGTTATTTACATTATACAAAACAAAAACAATATATTGGCCTTACTATTAGGCTACATTCACACTAACGTATGGAGGACGTATATACAGCTGAAGTATATACGGCCGATATACGTCCTCCATAGACGGCAATGGGCGCACGGAGCCCTACGGTAGCGGTACGGTGCAGCACACGTGCGGCACCATACCGCTCCATACCCGGAAAAAGATAGGACCTATCCTATCTTTTGCCGTAATACGGCACCGTGCGCCATTACTTCCTATGTAGAGGGGCGGGGGTGAGCTGCGCTCACCTCCTCCTCCTCTCTCCGTGCACTGCCGTTGCCCACTACGGTAAGGTACGGGCGGGCAGCGGCAGTGTGAATATAGCCTTAGACTGTTGAAAATACATATACATAAAAAACGTATTCGGAACATAAGATCCCAGACAGCTGTCCTTTGCAGCAATACATAAGGTTATTAAAAACCAAAGAGGTGGCTCTACATAGCCCAAATATCCAGAGGGGAATCTAAAAACATCTATGAATTTGAAACACTGGTACCTAAGGGATTAAACGCACAGTTGGAATTGTTTTTTTTTTTACATTAACTAATCCCTATTTGGTGATGTGTGTTCATGACCGGAATGAAGTCAAGCTGTATCCAGCACTCCGCCTCCACTTACAGACACATTCTCATCCAATCGGGATAATGATTATTATATAATTTTTATAGAAATTAAATTAAGAATGTTTTAAATTCTTTATTTATTTAAACTTTTTCCAAATATTTACATATGTTTCAACAATACAAACACAATCCATATGTATACAACAACCCCTTCCCCCCTCCCACCCACCGATATCCAACTTCAAGATACTAGCCCTTCTCAACATCATAGGCACCTTCCCTATATATGTGACATTCATTTCCTCCCTCCTAACTAAAGACATGTAACATCAAAATATGAATTCTACCCATTACACACCAAAGGAGGAAGAAAAAGGAGAAAAGAGAGAGATAGACAAAACAAAAGAAAAAAAAGAACACACAGACCCCCTCTCCCCCTCACTCCTCCCAGAAATAATGGCAGTATTATTCTTCAAAAAGCCTCTTATAGTCTGCTGTACCCTGGAATTCTGCCCAATTTTCCCAGGTCTTCTGATTTGACACAAATTATGCTGTTAACTCCTCCATCCTCCTAATCTCTTCAACTCTCTGTATCCATTCTTTACTTGTGGGCGCACTTGTGCTCTTCCAATTTGAAGCTATATATGCTCTTGCTGCATTAATTAAGGGACCCATTAATAAAGCTCTATATCTCTCCAATGTGATTTTTGACATATGTAGCAGACAGGGTGGTGGATCTAATTCTATTTTATGCTCTAGATCTATTTGCCTTAACACTCGTCCCACCAAATTCCAGAGGGGACACACCCAAAAAATATGTATCAAAGAGCCTCTTTCCCCCCACACCTCCAACCCAGTGACGAAATAGATGAAGGCATCTTATTCAATACAACTGCCACTCTGTACCATCTTGATAACAATTTAAACCCTGGCTCCTGGGTACTGGAGGCTATGGAGGAGCTATTGACCAAATTATACATTTATTTTTTACCTGTTGTTCCGTTATATTTAATCCAAGATCTCTTTTACATTTCTCTATAACTTTTTTGGTCTTCCTCTAATCTCCCCATCTCTTAACTGTGTATATATTGCTGAAAGAGAGTGGGCTATATGACCTTCACCTAAGCATCTTTCTTCAAAAGTTGTTAATTCTCTACAAAAAGAGCTGGCATGTGGTAATGACTTCAAAAATGATGTAATTGGTTTGCTCTCCAGTATCCCAGGTGTTGGGTATCTGTGTAAGTAGGTCCTCCATTGACCTCCAAACATTCTGGTTTGAAATTAGGGTTATTCAGAATAGGATAAATTGGAGAGAATGGGGTGGGGAGATAAAGAACTGCCCTGTAAATATTTGTTACAAATCCTCAATGTAGGCGATATAGTAGGACGTTTCAAATAAAGTCAGAGAAGGCCATGAGAACCATGGGGCACTTATAAGGGGGATCGTTGTTTCTACTACCCTTGACAAATGCGTAGCTATATAATTCTTAAATATGTTAGGGACTCCCAATCCTCCTTTACATTTTGGCAAGTATAAGATCTCCCTTGATACTCTAGCCTTTTTTCCCCTCCAAATAAAGGAGAAAATTAGAGATGTCATTTTCTCAAGAAAGGATTTAGGGATAGTGATTAGGATTCCCTGTAAGAGATATAGAATCCTTGGTAATAAATTCATTTTTATAACAGAGCATGTTCCAAACCAGGTAAAGGCCCCTATTTTAATAACCTCTTTATCCACATTTGCTCTTATCATGCACAGGAGGGGTTCCATAACCAGGGCAAATATGAGAGGAGAGAGGGGGCATTCCTGCCTTGTTCCATTTGATAAGGTAAAAGAGTTAGATGTCACACCATTTATCTTAACTGCAGCAGTAGGATTTCCATATAAGGCTCCAATCCATGTTTGCATTTCTATACCCAATCCTACGTAATTTAAGGAGCATTTGATACAATCCCAATGAATCCTATCAAATGCTTTTTCTGCTTCTGTAGACAAAAGAACAATAGGGATGCCCCCTCTCTGAATCTCATGGATCACATTTATTGCCCTGGCTGTCCCATCTCTAGCTTCCCTGGTATGCATAAATACAATTTGATCCTTGTATATTACCTTTAACAGGTATGGTGAAAGTATGGTGAGAAGCCAAAATCCTGGCAAATAACTTCAGGTCAACATTTAAAAGAGAAATGGACCTGTAGTTTGCACAGAAATTTGGGTGATTGCCTTCTTTATGGATTACAGAGATATGTGCCCTCAAGAGCCCAGGGGGAAGAGACGTATCTACTTTGGAGGTGTGTAAGAAAGGTTTTATAATATTTTTCCTGTTGGTGTTGTTAAAATAGCATTATGAGATGTTATGGGACTATCCAGTTCCTCAATCACTCCTTTGGGAGTCTTAGGCATCCCTGAGTCCTCAAGGTATTTTTGTATTGCCATTTTTGAGGTCACAGTGTCGTCTTCCTCCTCGATGTTATATAAGTCAGAGTAGTATTTAAAAAAGACTTCCAGGATTTGACAGGGCAATGTGACCAATTGATTTTGAGTATTTGCAAATTTTGGGATATACGACTTATTCCTCTGGTTTCTCAGGGATCTAGATAAAGTCTTCGCTGGCTTATTTCCAAACTCATAAAAGTGATGTCGACACCTTTGGAGAGTTGCCTTTGCTTTATTAAAGGTCAGGGTTCTGTATTGTTCTCTAAGTTGACATAAACGCGCGCCCAAATTCTGATGAGTTGACCTATTATGTATTTATCTATTTGTTGGCTTTGTTTTAGTAGTTTGTTTATCTGAGCATTGTGTTTCTTCTTAGTTCGGGACCCTAATTCTATCAACATGCCCCTGGTTTTTTTGGGACTCCCATAACCACTGTCTTGAAAAGTCTGGAGTATCATTGAACTCAAAAAAGTTTTGTATTTTCGTTAAAAGTTCATCAATTATTGCTGTATCATCTAATAAACTCTCACTTAATTTCCAGTCCCAACCCCACACATGGGGAGAGGGAAGTGCTAGGATGATGGAAATCAAAGCATGATCAGAAAAAGTGATCAGGAAAATGTTTGCGTCTGTAAGATGTGTTAGTGAACAATGTGGCATAAAAGAAATAGTGATTCGGGAATATACATTGTGGACATGAGGAAAAAAAAGTATATCGATCTCATTTTGGTGGAGCGTTCTCCATGTGTCCATTAATCGGAAAGAGTCTAGAGCCCTATGAGCTTTTCTTATTATACCCTTGGGAAGTGATGATGTTCAACTAGATGTATCTAGACTCATGTCCCCCCCAGGATAAGAGTTCCTTCAATGAATTCCTCTATTTTTGAAGGATCCCTTCAAGGGCCTAAGCTTTACCATTGTTTGGTAGGTATATTGATCTTAATGTCTATAGGGCTGAGGCTATCTTACCTTTAACAAATATATATATTATTATTTTATGAATTTGTCAGTATTTTATTCTATTCTATTTTATTTGAGTATTTTATATGAGTCCAATAAAGTTTTTTTGAATATGCCTAATCCATGTTTTTGATAATACCTAAATAAATGGTTAAATAGAGAGGTTTGATGGCAATGTGGAAAAGCTATCACTGAGGATATAAAGTTAGACACTTCCGTAACTCAGCATTGATATTGCTGTGGACTGAAGGTACATTTGCTGAAGAACGGCCAGTCACTAAGTAAGTACAGGCAGTCCCCTACTTAAGGACACATGACTTACAGACGGACCTCTCTGCACAATGTGACCTCTGGTGAAGCTCTCTGGATGCTTTACTTTAGTCTCAGGCTGCAATGATCAGCTGTAATGTGTCAATAAAGCTTTATTACAGACATATGGACAAAAAAAATATTTTATAAAAAATATTATATTACAAAATATATTGTTCCCATTTACATACAGATTCAACTTAAGAACAAACCTAAAGAACCTATCTTGTACGTTACCTAGGTGTCACGGTTTGGCTGGGCGAACTGTCAGAAAGTCTCTGTGGGAAGAGTCTGTGGACCCTCTACTAGCCTCAACCCCGGACCGGATTCTAAGTGGCCCCTGGTCTTCGCCAGAGCCCACCGCAAAGCGGGATGATCTTGCTGCGGCAGGGTGCCACCAGGTTGTTCCACGGGTGCGACTAGGCCCGCGGTGGCAGCCAGGGTAGAGAAGCAAGAAACAGGAATCACAGGGACAAATCACCGGAGTAGGAACCACTGGAAAGATCACAGGAGCCGGACACAAGAACGGACCTCGGCTGGATGGCAGGACCTCAGGACGACCACTGGGATACCGGACCGCCACTGGGATACGGACCGTCACAGGAATGACACAGGAATACAGGAACGCCACAGGAACACTGGAGTATAGACACACAGAGGGAACCTGGGAACACAGGAACACTAGGAAACACAAGAGGGCTTTCACTTCAGGGAAATGACTTGAAGATCCGGCAGAGAGTGAAGGGAGGTGCCAGATTATAAGGGCACGCCGGATTAGCCAGCGCTAATTAGGAGGACGCTGACCCTTTAAGTCAGGACGAGTCGGTGCGCGCCCTAGCTGGAGGAGGCGTGCTGCCCGGACGGGACCACAGCCTGGAGCGGTAAGTACGGGCTGGGGGGGATGCCACATAGCGGAGCACAATTTACAAACGTTGCCACGCATTACCACAGTCTATTCATTACCTTCGCTGCAATGTCTCACTTCCTATGTTCCTAATGACAGCCGTGCTGATTGGGTTGTTGCTATCCCTGTAAAGGGCCAGAAAACTCCAATGCACATGTGTGAAAGCAGCTATTACTGCTGTCTAAATCACAGAACGCTGAGACGGTGGGACACCAAGCACATTCGTGCGTAAATCTTTAAATAATATCGCCATTGTGGACTCAATAAGAACTGTTTGGATGGTGGAGACATTTTTATATGACTCAATATCAAAATTGCTCGAGAGATCATGAATAGAAATAACTAAGTATATTATGAAAGGCACAAACTGAGATTGAGTTTACTTTTTGTATTCTATTAATTATGTATTATGAACTCAGTGTTTTTGTTCATGTTGAATTAAGGGGTCATTCACACGGCCGTCTGCAGCCGCATAGACGTCCCAATAGACGGCAAGGCAAAATGGCGACGGTATGGTGCCACACATGTGTGGCACCGTTCTGCGCCGCACTCCAGGAAAGATAGAACATGCTCTATCTTTTCCCTGTTGTGCGGCCGTGCACCGCTGTTTCCAATGGAGGGAGGAGGGGCTACCTCCTCTCCAGCACACGGTGGTATGCCCGCACGGCAGGCATACCGCGTGTGAATGCACCCTAACAAAAATGTTTTTTACTTTTTGCCTAAACCCATTTGAAGTGCTGAATATATTTTTATATTTACCACAGTCACGGTCTATGGTTTATCGTGCTTGATATTGATGGTAGATTTCTTTTAACAGACTACAGCAAACTCTGAGTAGTCAGATTCTGTACTCCTTTTCTTCTACTAATGGCAATGCTCATTTGGTAATTTAGGAATAAGTAGATAACAGCTGTATCTGTGCTTCAACAAACTGACCTGTGTTATCTACTACAATAAAAGAGCAAAAAAATCTTTCCATTACAATATTGCTCCATTTAGGCTCTACTTGTTGTAGTTTACAAATACTGAAGAAAACTATTGATTACAGAATAAAAAACACCATATTCCTAAGTGGTCGATGCCAGTTGTAAATTTAATATAAGCAATTAATTTTATACTTTCTACTAGTTGGCTTGTCAAGAAATTTTGGCACACTGCAGTATGTAAACCGAACACCCGATTTATTTGCATGAAACTTGCACTGTAAGTTTACGTTTAGAGACTGGAAATGAACTCAGCATGTCCGTTCAGTTTCAGTCTCAAAGCGCTCAGGCCGGAGGTTCAGACAAGCTTATCGTGCGAGTTTGATGCGAGTAAGTTGCATCACACTTTCGCGTGGGCAATATGGCTTAGGCTATATGTATACGACGGTGTGCCCAAATGGCCCGTAATTAGGAGAAAGTTTTTGGCCTATTTCATGTAGGTGGAGATGGAGGTGGATTAGCATCGCCATAGGAAATGCTCAGCTCACTAACTGTGTGCTCACTGCACTTTGCACAGTAGGCCTCAATGGACTAGCTGCTGCTTTGCAACTTGCACACTGCTCTATTTTGTAGTGGTTTGCATGAGCTCTTATTGCACAAAAAACAGAAAGTGAGTGTTTTTTTTTTTTTAAAAAAGATTTTATTTTTCATTTTTCAAGAATACAACAGTGCACAAGGGCAAACATCCGCCTCAGGGAAGTACAAGTTACAATGATGAAAATTAGGTTATTAGCATGAAAATATCAACATAGGATAAATGCATGAGCCAGTGATGCAACAACAGAGAGATATTTGCCCCACAGGAGGCACCCCATCCCCACACGTTACAAAGAACACACATGTTACCCACACATCCCAGATGGAAGAGAAACAATCCGGAGTTCCTCTAGCTGTGTGAGTTTATACATTGGAAATTCCATGTTAATCAGCAAGATCCATTTGGCTAACGTGGGGAGCTTAGAGGGCTTCCAATTCAGCAAAATAACCTTTCTACCATAGAACATTAGCAGTCTGAACAAAGCCCTCTCAAATTTTGTCTGAAGAATGTCCCCCTCCATGCCCTGAAGACACACCTGAGAGGAGCAGTCACCCAGAAGACCCAGACACTCTTTGATGTAGGAATAATGCTGAATGGATGGGCATTCCCAAATCACTTGGAAGAAGGTACCCGTGTCCTCTCTGCATCTAGAACACAAGTCTGAGGGGAGTCCATTAAAGTCAATGGGAGACCCGAGCAATTTTTCACTGAAAGAACACATTAAAAGAACAGTGAAGAACAACAAATTACAGATGTTTTCCTTGTAAGAACACATTCAAAGAACACTATTCTTTACATTGCAGGTGTTTGCGCGTGTCTTCCGATAAGTTAGGAGATGTGCGCGAACATCTGGAATGTAAACAATAGTGTTCTTTCAATGTGTACTTCACTTAAATGCTCCTATGTTCACTGTTTTTATTCTATTCTTCACATTTCAGATGTTCGCGCACATCTCCGAACTTATCGGAAGACACTCGCGAACAGCTGCAATGTGAAGAAGTGTTCTTTCAATGTGTTCTTACAAGGAAAACATCTGTAAACATCTGTAATTTGTTGTTCTTCACTGTTCTTTCGTTAACTAAATGCTCGTTATTGAGCAGAGGAAATACTCGTCCAAGCAACGAGCCGTTTCGAATACGCTAATACTCGACCGAGCAACAAGCTCAGACGAGTATACTCGCTCATCTCTAGTTTCAATCTATCCAATAACAGTGCATTCATTCTGCACAGGATGATTAAAATTATTAGAATGGATAAAACACTTCTTTGAACTTTCCACAGAATGTAGGTTCATTGTGAATGTGATTTTTTGGAAATCACAAGCAAGCACTGTACGTGTAAACTGTAAAATATAACTTTGCAGTCGAGATGTAAATACACCCAAGTAGTACTGTGTGGTCTTGACTGTGTGGTCAAGAGTACAAGTTAAGAGTACATGTCACCAGGAAAAGCACAACTCTTGACCAAAAAAAATTGAAATCTTTATTACCGCCAAAAATTCTTAGTATTGTACAAGCATATATCAGTGCATATTACATGAAAACTTTTTTAGTATCTAAGTACAGGACAGAATTATATCATTACTAGAATATACATTGTTTTAGGGGAATGATACACATTTGTAACTCAGTTCCTATTAAAGAGGTTGCCAGATGATTATTCATTCTCAGATCACCAAATAACATTTTGAATTGGTATTTTTTTACTAATGTTCATGTTCTGAAATATTGCCGTTACATTATAGGGCACCATGCAGTTCTTTTGAAACCCGCCCTTCTAATGAGTCTTGTTCCAGAGTTCACCCATGTAGTTCCATTCCACCACTTAAGGTCTGTGAACAACAAAATGTGCACTGGACAAATTTCACAGACCAACCACAGTGCTTAGAATGGGAGCATCATAGTGACATATAGAACCGCTGACAATCATTACGCTTACAGTTCGATACAGCTTTTCACACAGTCCAATGACAAAATGTTAAGCTGTGCAAGATCCAACTGAGAACTGCAGTGTTAATCATGGGACAACCAACTGCAGTTAGTAGTACTAAACATAGTAAGCCAGTTAAGATGTTTGCTAGGCATCCACTGGCTACACATAGAATGGCCTCCTACTTCAAAAGGATAATTGCAGTGCTAAAAGTTGCTCCCTTGTTCATTATCATGTACATGGTCACACAGAGTCTGCAAATACATAAGAGGAAGGGGTCCTTTATTAGAACATCCATATTCCTTAATAGACCATATGGATGGGCCAATAATATACATACACATTTACAGGTTTGTAGAGTACAACTGGGCATCAATAAATCAAACCTACCCATTAAGTCATTCAAAACCAGCATATAAACAAAATAACTTTAAAGCTGTAGCGACTAGTTACTAGTGGGAAAACCCTACAATAATCTGTGTGGGAGATGAGAGCACTGAATCTTGCAGTCTATAGACAATAAGAATCTAAAAACTAAAAAGAAAAAAACACATGCAAGCCAATATAAACTATAACATATAACTAGCTGCTGTGCTTTCAATGCATGGCTCTATTTGTTGCACACAAAACACAGAATTATTTTTCATGAAAGCCAAGAGTCATTTAGCATAGCCCTGAGAATGTGTCTGAACGTTTCTTCCAGCATGAAAGACTTTGGATACAAGGTTGTGCTAACTTACTAAAAGTGCCAGAGTTGCAATGGATAGTTGGCAATTATATGGTGCACTCAGAGCAAATAACATATGGCATCTAAAACCCTGGAATGGCAAAGGTCACTGAATATTAAATCATTTTTATGTAGGTTAATGCTGCAGGGCCAGATACAAAACAAAGCAATCACAGCAATGTATACAATATATTACTTCAACCATTTCATTGTCCTGAATTGAGGTGTGCTAGCTTGGCTGAGGTATCCTATGATGTTATGTGGTTATGAGGTTTAGGGTACAAAACAACATAAGAAAATGAATATGTAATTTGTTGTCCTGGGACCCTAAACAATAACAGCATTATTATACACTGGGGATTTAGTGGCCCAAACCTGGTAACAAGTTCCCATTAAAAGGGAGTTGTCACTGAATCAACAATAAGACAATCAGAATCTGTTCTGTCCATGTTCAGGAAACATCAAGAATAACATCATGCATTGCTGGATGTGTTATATAAAGGAAGAAATAAAAAGAAAATATTATATATATTCAGAATTGATATATTCTAGGACACACAGCAAGAAAACTTTCCACCAATAACCTAGATTATAGACCTTAGAGGATTTATCATTGGGATTTATATGAGAGATTTAAGAAATAAACCAATAAATACTACAATAAATATTTGTATGGTTCTACTATTGTCCTTTCTATGGTGACTGGTACACGCGCTTGTTACGATGGAAATACCTGCTTGTGATTTGAGTAACATTATCACAGAAATTCATTATCAATTTTAGTCACATTTTCGACCTCATTGTTTAGGAATAGCCCAGTTTTTCCAGAGGGTTTTTGCCACAAATGTCAACCTCTAAAACAGGGGATTGTGAAGGGTGTGCCAAAAACACTAGGATTATTTATGCCAGCCAGTGCAAGGTTTATCCAGAATGTTGTTTTGTCCCCAATGATCTAATATCACACAAAGGCTCTCTAATGTGCAGCTTCCCCCCTTGATATTTACTTTTTATGAAAGTGACTTTACCAATAATAGCAAGTGAAATGAATAACTTATCCAGAAGTGTGTAGTGGTGAAGATTACCAAAACAGCTTCTTTGATGCCCTATTCAGCATTTTTAAAGTAAATCGGTCACCATGAAAATGAAGTGTGAACTTCTGGCAGACTGTTATAGAGCAGGAGGCGCCAAGTAGATAAATATAGGCTTTTCAAGGATACTGCATTTTATTTATTTCTATAGTTGCTTTTTCTACACTTAGGATTCTATATGATGAGTCTCTCCAGTACTGCATACAGGTCTGTCAGTCACTAAATGGGGCAATGAATAATATATTTGTTAAAACATTTCCTTTAAAAACTGTATATTATTTTGCTTAGATATTCCTACTTAATAATTTGAGGCCCAGCACACTCCCTTGAATAAATTTTGAACAGAAAGTTTTTAATGCAGACATTTAATGCAACTGTATTCAAAGTTTATTGCCATCTCACAACATGATGGTATATTGTTAGGATAATCCCTCACCTAATGATTGGGGGGGAAACAACCAATATGAAACCCACCAATCTTAAAAGTGAAGGGACAATACAGTACAGTCAGTTTCATAGGTTTTATTTGTGCAGCAGTATCCCAGCTAAAAATGCAGTGCAGCTCCGTTCAAGTAAATTGGATCATGTTGGAGGCAGATTCTGGAGAAATTCTGACACAGAATTTTCTGTCTAAAAATACGTCCATGTGAATGTTCGAAATTCCAGCATCTTCCTTATCAGGACTGAGGAAGTCTCAGAAATTGGACTCTGCTAATCATAAAGTCATAGCATTTAATTCTAATGTCTAATACTAGATAGAAATATAATAACATAAATATTACAATAAAATATTAAGTAGTAAGACATCCATTCAATGTAAGGACACACATTTAGGTACTTTAAAGCAGTTTTTAAAATCAGAAGTGTACTGAAAATAGCAGCACTTTCCCCTTGGACTTTTTCCCCTTTTATGATACATAGGTGGCTTTTCAAAGCACCACAAGAGCTGGAAGTGTGTCCTTACCTGCAATCAAACTAAAATTGCTCATATCACTTTAACTACTGCTCATTCAGGAAACTAGTAGTTGACTCCCCAAACTGGGCAAACGTTTACATTTGGAAAATTTGCTTTTATTTTTGATGTTCACCCATCCGGCACGTCCTGTGATGACCCAGATGTGTGCATGTAGCCTTGGACTAACTATTAACATAAAAAAATATGTACTACAGATTAACCATGTGAAGCTGAATTATTAGATTATCTAGGGGAAAGAGCTGAAAGAGTCATATTAGAATAGAGAAAAATAGAATTATGAAAATAACATCTCCACTTCTCAACGCCTATAATACGAAGTCTAATATGTGGCCGAATTAAAGCTCTCCGATAACAGCTAAGCGTTAATGATCCACCCGTGGAGGACCGAATGCATTTCTTTAATGCTGTAAAAAGCTGCAACTCCTTCAATGTGCAAGGTAAGAGAATCATTTGTTTGTCCATTTATACATACTTGGAGCCACTAAGAACCACTTGCGTACAGGTTAGCTAACGGAAAAGCTTCAGTTAGGTAGTTTTCTCTGTCATGGCAAATCAAAAAACCCAACAAGTGGGACAATATTTATACAGAAAAACTGCACCTGAAAATAAATAAGATAATTTGTTTTCATGTGACACGTAAAAAGGAGATCTACATTTAACACCTCAAATAAAAGTGCATTGTCTATGGCATTTCTCTTCCTGACTATGAACAAGGAATGACCAAAACATGGGGTTCATTAAAAGAAAATAATATAAAAAAAAAAGTAACAAAGCTACTAATAAGGTATGACAATTACAGAAATCATCAAGAAAGCTGAAACAGAGTTTGTTTTCTCTAGAAGAAAATTCCTGGTAAAACCATTCTGCATGTCCATGGCAAAAGCACGATGAAACAATGACAAGACTCCACATGCTGATGCCAGTCGTCTGTGCTTAGTCTGTTCACTGGCTGAAGGGATGGGCGCTGGAGTCAGGATCATGGCCATCTGTAGAGTTCAGTTCTGCAATATGCTTCACCACTGCTGCCAACTGAAATCATCATTGTTTCCAAACACTAGGAAGAAGCCTAAAATAGTAGAAAAGATGACGGTGTTTCCTGTCAGGACCAGCGCACAGGCTCCCCATTTAATCTAAATAAGAGAAAACAACAAAAATGCATCACTTTTGTTAGATCCGTGTAATTTTAAACTTCCTAGAAACACATTTTTGGTAAATGTATTTATTTGAATTCATTTTACATTATTAGATATACTTTGCCAAATGTGCCGGGACCGGGAGGTTAGTGATGATAAGGCCCAATCCTGCTACACTGCTCCATATAGTCTGCGGCATTCACTTTAGGAGACTCCAAGATTTCCTTTGGGACTTCCTTTGGAAGAGAAATCCACTCACTCCAATCCCTTACTCTAAATGTTTGTATTTGGGACTGCCAATAAAGCTTCTTTGAATTGAATTGTGACCATTTCAGCCTCTATGGTTAGGTGCCATTCAAAGGCAACTCAGCTTCTGCTGGGCCGTACTGGGTAATAATTCCTTTATAATAATAATAATAATGCCTTTATTTATTATTATGTAGCACGGCACAGACTTTGCCAAATCATACATGGTGGCCACAGCATAACAGAGACTGGGCGCTATGTGGGATGTGCAGGGTTGGAATGCTGTGGGGAAAAACATGTAAACATGTACACTTTATTATGTTACCTACAAGCATTTAGGAACTAAATAAAAAAAAAAAGGGAATAGTTCACTCACACAAAACCCTTTAGCCTATAATGGAAATGGTCTGCACAAACAGCATTTTGCTTTATAACAGCATGCTTGCTACCCCACTACAACTGGGTTTTACCTTATTTTTGGGCAGATAGGTCTGAACTAAAATGATTATCATATACAACTTTTTTACAATTTGGAAGCAAAGAAAATAACCGGAAAAAAAAGCACTTACTAGTTCCGCTCTGGCAAAGACAATAGGCAGTCCAAATGCAGATACTACAATCCCAGTTGTGAGAAATATAGCCAATTCCTTGCAGGCATTACTTGCAGCATCGGTGTCATCAACTACTCTTCTTGCTATGCAGTACGGAATTGGTGCCAATATGTAGAAAAACAGCACAAACAACGGCCAATATTGACTGCAGAAAGTGAAAACACCACATAAGACTAAGAACGACATTCTTCCAGGACTAGAACATAAACTACACATCTGCCATTAATACTTCTATGTAACAAAGTGGGCGAGTCACACAAACCATGTATTTAGCGGGTTTGGCTTCTGATTGTAGAGTTGCAAGTCATAGCTCACAGGATCTACTAAGGCAGTGGACATTTTAGAAAATCAAACAAGATGGTTAAGCAAGCTCGCTAGGACCATTTCTAATTAAGAAGACACTTCACAGCACTAGTAGGTGGACCTAGTCCAATTTCTGAGCACTAATAAATTTATGGAGCTTTCCATCACTTGTCTGCACCACCATTTTTGTCTTACAATATTAATGGATCCTAGCAGAAGGGTGATGGAAGCTACTGTTTCCTATTTAAACCTAGCAAGGAATAGAGGGACATGCAGCTATGTAAATGAGTCTTTTCTTTAATTACATAGGGAAAAATGCCACACGTATACAAAAAATGAGTTTCACCAATCACATTAGATAATTTGTACTTACTTGTATGTAGGCAGTGCACATCCAAGCATCAAAAACATCAATCCGATAGCTCCTCCAAATGACAGGCTGATCAGAGCTGAAAAACAATTCCTCAAAATGAATCTCATAGAAGAAGATCTTATAGATTGAATTGAAGAACCTTGTGGGCTTAATATTGGCTTTTGGGAGTTACACTATTAAATCTTCAAGTCTTGCTAGGGTCATAAAAGTGATAATTTGGACATCCACACCCAGTATATTGTTCCATAAGAGTGAGATACAATGTGCGATAGTCACATAACATGCAAAAACTAATCACAGTACTTGATTCAGGATATAGAAGATTCCTACCACAATTCTCCCATCTAGTTTCCATAGCCAGAAATAGACTTGTAGAAGACACAGATGTGACTAGTGATGCTGGAACTTTTAAGCATTGAAAGAGCTACAGTGGAACAGCTAAGGCTGGAGAATGTGAAGATCAGTGGATGAGCCTGGCGACCAGTCAGCAGGCAGTCATCTGACCGCTGTAATCCCTCCTGGCACTTTAACTCCTAAGAAGTTACAACTTCTCTGTAGGTTTTTTTTTTTTTTTGCAGGATATTAAACCACTTACTTGGAACTCAGTCAAGGATGTAGATTTCCTATGAACGAATAAAGCAAAATCTAGTGAATCACTAGGTTTTCATTCACTCAAAGGAAATTACATGAAATAAATCCATTCTTTATGTACAAGTTGCACCTGGTTCATGGAGGAGGCATGGCTTAACCCAGAGATATCTATATGGAGACATACTAGAACTAGAGTGGCGTCACGTGCACCTCTAATCACATGTCCTATATCTATAGTCACTGGGAGAATCGTGTACTTTTTCTGTTCCGCCTTAAACAGTGACACAGTTCTTTCAGACAATTTTTAGGTGCAGACAAATTGATAAATCTACCCCCACAATGTCAGCAAAGACAAATGGGATTGTGCCAGATGCCCACAGACACATCACACTATACAAAACCTAAAGGGGTGTTCCCTTCTGGTATTTACATTTAATTCATTTGCAACATGTAAACATTTATTCAATTGGATGTTATTAAAAAAAAATGTTCCTGTGTGAAGATAATTTCTCATAAATGTAGTCATATGGTCCCTTATAAACGAGATGGCTTCCTCAGATACGACCACCTCACATTCTGGCAGCGGTGGCCAGACATGCGCTATTGAGTCCTGTCTGACCACCAGGATTCAGCCTTCATTACCACAGGATGGCTTTGAGTCCTGCAGTAACTCCGGGACATTTCATATACAAAAACAAGTTGTTTCTTTGTGCAATCCCTCCAGCAGAAGTGGTCGTATCCAAGGACACAGTCTTGTTTCTAAGGGACCATATAACTACATTTATGAGAAACTATCTTCGCACAGGAACATTTTTTTTTAATAACATCTATTGAAGAAATGTTTATATATGGCAGATTAATGAAACTGAATGTGAGTGCCCAGAATACCCCTTTAAATCCAACTTCAACCCTGACATAAGCAAAGTCAGAGACATACTGCCACGGGAAGAGGTTCATATCGTGCTAGGAGTGTTTAGTCTATGAAATCAGAAATGTAAACTCCATTCCTGCAGAGGCATATTTTCCATTCGGGAGTCCGGGAAAGCTGGGTGCCAATCTTTTATTTAGCAGCTAGCACTTGAGCAAAGTGAGAATGTGACAAAATGACTGTGTAAATCTCTCTATAGTCTCTGAGGATAGTAGCCGCATCCACTCAGGGCTGGTACACAGATATGAGCTGTCACCCTCTGGCAATGCCTTTAACCAGGCAGAGGACGTTACCTTTAATTCCAGCCATTGCAGCTTCTTCTAACTGGGCTGTGCGGTGACCTGTGTGATGACCGGATAATAACACAGCTAAGACTCCGCAATATCTGCTCGATCCACCACAGCTACCACACCGCTTCCGCCGGAAGTAAAAAGCATCCTCTGATCCGTGCAATGTTTTTCTCTTTTGTATAACTTTATTAACAAAAATGACACTGTGCATAACATCACGCCCCTTTCTGGCAGTGGACCAATAGGCGTGTGACAAGCTTCAGGTATAGGAAGTGCTGATGAAATTCTGTGTAATGCGACATCAATAAAAGTGGTCGGGCGACTCAAGGTGTGGAGACATCTGAGGACAGTGATCGGGAGCATGGCAGCCGCGGGGCTCACACTTGTGCTGCTCACTGTGCTGGAGCTGTCCGGAGTGCGGGGCTGGAATCAGCACGGTAATATTATACTGGTAATGGGTGTCACCCAGCTTTCCTAGTGACACTGTGATGCTCGCCTATTAGTAGCTTTCATTTCTGTAATGGGGAATGTTGGATCTGAAGAGCTCAGTCTCTTCTCTCTATGTGGTTACTACTTCTTGAAACTTTTTTGCATTGGGGTGCACCATCCGCTGCCTGAGCAGCACCCAGTGTTATCCTGCAGTGTCCTGACGTTAGGGTGTGACAGGTGTGAACTGAGACCAGTATGATTATTTTCTTAAAAATCTTTAATCCTGAACAATCTCTTCTGAAGCTAAGGAAAGGTGATCTGGTACTTTGCAGTGTAAAAGAGACTAAGGGGTTATATAAACACAGTGTTATTTTTTTTTCGATTGTCAATGACCCTACCTCCCCCTTCCTGAGGAAATTGCCACAGTAGTATATCTACACTGTATATCTACACTGTAGATAACGCGACTCTAGCGCACAGGGGGCGGAGTTTGGGGCGATCGCATATGCGTTTCCAGAGAAACACATGCGATCGGGTTATTAATCGCATGCGTTTCCCGGGAAACGTATATGCGATCGGCCCCACTGTGCGCTAGCGTCTCGTTATGAACGTGTGAACGTGCCCTTACAGTGTAGATATACTACTGTGGCCATTTCCTCAGGAAGGGGGAGGTAGGGTCATTGACAATCGAAAAAAACTGATGGTCCACTTCTATGGGCTCACGGCCCTGTACGGGAGCGGTACGGTGCTGCACACGTGCGGCACCGTACCGCTCTGTAGCACGGGAAAAGATAGGACATGTCCTATCTTTTCCCGTGATACGGCGCCATGCGCTGTATCTCCCTATGGAGAGGGGCGGGGGTGAGCAGCGCTCATCCCCTCCTCCTCTCCGCAGCACCGATGTATGCCCGCCCTACTACGGTACGGCGGGCATACATTGTGTGAATGTAGCCTAAGTCCCACCAAGACCTGCCTGGCTTTTCCCACGTTCAATTTTTCTGTTGCAGTTTTTGAAGCCAAAAGCAGGTGTGGATCATAATGTGTAAGAATACATCATTGAGAGCCACTAACTCCACTCCTGGTTTAGACATCATAAACTGCATCTGAAAAACTGATTGTGTGGAAGCAACCATCAGGAAGAGCTTATACATACCCTTTTCAATGTAGAAAAAGTCAAATTTGCCTATATTATACAGACATTTGTGGCAATTGTAGCAAATCTGAGAATTTTAGTAAGTAACAGCCCTACTTTTTTCAGTGGAAATCTGCACAGTAACAGTCATATATTAACATTTTGTTTGCACACCTTCTCATGTGTGGTTTTTTTTTTTGTTTTTGTTTTTTTTTAATATTGTAGTGACTTTGTCATGAAAATCTGTAAAATAGTCTTTTCTTTCTTCCAGAGCGTGTTTTACTGAGGGACATTGGGGCCATCACATTATATGCTGACAGATACACCAGTGCCCGGCGGGCAGCTCCTGTCCCACAACTGAAATGCATTGGAGGTAGTGCTGGCTGTGGAGCGGTGATACCACCAGTGGTACAGTGTTACAACAGAGGATGGGATGGAATTGATGTTCAAGTAAGTGTAGTGTGGTGGAAACTATTGTGAAATTTATGTCTCTCCTAATTTCCATTCTTTGCTGTATAAAGTTGATATATACCCCAACTCATCCACAAGGGTATATATCAGTGATGGCGAACCTTTTAGAGCCTCAGTGCCCAAACTTCAACCAAAAGCCACTTATTTATTACAAAGTGCCAGCACAGCAATTTAAGTAGTAATTTATTTCTCCTTGTTCATTGACAACTTTCAATCCTTCAGCCTCCCAAGGACACCAACGCAGTTAAAAGGAGGAGGGCAAATTCATCTATCATTGTAGAAAGATTCTGCAGGCAGATTCTTTGAGTTCTGTCTGGTGAACTTCCTTCTGGGGTGATGGCCTGGGTGCCCACAGAAAGGGCTCAGAGTGCCGCCTCTGGCACCAGTGCCATAGGTTCGCCACCACTCTCCAGTGTCTACACTAATGGAACCATCCAAACATATAGATCTATATGTAGATTTACAATATAGATCTTCTGATGTTTTAGGCCCCATTCAGATGGGCATAGTCTGATCAACATATTTAGTCATCATTTATAAGCCAAACCAAGAAGTGGAACCGAAGCAAGAAAAAATATAATGGAATATAAAGCTTGTTAATGTAAATTACTGCCATCTCTGAGTTCTTGCATGTATTGAGTGTATTGTATTTAAGGATATGCCTAGGTAAGTTGGTCTCAAGTGATCATGCACCTGACGCCCGGGGGGGGCATACATCAAGAGGCCTATGCCTCATGACTTATCTGGTGTGACAAGGGGTCGTGGTCGCTTCCATACACCAGAATAAGAATAATCAATTGTTTACATGATCTGTGAATATATTGCTATGAGATATTTTTGTTTTCAAATCTAGTGGGAATGCCAGGTGGACATGGACAACGCTTACAGATTTGGGAAAATAGAAGTAAGCTGTGAGGGATTTGACTACCCTGAAGATCCATACATTTTGCGTGGCTCTTGTGGGTTGGAGTACACTCTGGAGCTGACAGAAGAAGGACGGAAGAGATCTCAAAGTGGTTATAGCTCTACAGGATTTGGCTCTGGCTTTTTCCAAGGAAAATCAAGTGGTTGGAACAGTCCACATTCCTCTGATGGCAGTGGGGTCATTGTCTTTTTAGTCATTCTGGGGCTGGCTTATGGTGTGTACAAGTTATTTTTGAGTGGGCCTTCACATCAGCAACAGCACCCCCACCCTGATAATTATGGACATGAGCACCAAAACTACAGCCAGGCCAGTGCACCTCCACCACCAGGGTTCAAGTCAGACTTCACTGGTAAATGCTTTATTTTCTTTTTTTATCTGTTTCCTTAAGTGAAAATCAATAGTGAGGAAAAGGAATGTGTCTATTTAACAGTCTGCTAAATCTGTAAGTCTGGTAGAGTTGCTCAGTTGGAGCCTCAGATATGGACTAGAGTTGGGGCAATGTATATCTTTGCATCCTTGTTTTAGGCTCATGCATCTAAAGTACAAAACCAAATAAACAGTGACAGCGTAGTCAGTGATGGTTCTCCATCCTTTGACCAAATCCGCCACTGACAGCAGGTCGGGGGGCTTAACATAACTATTGCAGCCAGATAATAGTTCCATGTAAAAAGGACCTGCAATGCTTGATTGTCAGCTGATGCAATAATAAAGGTGATTGTTGGTAGCACAGAGAATGGGCACATGATTATACATAAGTTATATAACAAATAACTGAAGTGTAAAGGGCTCTTGCAATTTATGCAGTTTTAAGACAAATGTGTCAACTTCTAGGTCACTATTAATAAAAAAAGGTACCATGTTCTTCACTTCTCACCATTTGTGAGCCAAGTGATAGATGGAGACTTTATAATTCTGTGGGAGCTTGTTATAGAGCAGTCACCTCATTTACGTCACAACAAGCATGTCTATATTGACCTTACTCTTACGAAATGCTGTTAGAGAAGCTTAATGGCAGCCCCCATTATCCTAAGTAGAAAGTAAATTTTAAACCATCTACAACAGGTAGAATTTTACTTGTAATATTTAACATTATTCAAGACAGGATGGTCATGTATTTCTAATAGGTGCATCATCGGGATTTGGTAACTTTGGAGGTACATCATCCTTCGGCAGCCAGGCAAACCAAGGACCTGGGTTTTGGACAGGTTTGGGGACTGGTGGAGTGCTTGGCTATCTGTTTGGCAGTCAGAGGTAAGTACTAGATTGTACAGTTGCTTGTGTAATTATTCACCTGCCATTCTTTGTGTTTTGCTACCTAATAACTTGTAAATACCTGGATCATGTAAAGAACATGCAGACATTACAGACTTATCATTTAGATTATTTAATTTATTTGAATAAAAAAACATATTGTAGAAAAAAAACAGAAAACTTCAGTCCAAACTGTATAGAACTTTTTGCTGTATGTATCACCACTGGGATTTTAACCCATTCCTCAAGACAAAACTGCTCCACTTCTTTCAGGTTATATGGTTTCGGCTGGAGTATTTAGAAGGCTTGAGTAGTATGTTTTGGGTCATTCCTCTGTTAAACCTCAGTCCCAGTCTGAAATTATTGCAGCTCCTTCAGGGCTACCTTTTGTATCTGTGCTGACTTTCTGATGTAAAGCCTTGTCCAGTCGGTGAGTTTTGGTCGGCAGGTTTTTTGTGGTACCATGTTTTTTCCAGTTGATAATGGATGTCATGGTGCTCATCAGAAATCTGGATATTTTTTATAACCCAACCCTGACTTGTACTTGTCAACCACATTGTCCCTGGTTCCTCGCGGTTTTGCTTGTTTACTGGTGCCTAAAACTTTTATTTGGTTCCTTTTTTGTAATGTAAATGATTGATATATCAAGATTTCTTTGTACTCAGGCCTAGGACAGCCTATTCTCCACATACAGCTTATCATGACACCTGGAGTAGACCTTCATATACTGGACCTGTTCATGGCAGTTCTGGTGTCAGAACAGCATCAGGTAAGAGGATTGCATAAAATATCATTGATCCAATGCCCCCTTCCACTTTTCTACCACCAACATTTATGAGAATTCTTATAACAGGTCGTCTACATATATTTCCCAAAAAGGATCTATGTAACCACAGCATGTCTCAATGTGGGTCTCTCCTCTGGGACCCACATCAATCTCTAAAATACTGCTGTGATGATGGTGCATGTGTCTCCCTGACTCCCTGAGACCATAAGTGCAATTGTATATCCTAATCTATACAACAGATAAGGTGCTATGGGGGATTTACTATGGGAATAATGTTTGCCTTAAATGCTGTGCACATCATTTATTAAAGGGTTTAGAATATTATCTAGTACTTTTCCAACTTGTCTGAAAATGGAATGTGGACTAGCTGGGGTCCTAAAAAATTGAAATCTGCCACAGATTAAGACTGTGTAGTCTCCACTGGTGTATTCACTGACACTTTATTAAAGGACATCTACCACCAGGATGAAAGACTGTATGCAAATGAGCCTGAGGGGCTCCAGGCTCCATTAACAGCTATGAAGCCTGGAGCCCCTCAGGCTCATTTGCATACAATCCTTCCTCCTTGTGGTAGATGCCCTTTAAATCTTCCCCTATATCTTCAGAAGCAAGTAGTTCACCACAGCAGGACTTCCTCACATACCCAAAAGAGGAAAGTCTGAGCATAAATGCCCATCTCAGAATATTTACTGGGGTGGACACAAAAAAAGCTGTTTAATAGAAACTGTCGGGGGTGCTGTTTTAATAATATTACTGCATTAACTAGAGATACAAGTGTAAATACAATAAATGTTTATTATCGTCTGGTTTTATTCTTTGTGGAATAACAGATTTAACGGATTATTATTTTTCTTTTTACTTAAAACATAACTATTAATACCCCAGCATGTTGACCTACTAAGGAGAAACGTTTATTAAATATTTATTGGTAATATAGCAGGGTGCTTGATCATATAGGATAGTGTTAGTGGATATTTTTTGAGCCTGAGTGCCCAATCTGCATCTCAAAACCCACTTATTTATCGCAGATTGCCAACACTGCAATTTCAGCAGTAACTTATTGCTCAGTGCCACAGCTGCCAACGATATTAGCATTTGAGGAGAATACAGATGAGTATTCAGATGAGGAGGGGAACCCAGATTTGAATAGAACGTCTTCCCGGGCCTCAAAACTGCTATAATCCCGAATCAGAAGTCCTGTCTGGCAAACTTTGCACTTTGAGGTGAAGGCTTGGGTGCCCCCTGGAGAGATTGGAGTTCCACCTCTGGCAGCTGTGCCCTATGTTCGCCAAAAGTAGCGGATTATAATATAGGCATCTTGGGCAATAGCCTGGGGCCCAAGCCTATGAGGGGCCCATGGCCACCCAAACCACCTACCAAATTTTATACTCCTTCACATATGAAATCCTCATACATCTGTTCCTGCTCACAATGCACATGTAAAGGAGTCATTTCTGGACCTTTGAATGTCCTCTATGCTGGTGCAGTTGTGCTACATGTATTCATCACCACAAAGATTGAATTTTGGGCATAAATAAAGGTATTGTATCCAAGCTATTTCAAATAGTATAGTCTTGGAGGCCTCCTCTATATACTTTTCTTTTTGACTGTCCAGAGCTGCTTTATGAAGTGAAGATAATAGTGTTTCAGCTGCATGAGCAATTCCTGAGAGGCTGCAGCATGCCCCACATCATTACAGGTCACTGCACCCATCAGCTGGCCACCAACCTAAGCCTGCCATCAACTCGTTTCTGCACAGTTTAGAAAACACAATTCTGTCACACGGAAGCATTCAGAGCATTAGTATTAGGGGAGGGAAGCGCCACATATTGGCAGTGCTTGTCTGTACAACAGTATAGAACCCCTCAGATTGATAGGCTTTTACATTCAGAAGGAGCCCCTCACTCAATGCTCACTGTTGCCGAGATTACTGGAAGTGCAGGGGGGTGAGACTGAGGGGTGCTGATGTACAGTATTGTGAAGCCAGAGCACAGAGGACTTCTGTAATACTTACATAGCCCTTCAGGCTCATTAGAATAATTTTAAAAGTTGATTTTAGAATGAAGGAGTCCCTGGTTACCAAATATTAGAAGATAACCACTGTCACTGTGCCTGAATCAATAAGTAAGATCCCCATTTTTTTTTTTTTTTTATCCTTTCTTGATTTTGATGGTAGGGGCTTTCCCTTAAATGACAAGTGACCCCAATCCACAAGATGGAAGATGGCAACGGTCTGACACTTTCTCCTAAAAATGTTGAAAGAAAATACACTTTTAGTAATTTTTTTCCATTAAAGTTTAATCACCAGTAAAAGTGAATAAACCTTTATGAAAATATGTTAAAAATATGTAAAGTGTCAATCGGTCAACGTTCCCAGATTCGACTACCTATGCAGAAGGTGCTTGTTTTTTTTTTTGCAAACAGTCTGCTGTCTCCCTGCAGCTCCTACTACATTCTGCCCTCAGCTGACAGGCTGGAAGAGGGTACATAACACGTTTATGTATATTTTTAAATTGTATTTGTAGACCGTTAGGGGGTCTGATGGCTCCTACCATATAGTGCAGTATTGCAGTACATGGTAGATTCGCTATTGATCTGTAACAGCTTTCCACTGACGCATCGTTACAGAGTCTTATACAGGATGCCATAGAGACAGATTGTTTCTTCCTGTGACATCATCAGGGAGAGACAATCTCAGCTGGCAGCATTTAACAGATTTACATCCACAATCAGTGCCAGCAAACCCCCCTGGATGTATGGAAAGGGCTCATCCCGTGGGCCCCCTCCATAATCCCCTTGCTGACCGCTAACATACTAATATAGCAGTTGGCGGCAAGTGGTTAAGTTACAGTTGGCAGAGGCCATCTATAAAACATCTCATTATTGATAGGAACTTTAAGATTTAATATCTCTGGTTTTGTGGCACCTTGAAACCAAATCCTGATGAAGGGAAGACTTGGTGTTCAGAAGAGATATGTGCTAGAATTGTGCCACTGCACTGACATCTATACATGTTCACTATCTTCACTTTTAGGGCGCGTTCACACGTTGCGTTTTGACCTGCGTTTTCATTGCGTTAGAAGCGCTTATACAACAGCTGAGGAGAGGTGATTTGCCTAATTACATCACTGTTAACGTTATCGTTTACAAAATGCATCGTAAACGCGATGTTAACGCTTGCGTTAATAACGCGTTAACGCATGCATTTTGTTAACGCATGCGTTAACATTGCGTTTACAAACGTAAACGGTAATGTAATTAGGCAAATCACCTCACATCAGCTGTTGTATATGCGTTTCAAACACGATGAAAACGCAACCAAAACGCAACGTGTGAACGCGCCCTCACTGTTCAATGCTAATTCCGCTGAATCGATTCCAATGACCAAGCAGTCCTGTGCTACACTACATGTCATAAAATACATTGCTAGCTGTAAGTAGCATAAAATAAATGCATAAGGCCCCTTCACCCACTGGTTCTATGCGTGTTAGTGACACACACTACTTGCATTGGACTTTAATTGGATCTGTTCTATTTACCGTGTTTTGTCAGATGTGCGTTTTGTTATGCACATTTTTTTTATGCATCTGAAATTCGCATTACTTTTGCAGGAAATGAGTAAAAAATGTACACAACTCTATGGGGATACATCAAGAACAAATTGCACTGCATTGTTGCCAAATTCAACTGCATTGTTTTTCACTGATCCATTGCAATAGTAAAGATAGACCAATCAGATTTTTTTTTTTTAATGCCCATTTTTGATCACTTTTAACCCTTACATCCTGCCAAAGTAAATATACTATTCGTCAGCTGGTCTTGATGTGGTGTATGCAGAGGGATCTTAGTTTAAAAAAAAAAAAAAAACAAACATGAAAAATACCCCTACAAATTCAAATTGCCCCATTTAGATTGCTTATTTAAAAAAAAAAAAAAAAGGAAAATCATAAACTTGTTATGTATCGCTGCGTCCTAAAATGCCCCATCTTTAAAAAATAGGAAAACAATTATTCAGTTACAAATGTCGAATTGACACCTTTTTTGCCATTTTGCCTCAGCTAAAGATTTGAATAAAAAGTTATCAAAAGGTTAAAATTGTCATAAAGGTATCTCACAATGACACCTCGCACAACCCTGTACACTGAAGGTGTGGTGTCGACTGGACCGCACAATGAAAGTTGTAAAATATGTGCTTCGTGTTTTTTTGTTTTTTTTGTCAATTCCCCCGCTTCCCAATATATGGCACATGGCATATTAAATAGTGCAACTCGAAAGTACAATTTGTCTTGCAGATAACAAACCTCAAATAGCTTTGTAAATGGAAAAATCAAAAAGGGGAGGAGTGAAATACATTTTTCACACACATCAAGACACACAGAACAAACGCTGAAGAAAAAAGTTAAAATCTCATGGAAATTTTCAGTCTTTTTACACTGACCGAACTCTGATATTTTCTGCAGTGAACACTGTGACTTGCATAAATAGAATTGTATTTAGAACTGTCCATTAGAAACAGCCCTCATCTGTTACCATTACCCTGATACAACTTATATTTTTATTTATTTTATTTTTTTTAAGGTTTCGGAGGTACCAAAAGAAGATGAATAAGAATCATGGGTATCAAGAACGATAATGCTGGTTATCGACTTTTGTAGAATTGTTTCATGGGGATTTTAACAAAATGTGCAGGGCCTTTTTTTTTTTTTTTTTTTTTACGTGAAGTAGAGAAGTTACCGTATATACCGGCGTATAAGACGACTTTTGAAGACAGAAAAATCTTTGTCTTCTCTGGGGTCGTCTTATACGCGGTAATCGTCTTATACAGCGGGTCCCGGTGCATGGAGAGGGCTCACGGGCTGAGCCCTCTCCATAGCCGGTAAGTCTTTGCTGCATATTGAGCAAAGGCTTACGGTAACACCCGCGATCGGTGCTAGCACCGATCGCGGGTGTTTGCAAGCGATGGCTGCCGGCAGCCTCAAAAAAGCTGCCGGCAGCCTCAAAAAGACATCGGGGTGTGCATACTCGCCTCCGTTGGCCCCGATGTCCGCGCGGATCGTCTTCCGCACAGTCTTCTTTCTTCTGCTGGCGCCGCCATGCTTTTCCCCAGGGCGGCGCCATAGTATGACGTCAGACGTCCAGGGGAGAACAATGGCGGCGCCCGGCACGAAGTTAGTGAAGACAGAAAGACGGGCGCCGAAGCCAGAAAGAGGACCCACGCGGACATCGGGGAGCAGCGCTGCAGGTCGGGGCCACCGGAGGGTGAGTTATAAGTTATTATTTTCTATTAATGCTGGGGGCTGGATATTACTGGGGGGCAGTGCTGTATACTAATGGGCGCAGGCGTGTATACTACTGGGGGGATGCTGTATACTACTGGGGGCAGTGCTGTATACTACGGGGGCAGTGCTGTATACTACTGGGGGCAGTGCTGTATACTACTGGGGGCAGGGCGGAATACTAATCTACTGGGGGCAGTGCGGAATACTACTGGGGGCAGTGCTGTTACTTACTGGGGGCGTGCTGTATACACTGGGGGCAGTGCGTTACTACTGGGGGCAGTGTTGTGATACTACTGGGGCGGCAGTGCTGTATAATACTGGGGGCAGTGGGCTGTATACTACTGGGGGGATGGCTGTGCTGGCTATACTCTACTGGGGGCTGTGCTGTATACTACTGGGGGCTGTGCTGTATACTACTGGGGCCTTGTGCTGATACTACTGGGGCCTGTGCTGTATACTACTGGGGGCCATGCTGTATACTACTGGGGGGCTGTGCTGTATATATGGGGGCTGCTTGCTTGTATACTACTGGGGGCTGTGCTGTTATAGTGGTAATGTGTTGTTGTTGCTATGCCTTATGTTATGAGCACAGTTTTCCTGCTATATACCTGCATGTCATAAGAATTTACATTAAAAAGGGACCATGTTAAATTCAAATCTGTTTTTTCTTTTTTAATTTTTACCGGTTGGTTTTGTATGCGTTGGAAAAGGGGTAGTCTTATACGGCGAATATATTTAAACTCATATTTTAAACAGGAAAGTAGGGGGGTCGTCTTATACACCAGGTCGTCTTATACGCCGGAACATACGGTATATATAACATAAAGATTAATGTGATTGGCCACTTTACCCATGTTTTTGTGAGTGTGGAAGTAGGAAATAAGGTAATTCACCAATATATACTACAGGCGGTCCACGATTTAAGAACACCCAACTTACAGACGTCCCCTAGTTACAAACGGATCTTGGATGTTGGTAATTTACTGTATTTACGTCCCAGGCTGTAATGATCAGCTGTAACAGTTATAAAAAGTGCTACCATTAAGCTTTGCCTTTTATCCTGGTTCTTATGACATTTTTAAATCCAATTGTCACAGAGACCAAAAAAAATTGGGGGGTTACAATTACATTCCTGTCCTAAAATGGCTGCAGATGTGATGTGATCTGTATCTGTTCGTGAACAATCACCCTGCCAGGACCTTATTATAGTATTCATGAAATAAGATCTATAGGTCCTGCAGGGCAAGTGTTCAGGACAGTAAGACAAATTTACCTTCCATCGGGGGCGATTTTATGGACAGGAATGTCTGGCTGATGAGGTAAGACAGGAGCCTTCACTTCACATATCAAGAAAGCACTGAAGACTATCCTGCCCTCCACATTTACCACACGTGTAAAGTGGCCATTCTCTTAAAGAACAAAAAAGCGCAGAGCAGCCGCAGTGTAAAAAGGAGAACAATATAACACTGGTATCTGCTTTCATGAGTTTGCTTGTATTAACATAAAGATTTATGTGAGAAACTACACATCCTACTGCAAGGAACGGTCACAGTGATAAGGCGGACCTAAACCACCTGATAACTATTGCGATGCAGCTGGAACTCACCGTGGACCGTTACCCTAACTGTAAAAGGCTGTTAAGCACTAATGGCCCACCCCTGGACTCTAAAGGTGTGCATGTGTGAACAATGCGTTAACAGTGCGTTTTGTAAACGCAAGTGTTAACAGCTGTTTAATTAGGCAAATCACTCTTCAGCTATTCCAATGCGTTTTTAAACATGCAGTAAACGCGACGTGTGATCGCATCTTAAGCTCAAAACAGATGGAATTTAATATACAAATAACTGTATTTATCATTCTACTGAGCTCCTCAGCTGTATAATCTATTGCAGTTCCGTGTGTGACATTACCTTTATAAATCTGATTGATGTATGTAGGAATATCTCCTAAAAAAATCACATATTTATAATGAGTTTGCTAATATTTTGTGATTTTTTGTAAAGTGTAATTTCTTCAATATTCTATTTATTGAATGATACTAATATATTTTATGAGACAGATAGCTTACTTTCCTGTGTCTAATATATCTTAACTTTAGTATGAAACCATAGTTTCTTTTGTTTTAGTAGTATTACAAGTAATATCAGCATAACTTAGGTGTATAGGCTTTCCGGACATACCTCTCCTATTTTCCTACTATGTGTCATTTTACTGAGGGGTACGGCCCACACGTTTGAATTGCGTCTGCAAAGGCAGTGATATAGCCTGGTGGTGGGCTCAGCCAGCACATGGTTCATGAAAAAAAAAAAAAAACTAGAGATATTTCTGGGGAGCTTATAAAAAAACCTTTTACAATGCTGATTTAAACTTTCAGGTGATTTGGTAGTTGGTAAACTCATTTTAGGGCGCATTTACACTGCCGTTGCCCGCCGTACCGTAGCACGTCGGCGCCAGAAGGGAAAGGAGGAGGAGGGGGATGAGTGATGCTCACATCCCAGTTTTGAATGCATGACTATAGGGCTCCATTTGGCTGATCATGTATATTTTTAGTGGATTAGGCTTTACATGAAGTATCCATATATATTGTAGCCCATAGGTTAACAATGCCTTCTAACAGCACCCCATTGCCATAATGGCTAATAATATGTATGTTTAACATGCTGTACATGTTTTCGGCGACTACGGCAGGCGGTGCCACAATCTTGCTTGGATGTGCTCGGATCGTCATTCCCCTTGACGTCATCGGGGCGCGACGATCCATTACTATGGACAGCCATTTTGGCATATTTGGGGCATAAAATATCTGGTCAATAAGGAGATGCTGGTGGTTTAGTGTCCCAGATTATCCTGAAGGAATCCAATCCTTTGGAAATAAAAGAATTGCACTTCAAGTGGCTAGTGACTACTATAACCGATAGTTTATTGTTACTGTTCTGACTAATGTGATATTGTAAAAGATTTGCGGTTGTGCTATTTGATGTGTTTTGCATAAAAGAATTAAAATGTTCTTAATAAAATCCGTTTTTTTGATGTACACTTGCTAAAGAGATTGCCCCAATTAGCACAGACCAGTGGAGATTTCTTATTTGGACCTTGAGTCAACCATCTATGTATTCTACAGTACATTGACAACTAAATTACCTGAAAATTTCCATAGCGTCCATGACGGCCCCACTTGGAGGATGACCCATTGACCTCCGCAGGGACAGGGAGCAGAGAGATTAATTAAACCCCCCTACCCACCCTTGCATCCACACATGATTAAAATGATAACACTGGGAAGGGCCTCTCACACAAAAAAGACATTATATGGCCCAGTAACGATAAAGCTAAAATTTCTAGCTACAAAAGGGGCCATGAAAAATATAAAATCCTGGCAGCTGCAGGTCCCTCCTTCCCTTCTGCGCCCGCTGTGCACCCATAAAACAAGAAACGACCACATGTGGGAGGGGGGAGGTCTCTGTACTCGGAGGAAATTGTATCAACAAGCTGTAAGATGGTTTTTCTCTTTTTATCTTGGAAATATGTAAATTTTAGGGCTAAATGAACGTACAACTGACAAAATTTACCTCCATTTTGATGAAATTACTATGAAGATCTCAAGGGGTTGTAACAATGTTCCTAAAGCTGTTTCTGATAGTTAAGGGGAGCAGTTTTTTGAAAATGGGTTGATATGTAGGGTTTTTTTTTTTAAATGGTGAATATTTAAAATTTCATTCAAACATAATTATCCCAAAATTAGTCAATTCTGAAATACAAAAAAACCTATTTGATTTGTAATCAAAATAAAATTATCCAGACATTATAAAAATGTTAAATTGACATATGGGAAATGTGTATTCAGCAGCTTATTAGGTGGTAAATCTATCTGCCTGAAAGAGTGATGATTTCGAAAATGGAAATTTTTCAAAAAATTCAAATTTTTTTTTTTTTTGTACATAAACTCAAAACTTACAGCCAAACTTTACCATAAAATGTGGGAAAAAAACAATCTCATAACTCACATTGATAAGTACTGTGTTCAAAAGTTATAACTATTGTGGGGTTTGGGGGGTAACTTAGCATCAAAGATGGAAGCTTTTGGGCCTCAGTTGTCTATTGTGGCGCTGAGGCCAAAGCAATAACGTAGGAGCTTGTAGCTATTCATAAGAGACGGCTTTATTCAGCTTTACAAATTTATAGGAACAAAAGTATAAACAGCTTAGGCCTACATAGGGCACTGCCTCACTTCTTGAACCCTAGATACCTTCAGCTTCAAGAAAATCTGCTGAGGTTCTCCTCAGGTCTCTGGCTCTCAGTGAGCTCAAACAGAACTATGTCATTTCGGATTCCAGTGCTCTTGGGACAGACCACTTGTATGTCTCCAAATGGTCCCAGTCTCTTCTGACTGCAGGACACACGCTGCCTTGTGTGAGCTCTCCCTCTGGAGTTAGCCAGGGATGGGAGGGGTCAAGGTCCTTTCAACATCGCTCTCCAGCGCCCACTAGGTGCAACCTTCACTATATAAAAGAAACGCATGTCAGAATACAAAAAATGGGGCTGAGCCTTAAGCTCAGGGTCGGATAGAGTACCTTGGGCCCACCCTATCTTTTTACTAGAAAGAATACAGATTAATAGAATATAAAACACACGATAACGTTATACAGTATTAAACAGGTCGGGCATATTATCAGAAGAATCTAAGAGCATAACTGTTCTAGTGCTCATGGCAACAATCAGAGCTCAGCTTTAATTTTCCCACAAACTAAAATTGAGCTCTGATTGGTTGGCATGATCATAATAAAAGACAAAACACATGTAGTGACTTTGCAGAAGATATTATGTATTTGATGCATTTTGCCAAAAGCATTTAAATTGCAACGTATCATCAGAATGCGGCCTCTGAATTCAGTAAGGGCACATTCACACGGGGAGAGGAGGACAGTGATCTGGTCGCATTGACCGGGCGGCACCCCTATAGAAATCAATGGCCATGTAAAAAATCTGCTCTGCTACGTGGCCAGAAAGATGCGGCCGTGTGGGGGGGGTGCTGTGGAGACCCGGTCACGTGACTTCAGCAGACAGTGACCTCAGCGGTTCCCTCGGCTGTCTGCAGACTGTCTGAAGTGTGTCATCTGAAAAAGTGAAGTTTTTGAGCAGTGTGCAAAGGGTGTGCAAAGTGTGGGATCCTGCAGTTAAAAGGCACCATTGCAATGGAACGTTTAATTTCGCTTGTGGAAGAGCATCCTCTGATAGGGGACAAGAGGTGGAGAAAATATATGCGGACGGTGGAGCAAAGTACAGAGCCTGGCAGGAGATCACCTCGCTCAGGCCCTGAGAGTGGAAAAATGTGAATCCAAGGCAGCGTGAAGAGAACTTGGTAAGTAAACCTCTCTACACCCTTCTCAAAATGTACCTTTTCATACTACGGTGTATGGAGCTGCTGATGTGAGGGTGTAATTTTTTGCAAAATAAGCTAAGTTGTTGTGATATAAAATGGTTGTAAAAGTTGCATTTTAGAAATTTGGTTTGTGATTTTCTGTTAGGTTCACCGCCGTAATAATAGTTTTATACCTTGATAGATCTGGCATTTTGATGTGAGTTTTTAATGTTTTACATTTTCTATCAGTTGTAAGGAAAGTGGGGTGATTTGAATTTTTAGGGTTGTTTTATAGTTATAATTTTTTTAAAAATTTTTTTTTTACTATTTTTTTAGACCCTCAGGGGGCAGGCCGCATCTGCCATGAGGCGAGATGAAAATATCGCCTCAGGCGGCAGATTGCGGGGGTCCCAGTAAAGGGCGGCGAAATTCGCCGCTCTAAAGTGGGCGATTCGGGCGTCCAACCACCCTCTGCTTCCTGCATCTGTTCGGCCATCTCTTGCCCAGCTCCAGCTGCTCGACTGCTCCTCATGCACACCATTATGCCCTCGTAAGCACATATGGCTGAGAGTGGCCATTACAAAATCTACCAAGCCACAGCCGGGATCCTCCTCTGATCCATTTACAAAGATTGATGGACATTTAAAGTTTAGTTCTCAGTTAATTTTAAAATACAGAGTTTTAAAGTTATTTTTCAGTAAGTTTTTGCATGTTAAAAATTTTTTTTTAATACATAGTTTTAAAAGTTGCAAAGTGTCGTGTCGTCATTGTTTTGAATAATTGAGGAAAAGCAATTAAAATTACTGTGAAGTAGGTGTGTGTGTGTTGTGTGTGTGTGTTGTGTATATATAATATTATATGTATGATGTGTTGTGTGTGCTTCCCCCTGGCAACGAGCATGTCCCCCCTAGGCAACGAAGCATGGTCCCCCACTCCCTTGGCAACGTGCATGTCCGCCTCCCCCCATGGCAACAATCCCTGTGTGGGTGTTGTATTTTTTGTCTTCCAGGAACGTGCATGCTCTGGACTATTTGGATTTGTAGGATTCCGTAGATGACTGGAATTTTTTTTTTTAAATAAACTTGGTCAACGAAGGCTGTTTTGTCCACATTTTCTTTCAATAAAACTTTCTTTTTTAATTAAAAGTGTTTTTGTATTTCTCACGAGACTCATAATCAGCCATAATAGTGGTGCCTGTCTACTTGACGGTGTTCAATATTAAGGGCTGCCTTAGTGTTTGCCATCTTTTTTTTTTTTGGCAAATTACACTAACGCCCATACCATTACCCCCGGTACCCACGCCACCAGGGGTGCGGGAAGAGCCGGGTACAACCAGTACCTGACCGTCTATAGTAGTCAGTTAGTGCGCAGGTTGTATTGTTGCGCTGGATAGCCCCTAACAGCGGGCTATCCAGCTCAGTAATAGCAGGCTGCTTTTTTTTGTATCTGGCTTCTTTGATTATAGGGGGGACCCCACTTCATTTCCCCCATTTTTTTGCAAAAAAAAAAATTTTGTGGTGTCCCCTTTGTTAATAGGGAGGACCCCATGCTCCTTTTTTTGTCGGGCTGAATTTTATTTGCAAAAAATGAGTGTGGTCCCTCCTAACTGCCAAATCAGCCATATTCAAAAAACAGCATCAGCCGTCATTACTGAGCTATGATAGCCCTTAGGGGGCTTTTCCAGCGCAACAATAACAGCTGCAGCTGCCCCAGTACCTGACCATTTATAGACAGCTTGTACATGGCTCTTCCCGGCACCCCTGGTGGAGGTGGGTACCGGGGGTAATGATATGGCATTAGCTTAAATTTGCCAAAAATAAAAAGATTAAATAAAGATTGCAGGCTGAGGATGCACAGGGACCGCTGTGGTGGTGATATCACTGCTGTACTCTGTATAATACAGAACGGGGGTGATGCGGGGCGCTGAGAGGTCCTGGCTGTGGTCAATGTAACACTTACACAGGCTGCAGGCAGAGGCTGCACAGGGGACGCGGTGGTAGTGACATCACTGCTGTATCTCCGTATCACCAGCAGCAACTATTTTCTATGGAGATAAATTAAGTAATGTTTGTAGACCTTTTAATATACAAAATGGCATTAAAAGGATTGAGGTACATTTTACATTACATATTCTCACCACGGAGCTATTCTATGAAGAGTTTCATATATGAAGGTGTCAACTATAGCAACTAATCTAATCCCTGCTTTCATGTTTAAACTTGCTAGCCAAAATTAAAAGATGAACTCTTATTGGTAGCTATAGATAACACCACCAGTTCTGGTATGAAAACTGGCCTCAGCTGTCTGGTAGAGATTCATCCATAATAACACAGACATATGTGACCATCATTCAATTCTTCCATACCGATAGAGGACCCTTCCCAGGAGATTGGCGAGGATCCCAGCAGTTGAGCCCCCATTGATCATACACTTGTCCTTTATCTTGTAGATGGGTGGATTAGTATCTTTAGTAGGAAAACCCCTTTACAATTTATACCAACGGAGGTCAACAGTGATGGAAAGCAAGGAAATAATAATGATCTTTATATAGCGCCATCCTATTCTGCAGCGCTTTACAAATCAAGTACCGTATATACCGGCGTATAAGACGACTTTTGAAGACAGAAAAATCTTCTGTCTTCTCTGGGGTCGTCTTATACGCCGGTAATCGTCTTATACGGCGGCGGTCCCGGTGCATGGAGAGGGCTCACGGGCTGAGCCCTCTCCATAGCCGGTAAGTCTTTGCTGCATATTGCAGCAAAGGCTTACCGGTAACACCCGTGATCGGTGCTAGCACCGATCGCGGGTGTTTGCACAGCGATGGCTGCCGGCAGCCTCAAAAAAGCATGGCCGGCAGCCTCAAAAAGAAATCGGGGTGCATTACTCGCCTCCGTTGGCCCCGATGTCCGCGGGATCGTCTTCCGCACAGTCTTCCTTCTTCTGCTGGGCGCCGCCATGCTTTTCCCCAGGGCGGCGCCTAGTATGACGTCAGACGTCCAGGGGGAACAATGGCGGCGCGGCACAGAGTTAGTGAAGACAGAAGACGGGCGCCGAAGCCAGAAGAGGACCCAGGGACGGGGGAGCAGGCTGCAGGTCGGGGCCACCGGAGGGTGAGTATATAAGTTATTATTTTCTATTAATGCTGGGCTGGCTGGATATTTACTGGGGCAGTGTGTATAACTGGGCGCAGGCTGTTCATAGGTGTGCTGTATCACTGGGGGCTGTGCTGTATACTACTGGGAGTGCTGTATACTACTGGGGGCAGTGCTGTATACTACTGGGGGCAGTGCTGGGAACTACTAATGGGGGCAGGACGGCGAATACTACTGGGGGCAGTGCTGTATACTACGGGGGCAGTGCTTGTATACTACTGGGGGCATGTGTATACTGGAATGCTCTAGGGGGCAGTGCTGTATACTACTGGGGGCTGTGCTGTATACTACTGGGGGCTGTGTGTATACTATGGGGGCTGTGCTGTATACTACTGGGGCTGTGCTGTATACTACTGGGGGCCGTTGCTGTATACTACTGGGGCATGTGCTGTATACTACTGGGGCCTGTGTGTATACAACTGGGGCTGTGCTGGATACTACTGGGGCTGTGCTGTATACTACTGGGGGCTGTGCTGTATACTACTGGGGCTGTGCTGATACTACGGGGGCTGTGCTGTATACTACTGGGGGCTGTGTTTATACTACTGGGGCCTGTGCTGTAACTACTGGGGCCTGTGCGTATACTATGGCTATGGGGGCAGTGCTGTATACTACTGGGGGCAGTGTGTATACTACTGGGGGCTGTGCTATACTACTGGGGGCATCGTGTATACTTGGGCTGTGTATACTATGGGGCCTGTGCTGTATACTACTGGGGCAGTGCTGGTATACTACTGGGGGCTGTGCTGTATACTACGGGGGCTGTGTTGTATACTACTGGGGCCTGTGCTGTTCTAACTACTGGGGGCTGTGCTGTATACTACTGGGGGCTGTTGCTGTAATGGTAATGTTGTTGTTGCATGCCTTATGTTATGAGCGACAGTTTTCCTGCTATATACCTGCATGTCATAAGAATTTACATTAAAAAGGACCATGTTAAATTCAAATCTGTTTTTTCTTTTTTAATTTTTACCGGTGTTTTGTATGCGTTGGAAAAGGGGTAGTCTTATACGGCGAATATATCTTAAACTCTATATTTTAAACAGGAAAGTAGGGGGGTCGTCTTATACACCAGGTCGTCTTATACGCCGGAACATACGGTATATATACATAAAGATTTAATGTGATTGGCCACTTTACCTCATGTTTTTGTGATGTGTGGAAGTAGGAAATAAGGTAATTCACCAATATATATCTACAGGCGGTCCACGATTTAAGAACACCCAACTTACAGACGTCCCCTAGTTACAAACGGATCTCTGGATGTTGGTAATTTACTGTATTTTAGTCCCAGGCTGTAATGATCAGCTGTAACAGTTATAAAAAGTGTCTACAATTAAGCTTTGCCTTTTATCCTGGTTCTTATGACATTTTTAAAATCCAATTGTCACAGAGACCAAAAAAATTTTGGCTGGGGTTACAATTACATTCCTGTCCATAAAATGGCTGCAGATGTAGGGTCATGTGATCTGTATCTGTTCGTGAACAATCACCCTGCCAGGACCTTATTATAGTATTCATGAATATAAGATCTAGGTCCTGGCAGGGCAAGTGTTCATGGACAGTAAGACATCATATTACCTTCCATCGGGGGCGATTTTATGGACAGGAATGTCTGGCTGATGAGGTAAGACAGGAGCCTTCACTTCACATATCAAGAAAGCACTGAAGACTATCCTGCCCTCCACATTTACACACACGTGGTAAAGTGGCCATCCTCTTAAAGAAACAAAAGCGCAGAGCAGCGCAGTAAAAAGGAGAACCAATATAACACTGGTATCCTGCTTTCATGGAGTTTGCTTGTATTACATAAAGATTTATGTAGAAACTACAACATGCCTACTGCAGGAACTGGTCACAGTGATAAGGCGGACCTAAAACCACCTGATAACTGATTGCGATGCAGCTGTAACTTCAACGTGTGACCGTACCCTAACTGTAAAAGGCTGTTAATCACTAATTGGCCCACCCCTGGACTCCTAAAGGTGTGCATGTGTTAACAATGCGTTAACAGTTGCGTTTTGTAAACGCAAGTGTTAACAGCTGTTTAATTAGGCAAATCACTCTTCAGCTATTCCAATGCGTTTTTAAACACATGCAGTAAACGCGACGTGTGATCGCATCTTAAGCTCAAAACAGACTGGAATTTAAATATACAAAATAACTGTATTTTATCAGTCTACTGAGCTCCTCCAGCTGTATAATCTGTTGCAGTTCCGTGGTGACATTACCTTTATAAATCTGATTGATTTATGTAGGGAATATCTCCTAAAAAAATCACATATTTATATATGAGTTTGCTAATATTTGTGATTTTTTTAATGTGTAATTTCTTCAAATATTCTATTTTATTGAATGATACTAATATATTTTTATGAGACAGATAGCTTACATTTCCTGTGTCTAATATATCTTAACTTTAGTATGATAACCATTAGTTTCTTTTGTTTTAGTAGTTATTACAAGTAATATCAGCATAACTTAGGTTATAGGCTTTCCGGACATACCTCTCCTATTTTCCTACTATGTGTCATTTTACTGAGGGTACGGCCACACGTTTGAATTGCGTCTGCAAAGGCAGTGTATAAGCCTGGTGGTGGGCTCAGCCCAAGCACATGCGTTTCCATGAAAAAAAAAAAAAAACTAGAAGGATATTTCTGGGAAGCTTATAAAAAACCTTTTACAATGCTGATTTAACTTTTCAGGTGATTTGGTAGTTGGTAAACTCCATTTTAGGGCGCATTTACACTGCCGTTGCCCGCCGTACCGTAGCACGTCGGCGCCAGGGAAAGGAGGAGGAGGGGATGAGTGCTGCTCACATCCCAGTTTTTGAATGCATGACTATAGGGCTCCATTTGGCTGATCATGTATATTTTTAGTGGATTAGGCTTTACATGAAGTATCCATATATATTGTAGCCCATAGGTTAACAATGCCTTCTAACAGCACCCCATTGGCCATAATGGCTAATAATATGTATGTTTAACATGCTGTACATGTTTTCGATCGCCCTCGGCAATGCGTCGGTGCCACAATCTTGCTTGGATGTGCTCGGATCGTCATTCCCCTTGACGTCATCGGGGAGCGACGATCCATTACTATGACAGCCATTTTTTGGCATATTTGGGGACATAAAATATCTGGTCAATAAGGAGATGCTGGTGGTTTAGTGTCCCAGATTATCCTGAAGGAATCCAATCCTTTGGAATAAAAAGAATTGCACTTCAAGTGGCTAGTGACTACTATAACCGATAGTTCTATTCTGTTACTGTTCTGCTCAGTGTGATATTGTATAAAGATTTGCTGTTGCATTATTTGATGTGTTGCATAAAAGAATTAAAATGTTCTTAATAAAATCCGTTTTTTGATGTACACTTGCTAAAGAGATTGCCCCATTAGCACAGACCATGTGGAGATTTCTTATTTGGGACCTTGAGTCAACCATCTATGCATTCTACAGTACATTGACAACTAAATTACCTGAAATTTCCAATAGCGTCCCCCATGACGGCCCCACTTGGAGGATGACCCATTGACCTCCGCAGGGACAGGGAGCAGAGAGATTAATTAAACCCCCCTACCCACCCTTGCATCCACACATGATAAAATGATAACACTGGAAAAGGGCCTCATCACACAAAAAATGACATTATATGGCCCCAATAACGATAAAGCTAAAATTTTCTAGGCTACAAAAGGGGCCAATGAAAAATCTAAAATCCTGGCAGCTGCAGGTCCCTCCTTCCCTTCTGCGCCTCGCTGTGCACCCATAAAACAAGAAACGACCACATGTGGGAGGGGGGAGGTCTCTGTACTCGGGAGAAATTGTATAACAAGCTGTAAGATGGTTTTTCTCTTTTTATCTTTGGAAATATGTAAATTTTAGGGCTAAATGAACGTACAACAAAATTTTACCTCCATTTTGATGAAATTACTATGAAGATCTCAAGGGGTTAACAATGTTCCTAAAAGCTGTTTCTGATAGTTTAAGGGGAGCAGTTTTGAAAATGGGTTGATATGTAGGGTTTTTTTTTTAAATGTTGAATATTTAAAATTTCATTCAAAACAGTAATTATCCCCAAAATAGTCAATTCTGAAAATACAAAAAAACCATATTTGATTTGTAATCAAAATAAATTATCCAGACATTATAAAAATGTTAAATTGACATATGGGAAATGTTATTCAGCTGCTTATTTAGGTGGTAAATCTATCTGCCTGAAAGCGTGATGATTTCGAAAATGGTAAATTTTTCAAAAAATTCTAAATTTTTTATTTTTTTTGTACATAAACTCAAAACTTATCAGCCAAACTTTACCACTAAAATGTGGGGAAAAAACAATCTCATAATCACTTTGATAAGTTACTGTGTTCAAAAGTTATAACTATTGTGGGGTTTGGGGGTAACTTAGCATCAAAGATGGAAGATTTTGGGCCTCAGTTGTCTATTGTGGCGCTGAGTGCCAAAGCAATAACGTAGGAGCTTGTAGCTATTCATAAGAGACGGCTTTATTCAGCTTTACAACTTTTATAGGAACAAAAGTAATAAACAGCTTAGGCCTACATAGGGCACTGCCTCACTTCTTGAACCCTAGATACCTTCTAGCTTCAAGAAACTCTGCTGAGGTTCCTCCTCAGCTCTCTGGCTCTCAGTGAGCTCAAACAGAACTATGTCATTTCTGGATTCCAGTGCTCTTGGGACAGACCACTTGTATGTCTCCAACTGGTCCAAAGTTCTGACTGCAGGACACACAGCGCTGCCTTGCTGTGAGCTCTCCCTCTGGAGTTAGCCAGGGATGGGAGGGGTCAAGGTCCTTTTCAACTCGCTCTCCAGCGCCCACTAGGTGCACCCTTACACTATATAAAGCAACGCATGTCAGAATACAAAAAATGGGGCTGAGCCTTAAGCTCAGGGTCGGACTAGAGTACCTTGGGCCCACCCTATCTTTTTACTAGAAAGAATACCAGACTTCTAATAGAAGTATAAAACACACAGATAACGTTATACAGTATTAAACAGGTCGGGCATATTTATCAGAAGAATCTAAGAGCATAACTGTTCTAGTTGCTCATGGCAACCAATCAGAGCTCAGCTTTAATTTTCCCACAAACTAAATTTGAGCTCTGATTGGTTGGCATGATCATAATAAAAGACAAAACACATGTTAGTACTTGCAGAAGATATATGTATTTGATGCATTTTGCCAAAAGCATTTAAATTGCAAACGTATCATCAGAATGCGGCCTCTGAATTACATTAAGGGCACATTCACACGGCAGGGAGGAGGACAGTGATCTGGTCGCATGACCGGGCGGCCACCCCTATAGAAATCAATGGCCATGTAAAAAATCTGCTCTGCTTGCGGTGGCAGAACAGATGCGGCCGTTCGTGGGGGGCTGTTGCTGTGGAGACCCGGTCACGTGACTTCAGCAGACCGTGACCTCAGCGGTGCCCTCGGCTGTCTGCAGACTGTCTGAAGTGTGTCATCTGAAAAAGTGAGTTTTTGAGCAGTGTGCAAAGGGTGTGCAAAGTGTGAGGATCCTGCAGTAAAAATGGCACACATTGCAATGGAACGTTTAATTTCGCTTGTGGAAGAGCGTCCTCTGATCTGGGACAAGCGGTTGGAAGAATATGCGGACCGTGGAGCAAAGTACAGAGCCTGGCAGGAGATCACCTCGCTCATGGTCCCTGATGAGTGGAAAAATGCGAATCCAAGGCGGCGTGAAGAACTTGGTAAGTAACCTCTCTACACCCTTCTCAAAATGTACCTTTTCATACTTCGGTGTAAATGATCTGTGTGAGGTGTATTTTTTGCAAATAAGCTAAGTTGTTGTGATATAAAATGGTGTAAAAGTTGCATTTTAGACATTTGGTTTGTGATTTTCTGTTATTGGGTTCGCCGCCGGTAATAATAGTTTTTATACCTTGATAGATCCGGCATTTTGATGTGATTTTTTGTAAGGAAAGTGGGGTGATTTGAATTTTTAGGGTTGTTTTATAGTTTATATTTTTTTTAAAAATTTTTATTTTACTATTTTTTAGACCCTCAGGGGCAGGGCCGCATCTGCCATGAGGCGAGATGAAAATATCGCCTCAGGCGGCAGATTGCGGGTCCCAGTAAAGGGCGGCGAAATTCGCCGCTCTAAAGTGGGCGATTCGGGCGTCCAACCACCATCTTTGCTTCCTGCATCTGTTCGGCCATCTCTGCCCAGCTCCAGCTGCTCGACCTGCTCCTCATGCACACCATTATGCCTCTCGTAAGCACATATGGCTACGAGAGTGGCCATTACACAAATCTACCAAGCCACAGCCAGGGATCCTCCTCTGATCCATTTACAAAAGATTTGATGGACATTTAAAGTTTATGTTCTCAGTTAATTTTAAAATACAGAGTTTTAAAGTTATTTTTTCAGGAAAGTTTTTTGCATGTTAAAATTTATATTTTTCTAATACATAGTTTTAAAAGTTGCAAAGTTGTCAGTGTCGTCATTTGTTTTGAATAATTGAGGAAAAGCAATTAAAATTACTGTGAATGTAGGTGTGTGTGTTTGTGTGTGTGTGTGTGTGTGTATATATATATATGTATATGTGTGTGTGTGTGTGCTTCCCCCTTGGCAACGAGCATGTCACCCCTTGGCAACGAGCATGTCCCCCCTAGGCAACGAGCATGGTCCCCACTCCCCTTGGCAACGGCAGATGTGGTCGGCGTCACCCCATCAGCAACACAAATCCCCTGGTGTTTTGTATTTTTTGTCTTCCAGGACCGTGCATGCTCTGGACTACTTTGGATTTGTAGGATTCCGTAGATGACTGGAATTTTTTTTTTTAAATAAATTGGTCAACGAAGGTGTGTCCACATTTTCTTTCAATAAAACTTTCTTTTTTTAATTAAAAGTGTTTTTTATTTCTTCACGAGACTCTATAATCAGCCATAATAGTGGTGCTGTCTACTTGACGGTGTTCAATATTAAGGGCTTGCCTTAGTGTTTGCCATCTTTTTTTTTTTTTGGCAAATTCACACTAACGCCCATACCATTCCACCCCGTACCCACCGCCACCAGGGGTGCCGGGAAGAGCCGGGTACAAACCAGTACCTGACCGTCTATAGATGGTCAGTTAGTGCGCAGGCTGTTATTGTTGCGCTGGAATAGCCCCCTAACAGCGGGCTATCCCAGCTCAGTAATAGCAGGCTGCTTTTTTTTTGTATCTGGCTGCTTTGGATTATAGGGGGGACCCCACTTCATTTTCCCCCCATTTTTTTGCAAAAAAAAAAATTTTGTGGTGTCCCCTTTATTAATAGGGAGGACCCCATCTGCTTTTTTTTGTCGGCCTGAATTTTTATTTGCAAAAAATGACGTGTGGTCCCTCCTAACTGCCAAATCAGCCATATTCAAAAAACAGCATCAGCCTGTCATTACTGAGCTATGATAGCCCTTAGGGGGCTTTTCCAGCGCAACAATAACAGCCTGCAGCTGCCCCAGTACCTGACCATTTATAGACAGCTTTGTACATGGCTCTTCCCCTTATTGTTCCATAGAGTGGATACAATGTGCGATGAGTCACAGAACATGCAAAAAAACTAATACAGTACTTGATTCAGGATATAGAAGATTCCTACCACAATTCTCCATTTAGTTTCCATAGCCAGAAATAGACTTGAGAATGAAGGAACAGATGTTGGACTAGTGCGGCGGGACTTTTAAGAATGAAAGAGCTACAGTGGAGACAGTAAGGCGGGAGAATGTGAAGATCAGTGGATGAGCCTGGCGGACAGAAGAAGGCGGTCATCTGACCGCTTGTAATCACTCCTGGCACTTAAATCCTAGAATTACAACTTCTCTGTAGTTTTTTTTTTTTTTTGCAGGATATTAAACCCCTTACTTAGAACTCAGTCAAGGAGTAGATTTCTATGAACGAATGAAGCAAAATACTCGTGAATCACAGGTTTTCATTCACTTCAAAGGAAACTTACATGAAATAAATCCATTCTTTATGTACACGTTGCCCCTGGTTCCATGGAGGGGGCATGGCTTAACCAGGAGATATCTATATGAGACATGACTAGAACTAGAGTGCGTCACGTGCACATCTAATCAAATTGTCCTATATCTATAGTCACTGGGAGAATCGTCTGTGTACTTTTTCTGTTCCGCCTAACAGGGACACAGTTCTTCAGACAATTTTAGTGCAGACAAATTGATAAACTACCCCCACATGTCAGCAACAGACAAATGGGATGTGCCAGATGCCCACAGACACATCACACTATACAAACCTATAAGGGGTGTTCGTTCTGGATTAATTTAATTCATTTGCAACATGGAACATGTAGTCAATGGATGTTATTAAAAAAAATGTTCCGTGTGGAAGATAATTTCTCATAAAATGTAGTAATTATGGGCCCTTTTATAAACGAGATGGCTTCCTCATATACGACCACCTCACATTCTGGCAGGGGTGGCAAGACAGCGCTATGAGTCCTGTTGCCCACCTGGATCAGCGTTCAGTACCACAGATGGCTTCTTTGAGTCCTGACAGTAACTCCGCGGACATTTCATATAAACAAGCAAAGTTGTTTTCTTTGTGCAATAACTCCAGCCGAGGTGGCCGTATCCAAGGACAGAAGTCTTGTTTGAAGGGACCAAATAACTACATTATGAGAAACTATCTGCGCACAGGAACATTTTTTTTAATAACATTAATTGAAGAAAGAAATGTTATATATGGACGATTAATGAAACGAAATGTGATGCCCAGAATACCCCTTTTAAATCAACTTCAACCCTGACATAAGCAAAGTCAGAGAATACTGCCACGGGAAGAGGTTCATATCTTGCTAGGAGTGTTTAGTCTATGAAATAAGAAATGTAAAATCAACTTCTGCAGAGGAATATTTTCCATTCGGGAGGCCGGGGAAAGCAGGTGCCAATCTTTTATTAGTAAGCTAACACTTGAGCAAAGTGAGAAGATGTGACAAAGACTGTGTAAATCTCTCTATAGTCTTGAGATAGTAGCCGCATCCACTCAGGGCTGGTACACAGATATGACTGTCACCCTCTGGCAATGCTTTAACCAGGCGAGGACGTACCTTAATTCCAAGCCATGCAGATTCTTCTAATGGGCTGTGCGGTGGGACCTGTGTGATGACCGGATAATAACACAGCTAAGACTCCGCAATATCTTGCTCCCGATCCACCACGCTACCAAAACACCCTAACACCGCTTCCGCCGGAAAGTAAAAAGCATCGCTGATCCGTGCAATGTTTTCTCTGTGTATAACTTTATTAACAAAAAATGACATGTGCATAAATCACGCCCAGTTCTGGCCAGTGGACCAATGGCGTGTGACAAGCTCAGGTATAGGAAGTGGCTGATTGAAATTCTGTGTAAGCGCATCAATAAAGTGGTCGGGCGACTCAAGGTGTGGAGACATCTGAGGACAGTGATCGGGAGCATGGCAGCCGCGGGGCCACACTTGTGATGCCACTGTGCTGGAGCTGTCCGGAGGGCGGAGGTACGGGGGCGGGAATCAGCACGTAATATTATACTGGTAATGGGGTGTCACCCAGCTTCCTAGTGACACGGTGATGAGGTCGCATATTAGTAGCTTAATTTCGTAATGGGGAATGTCGGATATGAAGAGCCCAGTCTCTCTATCTATTTGGTTACTACTTCTTGAACTTTTTGCATTGGGCATGCACCATCCGCTGCCTGAGGCAGCACCCGTGTTATCCTGCAGTTCCTGACGTTAGGTGGACCCGTGGTGACTAAGGACCAGTATGATGATTTTCTTAAAAATCTTTAATTGAACAATCTTCTCTGAAGATAAGGAAAGGTGATTGGTACTTTGCAGTGTAAAAGAGACTGAAGGGGTTATAATAAACACAGGGTTATTTTTTTGTTTCGATTGTCAATGACCCGACATCCCCCTTCCTGAGGAATGCCACAGTAGTAGATCTACACTGTTATATATACACTGTAGATAACGCGACTCTAGCGCACAGGGGGCGGAGTTGGGGCGACGCATATGCGTTTCCAGAGGAAACACATTTGCGATCGGGTTATTAATCGCATGCGTTTCCGGTGAAACGTATATGCGATCGGCCCATGGGCCTAGCGTCTGTATGAAAGTGTGAACGTGCCCTTGACAGTGTTGTAGATATACTACTGTGGCCAATTTACTCAGGAGGGGGAGTAGGGGAGGGCGGAGGTAGGGTCATTTGAAAAAAACTGATGGGTCCACTTCTATGGCTAACGGCCCCTGTCGGGAGCGGTACGTGCTGCACAGTGCGGCACCGCATTACCGCTCTGTAGCATGGGAAAAGATAGGACATGTCCTATCTTTTCCGTGATACGGCGCCATGCGCTGTATCTCCCTATGGAGAGGGGCGGGGGTGAGCAGCGCTCATCCCCTCCTCCTCTCCGCAGCACCGATGTATGCTGCCCTACTAAGGCTACGGCGGGCATAACATTGTCTGTGAATGTAGCCTAAGTCCCACCAAGAACCCTGGGCCTGGCTTTTCCAGTTCAATTTTTCTGTTGCAGTTTTTTGAAGCCCAAAAGCAGGTTTGGATCATACATGTGACAGATAACATTCATTGAGAGCCACTAACTCCACTCCTGGTTTAGACATAATAAACTGCATCGAAAAAACTGATTGTGTGGAGCAACCATCAGGAGAGCTATAACATACCTTTTCAATGTCGGGACGACTAAAGAAAAATGTCAAATTTGCATTATATGATACAGACAATTTGTGGCCAATTGTCGCAAATCTGAGAATTTTAGGACCCTAAGCGAGCTTATATACCGCAAAAAGATATCTCAAGAAAACGTACGGGCTGGAAGGAGCGATTAACAGATAGGCAACAGACTATTATGCCGGTACAAGTAAAGGTAATTACAGGAATAAAAGGAACGAGCAGGAAAAGGGGGGAAGCGGAAACGATAACCAAGGAAAGTAAGGGTAGGGAGGGGGGGGGGAGGTGGGGGGAGGGGGGCGGGTATCGTGGGTAGGAAGCCCAGCTCCGGCCAATGGCGGACGCGTGATATGGTAGGGAACGCCCGATAAAGAGGTGAAACCAGAGTGCAGGTGCGAGGAGGAATAACATTAAGAACTCTGATCGTGGGGAGGGGATAGGTCCCATCGGTGGAACAAAAGAGGGGCCGGAAACCTAAACCAAGTAGAGTCCCGCCGACAGGAAAGAAGAAAAATAACCGGGTTAAACGGACAGCGCGAAAGAGAACCTGGTAAAAAACTTGTTAGGAGACAGGTCAAGGGAGATCTAACATAACCTTGGGCACCCCCTCTGTCAGCAAGTGCTGGCTGTGAGCGGGTGATACCACCATGTGGTCCAGTGTTACAAACAGAGGATGGGATGAAATTGATGTGCAAGTAAGTGTAGTGTGGGTGGAAACATTGTGAAATTTTGTCTATCTAATTTCCATTCTTGCTGTTAAAGTTTGATATATACCCCAACTCAGCCACAAGGGTAATATTCAGTTGATGGCGAACCTTTAGAGGCCTCAGTGCCCAAAATTCAACCAAAAGACCACTTATTTTATACAAAGTGCAGCAAGAAATTTAAGTAGTAATTTATTTCTCCTTGTTCATTGAAAACTTTCAATCATCAGCCCTCCCAAGGACACCCAACGCATTAAAAGGAGGAGGGGCAAATTCATCTATCATGGTAGAAAGATTTGCAGGCAGATTCTTTTGAGGTCTGTCTGGTGAAACTTCATTATGGGGTGATGCCTGGGTGCCCACGAAAGGGCTCAGAGTGCGCCTTGGCACCAGTGCCCATAGGTTCGCCACCACTCTCCGTGTCTACACTAATGGAACCATCCAAAAACCATAGAATCTATATGTAGATTGACAATATAAGAATCTTCTGATGTTTTAGGCCCCATTCAGATGGGCATAGTCTGATCACAATATTTAGTTCATTTCATTTTATAGCCAAAACCAAACGTGGAACCGAAACAAAAGCAAGAAAAATATAATGGATATAAAGTGTTATGAAATTACTGCCATCGCGCGTTCTTTGCATGCTATTTGAGTGTATTGTATTTGGATAGGCCTAGGTAAGTTGGTCTAAAGTGATCATGCCACTGACGGCCCGGGGGGGGGGGCATACATCAAGAGGCCTATGCCCAGACTTATCTGGTGTGACAAGGGGTCGTGGTCGATTCCATACACCAGAATAAGGAATAATCAATTGGTTTAATGATCTGGATATATTGCTATTGAGATAGTTTTGTTTTCACATCTAGTGGGGGAATGACAAGGTGGACATGACCAACGATTACCGATTTGGGAAAATAGAAGGTAAAGCTGTGAGGGATTTGCTACCCTGAAGTCCATACATTTTGCGGTGGCTCTTGTGGGTGGAGTACACTATGGAGCTGACAGAAAGAAGGACGGCGAGATCTCAAGTGTTTTAGCTCTACAGATTTGGCTCTGGCTTTTTACAGGAAAATCAAAGTGTTTGGAACGTCCACATTCCTCTGATGGCAGTGGGGGGGTCATTGTTTTTTATCATGCTGGGCTGGCTTATGGTGTGTAAAGTTATTTTTGAAGTGGGCCTGCACATCAGCAACGCACCCCCACCCTGATAATTATGGACATGAGCACCAAAAATACAGGCAGGCCAGGGCACCTCCACCACCAGGGTTCAATCGAGTCAGAACTTCACTGGTAAATGCTTTATTTCTTTTTATCTGTTTCTTAAGTGTGAAAAATCAATAGGAGGAAAGGAAGGTGTCTATTTAACAGTCTGCTAAATCTGTAATCTGGTAGAGTTGCGCAGTGGAGCCTCAGCTATGGACTAGAGTTGGGGCCATGTATATTTTGGCATCCTTGTTTAGGCTCTTAATCTAAAGACAAAACCAAATAAACAGTGACAGCGTAGTCAGTGATGGTTCTCCATCTTGACCAAATCCGCCAATGACAGCAGGTCGGGGGGCGTAACATAATATTGCAGCCAGATAATAGTTCCATGTAAAAAAGGAATGCAATGCTGATTGTCAGCTGATGCAATAATAAAGGTGATTGTTGGTAAGCACAGAGAATGGGCACATGATTTTATACATAAGTATATTAACAAATAAATGAAGTGTAAAGGGCTCTTGCAATTTATGCAGTTTTAAGACAAATGTGTCAAAATTATAGGTCACTATTAATAAAAAAAGGGACCATATTTTCACCTTCTCCCATTTGGGAGCAAAGTGATAGATGGAGACTTTATAATTTCGTGGGCGATGTTATAGACAGTCACCTCATTTACTAACAACAAGCATGTCTATTATGACCCTTACTCTTACGAAATGCGTTAGAGAAGCTTAATGGCAGCCCCATTATCCTAAGTAGAAAGTAAATTTTAAAACCATCTACAAAAGTAGAATTTACTTGTAATATTTGAACATTATCAAGGACAGGATGTCAGTATTTCTAATAGGTGCTCACGGGATTTGTAACTTTGGAGTTACATCATCCTTCGGCAGCCAGGCAAACAAGGGGACTGAGGTTTTGGACAGGTTTGGGACTGGTGGAGTGCTGGATATCGTTTGGCGAGTCAGAGGTAAGTAGTACTAGAGTAAAGTTGCTTGTGTAATTATTCAGCCTGCCATTCTTGTGTTTTGCTTACTAATTAACTTGTAAATACCTGGATCATGTAAAAGAACATGCAGACCATTCAGAATATAATTAGATTATTTAATTTATTTGAATAAAAAAAACATGATTGTAGAAAAAAAAACAGAAACTTCAGTCAGAACTGTATAGAAACTTTTGCTGTAGGTATCACCACATGCGGATTTTGGATTTTAACCCATTCCTCAAGACAAAACTGCTCCACTTCTTTCAGGTATATGGTTTCGGCTGGAGTAGTATAGAAGGCTTGCTGAGTAGTATGTTTGGGGCATTCCTCTGTAACATCGTCCCAGTCTGAAAATTATTGCAGCTCTAAGGGCTACCTTTTGATCTTGTGTGAATTCGATGTTAAAGCCTTGTCCGTCGGTGAGTTTGGGTTCGGCAGGTTTTTTTGTGGGTACCATGTTTTTCCAGTTGATAATGGTGTCATGGTCGGCTCATCAGCAAATCTGGTATTTTTTTATAACCCAAACCCCTGACTTGTACTGTCAACCCAACATTGCCTGGTTACTCGCGGTTTTGCTTGTTTACTGGGCCTAAACTTTTATTTGGTTCCTTTGTTTGAATTGTAAATGATTGATATATCCGATTTCTTTTTACTCAGGCCTAGGACAAGCCAGTCTCAACATACGCTTATCATGACACCTGGAAGAGACCTGCAGAACTGGACCTGTTCATGGCAGTTCTGGGTCGTCAGAAAGAATCAGGTAAGAGGAGTGATAAAATATATTGATCCAATGCCCCTTCCACTTTTTCTACACCACATTATGAGAATTCTTATAAAGGTTCGTCTACATATATTTCCCAAAAAGAAAGGATCTAGTAACCACAGCATGTTCAATGTGGGTCTCTCCTATCGGGACCCACATCAATCTCTAAATACGCGGTGATGATGCGGGCATGTGTCTCCGACTCCTGAGGAACATAAGTGCAATGTATATCCTAATCTATACAACAGATAAGGTGCTAGGGGATTTACTATGGAATAATGTTTGCCTTAAATGCTGTTGCACATCATTTATTAAAGGTGTTTTAGACCTATTATCTAGTCTTCTTACAACTTGCGGAAAAGGAAATGTGGACTAGCTGGGGTCCTAACAAATGAATCTGCCACAGATAAGATGTGTAGTCTCCACTGGTTGTATTCAACTGACACTTTATTAAAGGACAATCACCACAGGATGAAAGACGGTTATGCAAATGCGCCTGAGGGGCTCACCGGCTCCATAAACAGCTATGAGCCATGGAGCCCTCAGGCTCATGTGCATACAATCCTTCCTCCTTGTGGTTGAGATTGGACCGTTTAAATCTTCCCCTATATCTTCAGAGGAAGCAAGTAGTTCCCACAGCAGGAATTCCCTCACATACCCAAGAGAGGAAAGTCTGAGCATAAATGCCCCATCTCAGAATATTTACTGGGGTGGACCCAAAAAAAAAAAAGCTGTTTAATTAGAAAATGTCGGGGGGTGTTTTAATAATATTACGCATTATTAACTAGAGGTACAAGTGTAAATTACAATAATGTTTATTATCGTCTGGTTTTATTCTTGTGGAATAACAGATTTAACGGATTTATTATTTTCTTTTTACTTCTTAAAACATAACTATAATACCCCAGAATGTTGAACCTACTAAGAGAAAAGGAACGTTTATTACCATATTTATGGTAATATAGCAGGGTGCTGATCATCTAGGATAGTGTTGTGGATATTTTTTGAGCCTGAGTGCCCAATCGCATCTCAAAACCCACTTATTATAGAGATTGCCAACACTGCAATTTCAGCAGTACTTATTGCTCAGTGCACAGATGCCAACGATATTAGCAGTTGAGGAGGAATACAGATGAGTATTCAGAGGGAGGGAACCCAGATTTGAATAGAACGTCTTCCCGGGCCTCAAAAATGCTATAATCCAGAATCAGAAGTCCTGTCTGGCCCAACTTTGACACTTGAGGTGAAGGCTTGGGGGCCCACTGGAGAGATGGAGTTCCACTCTGGCAGCTGTGCCCTATGTCGCCAAACAAAGTAGCGGATTCTTATAATATAGGCATCTTGGGCAATAGCCTGGGGCCCCAAGCCTATGAGGGGCCCATGGCCAACCCAAACCACATACCAAATTTTATACTCTTCACATATGAAATCCCATACCATCTGTTCTGCTCACAAATGCAATGTAAATGAGGCCTTTAGGAGACCTTTGAATGTCCTCTATGCTGTGCAGTGTTGCAGTTGTGCTACATGATTCATCACAACAAAAGATTGAATTTGGGCATAAATAAGGTATTGTACAAAGCTATTTCAAATAGTTTAGTCCTGTGAGGCCTCATCTATATAACTTTTCCTTGTGACGTCCGGAGCTGCTATGAAGTGAAGATAATAGTGTTTCAGCGGTATGAGCAATTCCTGAGAGGTGCAGCATGCCCACATCATTACAGGTCACTGACACCCATCACTGGCCACCAACCAAAGCCGCCACAAAATCGTTTCTGCACCCCGTTTAGAAACACAATTCTGTCACACGGAAAGCATTCAGAGCATTAGTATTAGGGGCGGGAGGAAGCGCCCACATATTGGCAGTGCTGTCTGTACAACAGTATAGAACCCCTAGATTGATAGGCTTTTACATTCAGAAGGAGCCCCCCACTCAATGCTCACTGTTGCGAGATTACTGAAAGGCAAGGGGGTGAGACTGAGGGGTGCTGATGTACAGTATGTGAAGCCAGAGCACAGAGGACTTCTGTAATTCCTTTACATAGCGTCAGGCTCATTAGGAATAATTTTAAAAGTTGATTTAGAAGGAAGGAGTCCTGGTTGACCAAATATTAGAAGATAAACCACTGTCACTGTGCCTGATGAATAATAAGTAAGATCCCATTTTTTTTTTTTATCCTTGCTTTGATTTGATGGTAGGGGCTTTCCCTACCCAATGACAAGTACCCCAATCCACAGGGAACGATGGGCAACGGTTCTGGACACTTTTCTCCTAAAAATGTTGAAAGAAAATACACTTTAGTAATTTTTTCCATTTAAAGTTTAATCACCAGTTAAAAGTGAATAAACCTTTATGAAAAATATGCTTAAAAAAGATGTAAAGATGTCAAATCAGCAAACGTCCCAGATTGACTACCTAGAGGAAGTGCATGTTTTTTTTTTTTGCAAACAGTCTGCTGTCTCCCGCGGCTCCTACTACATCTGCCCTCAGGCTGACAGGGTGGAAGAGAGGTACAAACACGGTTATGTATATTTAAATTGTATTTGTAGCCCGTTGGTTGATGGTCCCTACCAGATAGTGCAGTATGGCAGACATGGTAGATCGCGCTATTGATCTGTACGCTTTCCACTGACGAATCGTTACGAGTCTTATACAGGAGGCCATAGAGACAGATGTTTCGTTCCTGTGACATCAATCAGGGAGAGGAGACAATCTCAGCTGGCAGCATTAACAGATTTACCCCACAATCAGTGCCCGCAAACCCCCCTGGATGTATGGAAAGGGATCATCCCGTGGGCCCCCTCCATAATCCCCTTGCTGACCGCTAACATACTAATATAGCAGTTGCGGCAAGTGGTTTAAGTTACAGTTGGCAGAGGGCCATTATAAAACATCTAATTATTGATAGGAACTTTAAAGCTTTAATATCTTCTGGTTTTGTGGCACCTTGAAACCAATCATGATGAAGGAAGAATTGGTGTCAGAAGAGATTATGTGCTAGAATTTGTTGCCAGCACTGACATCCTATTACATGTTCCACTATCTTCCACTTTAGGGCGCGTTCACACGTTGCGTTGACCTGCGTTGTCAATTGCGTTAGAAAGAAGAGCTTATACAACAGCTGAGGAGAGGTGGATTTGCCTAATTACATCACTGTTAACGTTATCGTTTACAAAACGCATGTAAAAGCGATGTTAACGCTTGCGGTAATTACACGGTATAACGCATGCATTTTGTTAAACGGCATGGTAACATTGAGTTTACAAACGTTAAACGGTATTGTAATTAGGCAAAATCACCTCACATCAGCGTTGTATAGGCGTTCAACACGATGAAAACGCACCAAAACGCACAAGTGTGAAACGCGCCCTCACTGTGTTCAATGCGAATTCCGCTGAATCGATTCCAAGTGCCCAACAGTCCGGTGCTACACTACATGTCATAAAATACTGCTAGCTGTAAGTAGCATAAAATAAATGCATAAGGCCACTTCACCCATGGTTCTAGCGTTAGTGACACACCACCACTTGCATTGGGTACTTTGATTGCGATCTGTTCTATTTACCGTGTTTTGTCAGATGTGCGTGTTTTGTTATGCACATTTTTTTTATGCATCTGAAATTCGCATTATTTGCAGGAAATCGAGTAAAAAATGTACACAACGTCTATGGGTGATACATCAAGACACAAATTGCACTGCATTGTTGCAAAATACAACTGCATTTGTTTTTGAACTGATCCATGCCAATAGTAAAGATAGACCATCAGATTTTTTTTTTTTTACTGCCCATTTTGATCACTTTTAACCCTTCCTTCCTGCCAAAGTAAATATAATATTAGTCAGCTGGTCTTGGATGTGTGTATGCAGAGGAATCTTAGTTTTTTAAAAAAAAAAAAAAAAAAAAAAAACAAACATGAAAAATACCCTACAAATTCAAATTGCACATTTAGATGTGCTTATTAAAAAAAAAAAAAAAGGAAAATCATAAACTTGGTAGTATCGCATGCGCCTAAAATGCCCCCATCTTTAAAAAAAATAGAAAAAACAATTATTCAGTTACAAATGTCGAATTGAACTTTTTTGCATTTGCCTCGCTAAAGATTTGAATAAATAAAAAGTTTATAAAAAGGTTTTTATAATTGTCATAAGGTTATTCACAATGACACCTCGCACAACCCTGTAGCCACTGTGAAGGTGTGGTGTTCGACTGGAATTCATCACTCCTCACAAACACCCCCTAATCACAAGTCCGTCATACTTCCTCCCCCCCACCCCCCCATTCCCTCCGCTGCACTCAATTCTCTGACTGGCTAGTAACCCCTCCTCTATCGCCGCCATCCCCTTACACCACTTCTGCTTTTAACCGCACTCTTTGTTACCTGCTGTCCTCTATACCCCCTCCACTCACTTCCTTTGGCCGTTTTTACTTTCTGTTCCTTTCTTCATTCTTACCACGCACAATGAAAGTTGTAAAATATGTGCGTCGTGTTTTTTTTTTTTTTGTCAATTCCCCCGCTTCCCAATATATGGCACATGGCCATATAAATAGGCAACTCGACGAAAGTACATGGCTTGCAGATAACAACCTCAAATAGGCTTGTAAATGGAAGAAAAATCAAAGGGGAGGAGTGTGTGAAATACATTTTTCACAAAACATCAAGACCACAGAACAAACGCTGATTTGAAGAACAAAGTTTAAAATATCATTGGAAATTTCAGTCTTTTTACACTGACCGAAACTCTGATATTTTCTGCAGTGAACACTGTGACTTGCATAAAATAGAATTGTTATTTAGAACTGTCCATTAGAAACAGCCCTCATCTGTTACCGTGACCCTGTTACAACTTATATTTTATTTATTTATTTTTTTTAAGGTTAGGATGGTACCAAAGAAGATGAATAAGAATCAGTGGATCAAGAACGATAATGATGGTTATCACCTTTTGTAGAATGTTTCATGGGGATTTTAACAAAATGTGCAGGGCTTTTCTTTTTTTTTTTTTTTTTAATGTGAAGTAGAGAACAAGAGTAGAGTACCGTATTTTTTACCGGCGTATAAGACGACTTTTGACTGACAGCCCCCCAAAATCTTCTGTCGTCTCTGGGGTCGTCTTATACGCCGGTAATCGTCCTTATACAGCGGGTCCCGGGGGCAGAGAGGGCTCACGGGTGAGCCCTCTCATGCCGGTAAGTCTTTGCTGATATCACAAAGGCTTACCGGTAACACCCGCGATCGGTGCTAAGCACGATTCGGGGTTGTTTGCACAGCGATTGGCTGCCGGGCAGCATCAAAAAAGCTGCCGGCCAGCATCAAAAAAGACATCGGGGTGGTGCATTACTCGCCTACGTTGGACCCCGATGTCCGCGCGATCGTCTTCCGCACAGTCTTCTTTTCTTCTGATGGGCGCCGCCATGCTTTGACACCAGGGCGGCGCTAGTATGACGTCCGACGTCCAGGGGGGAGAGAACAATTGCGGCGACCGGCACGAAGTTAGTGAAGACAGAAGACGGGCCGCCGAAGCCAGAAGAGGACCCACGCGGACATCGGGGGAGCAGAGCTGAGGTCGGGGCCACGGGAGGGTGAGTATATAGTTTATTATTTTCTATTAATGAGGGCTGGCTGGATATACTGGGGCAGTGCCTGTAACTACTGGGCGCAGGTATACTACTGGGGGCTGTGCATGTATACTACTGGGGGCTGGCAGTATACTACTGGGGGCAGTGAGTCTACTACTGGGGGCAGTGCGGTATACTACCTGGGGGCAGTGCGGAAATACTACCCTGGGGCAGTGCGGAATACTACTGGGGAGTGCCTGTATCTACGGGGGGCAGTGACTGAATACTACTGGGGGCGTGCTGTATACTACTGGGGGCAGTGCTGTATACTAATGGGGGCAGTGCTGCTATAATAATGGGGGCAGTGCTGTATATACTGAGGGATGGCTGTATATACTGGGGCTGTGTGCTGTATACTACTGGGGCTGGCTAATGTGATACTACTGGGGCCTGTGCGTATACTACTGGGGCCTGTGCTGTATACTACTGGGGGCAAAGTGCGTTATCCTACTGGGGGCTGTGCTGGTATAATACTGGGGGCGGTGCTGTTACTACTGGGGCTGTGCTGTATTGGTAATGTTGTGTTGTATGCATTAGGTTAGAGCTTTACAGTTTTCTGCCTATATTACCTGCATGTCATAAGAATTTACATTAAAAAGGGACAATGTTAAATCAAATCTGTTTTTTCTTTTAATTGTTACCGGTTGGTTTTGTATGCGTTGAAAACGGGGTATGGTAGTCTTATAGGCGAAATATCTTAAACTCTATATGTAAACAGGAAAGTAGGGGGGCCGTCTTATACCCACAAGGTAGTTTTATACGCCGGAACATACGGGTATATATACATAAAGATTTAATGTGATTGGGCCACTTTACCTCATGTTTTGTGATGTGTGGAAGAGGAATAAGGTAATTTCACCAATAATATATACAGGCGGTCACGATTTAAGAACACCCAACTTACAGACGTCCCCTAGTTACAAACGGATCTCTGGATGTTGAGTAATTTACTGTATTTACTCACAGGCGTAATGATCAGGCTGTTGGAACGTAACAGTTATAAAAAGTGTCTACAATTAAAGCTTGCATTTTATCTGTTCTTAGACATTTTTAAATCCAATTGTCACAGAGACCCAAAAAAATTTTGGCTGGGTTAACAATACATCCTGTCCATTAAAAGGGCTGCAGATGTGATGTGATCTGTATCTGTTCTTGAACAATCACCCTGCCAGGACCTTATTATAGTATTCATGAATAAAGATATAGGTCCTGGAAGGGGCAAGTGTTCATGGACGTAAGAATCATAGTACCTTCCATCGGGGGCGGATTTTTATGGACAGGATGTTTGGCTGATGAGGTAGACAGGAGCCTTCACGTCAACCTATCAAGAAGCACTGAGGACTATCCTGCCCTCCAACATTTACCACACGGGTAAAGTCGGCCATTCCCTTAAAGAAAACAAAAAGCGCAGAGGCAGCCGCAAGTAGTAAAAGTAGTAAAGGAGAACCAATATAACACTGGCTCCTGCTTTCATGGAGTTTGCGTGTAGTACATAAAAGATTTCTGTTAGGAAGAAAATACAACATACCACTGCAGGGATGGTCACAGTGATATAAGGCGGACTAAAACCACGATAACTTATGCGATGCAGCTGGAACGTAAACGTCTGTGACCGTTACCCTAACTGTAAAAAGGCTTGTAAGCACGTAATGGCCCACCCCTGGATCTAAAGGGGTGGATGTGTGAAACAATGCGTAACAGTTGCGTTTTGTTAAAAGCAAGTGTTTAACAGCTGTTTAATTGGCAAATCACTCTTCAGCATATTCCAATGCGTTTTTAAACACATGAGTAACGCGACGTGTGATCGCATCTTAAGCTCAAAACAGATGCGCATTTAAAATACAAAATAACTGTATTTATCAGTTCTATGAGCTCCTCAGCTGTAGAATCTATTGCAGTTTTCCGTGGTGACATTACCTTTTATAAATCTGATTGATGTATGTAGGGAAGATATCCTAAAAAAATTAACATATTTATATATGAGTTTGCTAATATTTGTGATTTTTTTTAATGCTGGTGTAATTTCTTAAAATATTCTATTTATGAATGGGATACTAATATATTTATGAGACAGATTAGCTTACATTTCCGTGTCTAATATATCTGTAACTTTTGTATGTAACATTCAGTTTTTTTGTTTTAGTAGTTATTTACAAGTAATATCAGCATACTGAGGTGTATAGGACTTTCCGGGACATACCTCCCGATTTTCCTTCTTGTGTCATTTTCTGAGGGGACGACACCACACGTTTGAATTGCGTCTGCAAGGCAGGATAAGATGGTGGGGGCCAGCCAAGCACATGCGTTTCCAGGAAAAAAAAAAAAAAAAAATAGAAGGATATTTCGGGGAAGCTTATAAAAAAACATTTTTACAATTGCTGATTTAAATTTTCAGGTGATTTGGTAGTTGGTAAACCCATTTTAGGGCGCAATTTTAACACGCCGTTGCCCCGTTTCCCCGTACCGTAGCACGTCGGCGCCAGGGAAGGAGGAGGAGGAGGGGGGGGATGAGTGATGCCTCACATCCCAGTTTTGAATGCAGACTATAGGGACTCCGTTGGCTGATAAGTGTATATTTTTAGTGGATTAGCTTACATGAGTATCCATATATATTGTAGCCCATAGGTTAACAATGCCTTCTACAGAACCCCCATTGGCCATAATGGCTACTATATGTATGTTTAACATGCTGTTACATGTTGTCGAGCGTCCCTCGGCAAGGAGAGGTTACCAACCAAAATAGTGGCGTGGAGCTGTGATCGGTCGTAAGTCCCATTGACGTCATCGGGGGCTGGGGACGACGATCCATTACTATGACAGCCATTTTTTGGCATATTTGGGGACATTAAAATATCTGGTCAATAAGGAGATGCTGGTGGTTTAGGGTCCCAGATTTATCCTTAAGGAATCCAATCCTTGGAATAAAAAGAATTGCATTCAGTGGCTGTGACTACTATAACCGATAGTGTATATTCTGTTCCGTGCTGATAAATGTGATATTGTATAAAGATTGGCTGTTGTTTGATTATTTGATGTGTTTTTGCATAAAAGAATAAAATGTTCTTAATAAAATCCGTTTTTTTTTGAGTACACTTTGCTAAAAGGTTGGCCCCTCAATAGAACAGACCATGTGGAGATTTCTTATTGGGACATTGAGTCAACCATCTATGTATTCTAACAGTACATTGACAACTAAATTTACCTGAAAAGTTACCATAGCCGTCAACCATGACGGCCCCACTTGGAGGATGACCCATTGACCCCTCGCAGGGACAGGGAGCAGGGATTAATTAAACCCCCCTACCCAACCCTTGCATCCACACATGATAAATGGATAACACTGGCGGAAAAGGGCCTCATCACCAAAACTGACACATTATATGGCCCAGTAACGATAAAGCTAAAATGTTCTAGCCTACAAAAGGGGCCAATGAAAAATCTAAAATCCCTGGCAGCTGCAGGTCCCTCCGTCCTTTGCGCCGCGCTGTGCACCATAGAAAACAAGAAACGACCACATGATGTGGGAGGGGGGAGGTCTCTGTACCGGGAGAAATTGTTATATAACCAAGCTGTAAGCATGGTTTTTCTTCTTTTTATTCTTTGGAAATATGTTAAAATTTAGGGCTAAAAGAACGTAAACTGACAAAATTTACCTCCATTTTGATGAAGTATATGCAGATCTCAAGGGGTTGTTAACAATGTTCCTAAAGCGGTTTCTGATAGTTTAAGGGAGCAGTTTTTTTTGGAAAATGGGTTGATAGTAGGGTTTTGTTTTTTAAATGGGAATATTTAAAATGTCATTCAAAACAGTAATTATCCCCAAAAAATTAGTCAATTATGAAAATACAAAAAAACCAGATTTGATTTTGTTAATCAAAATAAATTATCCAGACATTATAAAATGTTCAATTGAACATATGGGAACTGTTATTCAGCGCTTATTGAGGTGGTAAATCTATCTGACTGAAAGAGTGATGATTTCGAAAATGGTAATTTTTCAAAAAATTCAAAATTTTTTTTTTTTTTGTACATAAATAAACTCAAAAAATTATCAAGCCAAACTGTACCTAAAATGTGGGGAAAAAAGAAAAAAAAAAAATCTAATAACTCACTGATAATACGGGTTCAAAAGTTATAAACTATGTGGGGTTTGGGGGGTATAACTGTAGCATCAAAGATGGAAGCGTTTGGGCCTCCCTGAGCATCCTCAGTTGTCGATTGTGCGCGTGAGTGCCAAAGCAATAACGTAGGAGCTTGTAAGGCATTCATAAGAAGACGGCTTTATCAGCTTTACAAATTTTATAGGAACAAAAGTAATAAACAGTTTAGGCAACATAGGGCACTGCCTCACTCTTGAACCATAGGATACCCTTCTAGCTTCAGAAACTCTGCCTGAGTCCTCCTAAGGTCTCTGGCTATAAGTGAGCTCAAACAGAACTATGTCATTCCTGGATTCCAGTGATCTTGGGACAGACCACTGTATGTCTCCAACGGGTCCAAGTCCTCCTTCTGACTGCAGGGGACACAGGCTGCCTTGCTGTGAGCTTCTCCCTCTGGAGTTAGCCAGGGAATGAGGGGGTCAAGGGTCCTTTCAACTCGCTCTCCAGCGCCCATAGGTGCAACCTTACACTATATAAGCAAAAGCATGTCACCGACAGAATACAAAAAATGGGGGCTGAGCCTTAAGCTCAGGGTCGGATAGAGTACCCTTGGGCCAACCCTCCCACCATATATTTTTACTAGAAAGAAAGATACCAGCTTCTAACTAGAAGTTATAAAACCAAAGAGATAAAGTTATACGTATTAAATTAAACAGGTGGGGGCATATTATCAGAAAGAATCTAAGAGCATAACTGTTCTAGTTGCTATGGCAACCACAATCAAGAGCTCCAGCTTTAATTTCCCACAAACAAAATTGAGCATTGATGGTTGGCATGATCATAATAAAAGACATAAACAATGTTAGTACTGGCCCAGAAGATATTATGTATGATGCATTTTGCCCAAAAGATTTAAATTGCAAACGGGTCATAGAATGGGCCCTGATGAATTAAAGGAAGGTGCAAAGTAAAAATGGAGGGAGCCGAGGACAGTGACTGGGGTCGCATTGACCGGGCGGCCACCCATATAGAAATCAATGGCCATGCTAAAAAATTGCATGCTGAGTAAGGTTGGGACCAGAACAGATGCGGCCGGCGGGGGGGAGGTTGCTGTGGAGACCCGGGTCACTTGACTTCAGACAGACCAGTGACCTCAGCGGTTCCCTCGGCTGTCGGCAGACTGTCTGAAGTGTTTGTCATATGAAAAAGTTGAGTTTTTGAGAGCAGTGTGCAAAGGGTGTGCAAAGTGGGATCCTGCAGTAGTAAAAAGGCACACATTGCAATGGACCGTTAATTTCGCTTGTGGAAGAGCATCCTCTGAATGGGAGACAAGCGGGGGTTGGAAAGATATAGCGACGGTGGAGCACAGTACAGAGCCCTGGCAGGAGAATCCCTCGCTCATGGTCCCTGAGAGTGCAAAAAAATGTGAAATCCAAGGCCAGCGTGAAAGAGAACTTGGTAATGTAAAACCTCTTCTACACCTTCTCAAAATGTACCTTTTCATACTACGGTGTATGGAGCTGTGTGAGGTGATAATTGTTGCAAATAAAGCCTAAGTTGTTTTGTGATATAAAATGGTTGTAACAACGTTGCATTTTAGACATTTGGTTTGTGATTTTATTATGGTTTCACCGCCGTAATAATAGTTTTTTATACCCCTTGATAGATTCTGGCATTTTGATGTGATTTTTAATGTTTTTTACATTTTTCTATCAGTTGTAGGCAAAGTGGGGTGTTTGAATTTTAGGGGTTGTTTATAGTTTATATTTTTTTTAAAAATTTTTATTTACGATTTTTTTGAACCCCCCCCCCCCCCTCAGGGGCGGGCCGCATCGTTCCATGAGGCGAGATTAAAATATAGCCTCAGGGCGGCAGTTGCGGGGTCCAGTTAAAGGGGCGTCGAAAATTCGCCGCTCTAAAAGTGGGCAGGATTCGGGCGTCCAACCACCCCAGCTCGGCTTCCTGGCATCTGTTCGGCCATATCAACCCTGGCCGCTTCCAGCTGTCGACACCTCTGCTCTCATGCACACCATTATGACTCTCGTAAGCAACATATGGGCTCGAGAGTGGCCATACACAAAATCTACCAAGCCACACGCAGGGGGATCCTCCTCTGATCCATTTACAAAGATTTGATGGACATTTAAAGTTTATGTTCTCAGTTAATTTTAAAATACAGAGTTTTAAAGTTATTTTTCAGTAATTAAAGTTTTTGCATGTTAAAAATTTTTTTTTCTAATACATAGTTTTTTAAAAGTTTCAAAGTTGTCAGGGGCGTTCATTTGTTTGAATACTTGAGGAAAAGCAATTAAAATTCTTGTGAATGTAGGCTGTAGGTGGTGTTGTGTGTGTGTTGCTATAATATATATCATATAGATGGATATGTGTGTTGTGTGTGTCCCCCTGGCAACGAGAATGTCCCCCCAGGCAACGAGAGCATGGTCCCCCACTCCCTTGGCAACGTGCCATGTCCGCCTCCCCCCATGCACATCCCTGTGTGTGTTTGTATTTTTTGTCTTCCAGGACCGTGCATGCTCTGGACTACTTTGGATTTTGTAGGATCCGTAGATGACTGGAATTTTTTTTTTTACATTAAATTGGTTCAACGAGGGTGGTCCTACATAATTTCCGTTATTGCCCCGCGTTCTCTGTGTCCACATTTTCTTTCAATAAAACTTTCTTTTTTTAATTAAAAGTGTTTTTATTTCTCACGAGACTCTATAATCAGCCCCCCATTTTTTTTTAATAGTGTCGCTGAACTTGACGGTATGTTCCAAAGTTAGGCTGCCTTAGTGTTTGCCATATTTTGTTTTTTTGGCAAATTCACACTAACGCCCATTACCATTACCCCGGTACCACCGCCACCAGGGTGCCGCGGGAAAGAGAGCCGGGTACAAACCAGTACCTACCGTCTATGAGATAGTCAGTTAGTGCGCAGGCTGTTATTGTTGCGCTGGATAGCCCCTAACAGCGGGCTATCCCAGTCTCAGTATAATAGCAGGATGCTTTTTTTTGGTATCTGGCGCTTTTGGATTATCGGGGGGAACCCACTTCATGGTTCCCCCCATTTTTTTGCAAAAAAAAAAAATTTGTGGTGTCCCCTTTTTAATAGGGAGGACCCCATTATGCATTTTTTTGTCGGCCTGAAATTTTGATTTGCAAAAAATGAGCGTGTTGTGGTCCTCCTAACTGCCAAATCAGCCATATTCAAATAAACAGCATTCAGCTGTCATTACTGAGCTATGATACGCCCTTAGGGGGCTTTTCCAGCGCAACAATAACAAGCCGCAGCTGCCACAGTACCTGACCATTTATAGACAGCTTTGTACATGGCTCTTCCCGGCCCCCTGGTGGAGGTGGGAGGTGGTAACGGGTTTGGTAATGATATTGGCATAGCTAAATTTGCCAAAATAAAAAGATAAATAAAGATTGCAGGCTGAGGGACACAGGGACCGCCATAGGGCTTGGTGTTCTTCTGTTGGTTCTGTGGTGGCTGATATCACTGCTGTTCTCTGTTAACAGACCGGGGGTGATGCGGGGGCGCTGAAGGGTTCCTGGCTGTGTCAATGTAACACTACACAGGCCCCTGCAGGCAGAGGCGCACAGGGGACGCTGTGGTAGTTGACATCACTGCGTATCTCGGTATCCATCAAAGAAAGGGGTGGGGTGATGGAGCGGCGCGCTGCAGTCCTGGATGTGGTCAGTGTATCACTTACACAGGTGTTGCAGGCAGAGGGCTTGCCACCAGGGGACGGCTGTGGTGGTGAATTCACTGCCTGTATATCTGTTACATACAGATGGGTGTGAAGGAAGGGAGAAGGGGGAAGGGGAGAGGTGAAGGAGCGGGGGAACCTCCTCATAACACATACTTGGAGAAGTGCAAGGGAGTGATGTGGTGATGGATATCACTGCTGGATTCTCGTATAATACAGACCAGGGTGATGGAGGAAGCTGAAGGTTATAGCGAGGTCAGGGTAACTTTTCACAGGGGCGTGAAGAGGGATGCACGGGGGGAACTAGGGGGTGGAAATCACTCCTGGATCTTGTATAATAAAGCCAGGGGTGATGGAGGGAGGGGGGAGAGAAAGCAATGAACGGAGAACCAGAAGGGGTGAGTAAATGAAAACAGAAGAAATAAACCAAGTCAGTGTTGTGTATGGGTGTATAATGTGGATGTTAATAACGCATTACTGTAAATACACGCAAATAACAAATCTTCTTTGTATTTACGTCTATGTTATTCTCTGTTATTCTTATTAACTTTTAATTTGAATTTACTGTGTTTTGTGCCCTCAATTTTTTACGGCCGTCTCTACCATACGGACACCAGTGTGAGAATTTTTTTTTTTTTTTTTTTGTGTTTTTATAAGTATCGAGCGCGTGCAGGCCGTCTACCTTTGCTCCCTGAGCAAAGCTCTAGCCGTCAGGTAGAACTGCTACCAAACAACAGCTGGTATAAAAAGCAAGGGAGAACCTTTTACAGGTCAAAACAAATAGAGAAAAAAGGCGAAGCCGGGCAGAGGAAGGGGACGGCGCGTAAGAGGGGTAGCACAAGGACATACACCATCACATCCTCACCGATTACATAAGCTGGATAGCAAGCCAGATCTCCTGACTCTAAGACAAAAAGTTAAGTTCTTCATTTTAACATGATCTCCTCCCAATTCTAATGACAAATGTAACCGCGTTCTGGGTTTCCAATAGAGATCACAAGTATTTTCTATAGGGATATACGTTTCGTCCCGAAGTAGTCACCGGTAGCCCCTGGAAGCCAATGACGGCTCCAGAAGTCACAGGCGATGCCCATAGCATCCAGTGCTGACCACAGTAGCCACAAGCGCTTGAACTGATGCATTAACAGACCGCGTCGCAATGCAGCACCCCGTAACAGAGCGTTCGCAGATGCAGCCCCACCGTAACAGGACGCGCGGTCGCAATTGCAGGCCCCCACGTAAAGCCGCGTCGCCCTGCAGCCCCACGTAACACGCCGCGTCGCCCCCCTGAAGCCACTACGTAACAGCCGCCGTCGCCATGCAGCCACACGTACAGCCGCGTCGCCCGGCAAGCCCCACGTAACAGCCGCGTCGCCCTGCAAGCCCATGGGGACGACTTGTTGGTATGTGACATCACTGCTGCTATCTTTGTATACATACAGACGGGGGTGATGGAGGGGCATGCAGGTCTGACTGTGGTCAGTGTATCACTTACACAGGTTTGCAGGGCAGAGGGCGGACACAGGGGACGCTGTGGTGGTGACATCACGGCTGTTATCTCTGTTACATAAAGATGGGGTTGCTGCAGGTTGCAGTGCAGGGAGAAGAGGCTGCATAGGAGTGATGGGGTGATGATATCACTGATGTTATCTCTGTACATACAGACAAGGGGTGATTTTTGGATGGGCGCTGAGGTTCTAGCCGAGGTCAGGGTAAACACTTTCACAGGCTGCAGGGAGAGGGAGGCTGAACAGGGGGCCACTATCTATGTGGTGACATCACTCCTGTATCTCTGGATACCATACAGGACCAGGGGGGTGATGGAGGGGGGAGCGCACAGCACTGAACCGGAGCACCAGAAGGGGTGAGTACATGAAATACATGAAAACAGAAATAAAACCAAGCTCAGTGTTGTGTATGGAGTGTATAATGTGAGATGTGTAATACCAGCAATTACTGTAAATCCAGCAACTCACACATGACGTCTATAGTCATTCTCTGTCTTTTCTCTATCCTTCTATCTGGAGGATACATCAGCTTCTAGCAGCCAGATCTCTGCTCTAAAGACAAAAAGTTAAGTTCTTCATTTTATCATGATCTCCTCCACATTCTAATGACAAATGTAACAGCGTTCTGTTGTTTCCCTAGAGATCACAATTATTTTCCTATAGTGGATATAGTCTCGTCCCGAAGTAGTCACAAGGTAGCCCCTGGAAGCCAATGACGCTCCAGAAGTCACAGGGATGCCCCTAGCATCCAGTGCTGACCCCAGGTAGCCACAGCGCTTGAACTGCTGCATAACAGCCGCGTCGCAATGCAGCCCCACGTAACAGCCGCGTCGCAATCTTATTGTTCCATAGAGTGGATACAATGTGCGATGAGTCACAGAACATGCAAAAAAACTAATACAGTACTTGATTCAGGATATAGAAGATTCCTACCACAATTCTCCATTTAGTTTCCATAGCCAGAAATAGACTTGAGAATGAAGGAACAGATGTTGGACTAGTGCGGCGGGACTTTTAAGAATGAAAGAGCTACAGTGGAGACAGTAAGGCGGGAGAATGTGAAGATCAGTGGATGAGCCTGGCGGACAGAAGAAGGCGGTCATCTGACCGCTTGTAATCACTCCTGGCACTTAAATCCTAGAATTACAACTTCTCTGTAGTTTTTTTTTTTTTTTGCAGGATATTAAACCCCTTACTTAGAACTCAGTCAAGGAGTAGATTTCTATGAACGAATGAAGCAAAATACTCGTGAATCACAGGTTTTCATTCACTTCAAAGGAAACTTACATGAAATAAATCCATTCTTTATGTACACGTTGCCCCTGGTTCCATGGAGGGGGCATGGCTTAACCAGGAGATATCTATATGAGACATGACTAGAACTAGAGTGCGTCACGTGCACATCTAATCAAATTGTCCTATATCTATAGTCACTGGGAGAATCGTCTGTGTACTTTTTCTGTTCCGCCTAACAGGGACACAGTTCTTCAGACAATTTTAGTGCAGACAAATTGATAAACTACCCCCACATGTCAGCAACAGACAAATGGGATGTGCCAGATGCCCACAGACACATCACACTATACAAACCTATAAGGGGTGTTCGTTCTGGATTAATTTAATTCATTTGCAACATGGAACATGTAGTCAATGGATGTTATTAAAAAAAATGTTCCGTGTGGAAGATAATTTCTCATAAAATGTAGTAATTATGGGCCCTTTTATAAACGAGATGGCTTCCTCATATACGACCACCTCACATTCTGGCAGGGGTGGCAAGACAGCGCTATGAGTCCTGTTGCCCACCTGGATCAGCGTTCAGTACCACAGATGGCTTCTTTGAGTCCTGACAGTAACTCCGCGGACATTTCATATAAACAAGCAAAGTTGTTTTCTTTGTGCAATAACTCCAGCCGAGGTGGCCGTATCCAAGGACAGAAGTCTTGTTTGAAGGGACCAAATAACTACATTATGAGAAACTATCTGCGCACAGGAACATTTTTTTTAATAACATTAATTGAAGAAAGAAATGTTATATATGGACGATTAATGAAACGAAATGTGATGCCCAGAATACCCCTTTTAAATCAACTTCAACCCTGACATAAGCAAAGTCAGAGAATACTGCCACGGGAAGAGGTTCATATCTTGCTAGGAGTGTTTAGTCTATGAAATAAGAAATGTAAAATCAACTTCTGCAGAGGAATATTTTCCATTCGGGAGGCCGGGGAAAGCAGGTGCCAATCTTTTATTAGTAAGCTAACACTTGAGCAAAGTGAGAAGATGTGACAAAGACTGTGTAAATCTCTCTATAGTCTTGAGATAGTAGCCGCATCCACTCAGGGCTGGTACACAGATATGACTGTCACCCTCTGGCAATGCTTTAACCAGGCGAGGACGTACCTTAATTCCAAGCCATGCAGATTCTTCTAATGGGCTGTGCGGTGGGACCTGTGTGATGACCGGATAATAACACAGCTAAGACTCCGCAATATCTTGCTCCCGATCCACCACGCTACCAAAACACCCTAACACCGCTTCCGCCGGAAAGTAAAAAGCATCGCTGATCCGTGCAATGTTTTCTCTGTGTATAACTTTATTAACAAAAAATGACATGTGCATAAATCACGCCCAGTTCTGGCCAGTGGACCAATGGCGTGTGACAAGCTCAGGTATAGGAAGTGGCTGATTGAAATTCTGTGTAAGCGCATCAATAAAGTGGTCGGGCGACTCAAGGTGTGGAGACATCTGAGGACAGTGATCGGGAGCATGGCAGCCGCGGGGCCACACTTGTGATGCCACTGTGCTGGAGCTGTCCGGAGGGCGGAGGTACGGGGGCGGGAATCAGCACGTAATATTATACTGGTAATGGGGTGTCACCCAGCTTCCTAGTGACACGGTGATGAGGTCGCATATTAGTAGCTTAATTTCGTAATGGGGAATGTCGGATATGAAGAGCCCAGTCTCTCTATCTATTTGGTTACTACTTCTTGAACTTTTTGCATTGGGCATGCACCATCCGCTGCCTGAGGCAGCACCCGTGTTATCCTGCAGTTCCTGACGTTAGGTGGACCCGTGGTGACTAAGGACCAGTATGATGATTTTCTTAAAAATCTTTAATTGAACAATCTTCTCTGAAGATAAGGAAAGGTGATTGGTACTTTGCAGTGTAAAAGAGACTGAAGGGGTTATAATAAACACAGGGTTATTTTTTTGTTTCGATTGTCAATGACCCGACATCCCCCTTCCTGAGGAATGCCACAGTAGTAGATCTACACTGTTATATATACACTGTAGATAACGCGACTCTAGCGCACAGGGGGCGGAGTTGGGGCGACGCATATGCGTTTCCAGAGGAAACACATTTGCGATCGGGTTATTAATCGCATGCGTTTCCGGTGAAACGTATATGCGATCGGCCCATGGGCCTAGCGTCTGTATGAAAGTGTGAACGTGCCCTTGACAGTGTTGTAGATATACTACTGTGGCCAATTTACTCAGGAGGGGGAGTAGGGGAGGGCGGAGGTAGGGTCATTTGAAAAAAACTGATGGGTCCACTTCTATGGCTAACGGCCCCTGTCGGGAGCGGTACGTGCTGCACAGTGCGGCACCGCATTACCGCTCTGTAGCATGGGAAAAGATAGGACATGTCCTATCTTTTCCGTGATACGGCGCCATGCGCTGTATCTCCCTATGGAGAGGGGCGGGGGTGAGCAGCGCTCATCCCCTCCTCCTCTCCGCAGCACCGATGTATGCTGCCCTACTAAGGCTACGGCGGGCATAACATTGTCTGTGAATGTAGCCTAAGTCCCACCAAGAACCCTGGGCCTGGCTTTTCCAGTTCAATTTTTCTGTTGCAGTTTTTTGAAGCCCAAAAGCAGGTTTGGATCATACATGTGACAGATAACATTCATTGAGAGCCACTAACTCCACTCCTGGTTTAGACATAATAAACTGCATCGAAAAAACTGATTGTGTGGAGCAACCATCAGGAGAGCTATAACATACCTTTTCAATGTCGGGACGACTAAAGAAAAATGTCAAATTTGCATTATATGATACAGACAATTTGTGGCCAATTGTCGCAAATCTGAGAATTTTAGGACCCTAAGCGAGCTTATATACCGCAAAAAGATATCTCAAGAAAACGTACGGGCTGGAAGGAGCGATTAACAGATAGGCAACAGACTATTATGCCGGTACAAGTAAAGGTAATTACAGGAATAAAAGGAACGAGCAGGAAAAGGGGGGAAGCGGAAACGATAACCAAGGAAAGTAAGGGTAGGGAGGGGGGGGGGAGGTGGGGGGAGGGGGGCGGGTATCGTGGGTAGGAAGCCCAGCTCCGGCCAATGGCGGACGCGTGATATGGTAGGGAACGCCCGATAAAGAGGTGAAACCAGAGTGCAGGTGCGAGGAGGAATAACATTAAGAACTCTGATCGTGGGGAGGGGATAGGTCCCATCGGTGGAACAAAAGAGGGGCCGGAAACCTAAACCAAGTAGAGTCCCGCCGACAGGAAAGAAGAAAAATAACCGGGTTAAACGGACAGCGCGAAAGAGAACCTGGTAAAAAACTTGTTAGGAGACAGGTCAAGGGAGATCTAACATAACCTTGGGCACCCCCTCTGTCAGCAAGTGCTGGCTGTGAGCGGGTGATACCACCATGTGGTCCAGTGTTACAAACAGAGGATGGGATGAAATTGATGTGCAAGTAAGTGTAGTGTGGGTGGAAACATTGTGAAATTTTGTCTATCTAATTTCCATTCTTGCTGTTAAAGTTTGATATATACCCCAACTCAGCCACAAGGGTAATATTCAGTTGATGGCGAACCTTTAGAGGCCTCAGTGCCCAAAATTCAACCAAAAGACCACTTATTTTATACAAAGTGCAGCAAGAAATTTAAGTAGTAATTTATTTCTCCTTGTTCATTGAAAACTTTCAATCATCAGCCCTCCCAAGGACACCCAACGCATTAAAAGGAGGAGGGGCAAATTCATCTATCATGGTAGAAAGATTTGCAGGCAGATTCTTTTGAGGTCTGTCTGGTGAAACTTCATTATGGGGTGATGCCTGGGTGCCCACGAAAGGGCTCAGAGTGCGCCTTGGCACCAGTGCCCATAGGTTCGCCACCACTCTCCGTGTCTACACTAATGGAACCATCCAAAAACCATAGAATCTATATGTAGATTGACAATATAAGAATCTTCTGATGTTTTAGGCCCCATTCAGATGGGCATAGTCTGATCACAATATTTAGTTCATTTCATTTTATAGCCAAAACCAAACGTGGAACCGAAACAAAAGCAAGAAAAATATAATGGATATAAAGTGTTATGAAATTACTGCCATCGCGCGTTCTTTGCATGCTATTTGAGTGTATTGTATTTGGATAGGCCTAGGTAAGTTGGTCTAAAGTGATCATGCCACTGACGGCCCGGGGGGGGGGGCATACATCAAGAGGCCTATGCCCAGACTTATCTGGTGTGACAAGGGGTCGTGGTCGATTCCATACACCAGAATAAGGAATAATCAATTGGTTTAATGATCTGGATATATTGCTATTGAGATAGTTTTGTTTTCACATCTAGTGGGGGAATGACAAGGTGGACATGACCAACGATTACCGATTTGGGAAAATAGAAGGTAAAGCTGTGAGGGATTTGCTACCCTGAAGTCCATACATTTTGCGGTGGCTCTTGTGGGTGGAGTACACTATGGAGCTGACAGAAAGAAGGACGGCGAGATCTCAAGTGTTTTAGCTCTACAGATTTGGCTCTGGCTTTTTACAGGAAAATCAAAGTGTTTGGAACGTCCACATTCCTCTGATGGCAGTGGGGGGGTCATTGTTTTTTATCATGCTGGGCTGGCTTATGGTGTGTAAAGTTATTTTTGAAGTGGGCCTGCACATCAGCAACGCACCCCCACCCTGATAATTATGGACATGAGCACCAAAAATACAGGCAGGCCAGGGCACCTCCACCACCAGGGTTCAATCGAGTCAGAACTTCACTGGTAAATGCTTTATTTCTTTTTATCTGTTTCTTAAGTGTGAAAAATCAATAGGAGGAAAGGAAGGTGTCTATTTAACAGTCTGCTAAATCTGTAATCTGGTAGAGTTGCGCAGTGGAGCCTCAGCTATGGACTAGAGTTGGGGCCATGTATATTTTGGCATCCTTGTTTAGGCTCTTAATCTAAAGACAAAACCAAATAAACAGTGACAGCGTAGTCAGTGATGGTTCTCCATCTTGACCAAATCCGCCAATGACAGCAGGTCGGGGGGCGTAACATAATATTGCAGCCAGATAATAGTTCCATGTAAAAAAGGAATGCAATGCTGATTGTCAGCTGATGCAATAATAAAGGTGATTGTTGGTAAGCACAGAGAATGGGCACATGATTTTATACATAAGTATATTAACAAATAAATGAAGTGTAAAGGGCTCTTGCAATTTATGCAGTTTTAAGACAAATGTGTCAAAATTATAGGTCACTATTAATAAAAAAAGGGACCATATTTTCACCTTCTCCCATTTGGGAGCAAAGTGATAGATGGAGACTTTATAATTTCGTGGGCGATGTTATAGACAGTCACCTCATTTACTAACAACAAGCATGTCTATTATGACCCTTACTCTTACGAAATGCGTTAGAGAAGCTTAATGGCAGCCCCATTATCCTAAGTAGAAAGTAAATTTTAAAACCATCTACAAAAGTAGAATTTACTTGTAATATTTGAACATTATCAAGGACAGGATGTCAGTATTTCTAATAGGTGCTCACGGGATTTGTAACTTTGGAGTTACATCATCCTTCGGCAGCCAGGCAAACAAGGGGACTGAGGTTTTGGACAGGTTTGGGACTGGTGGAGTGCTGGATATCGTTTGGCGAGTCAGAGGTAAGTAGTACTAGAGTAAAGTTGCTTGTGTAATTATTCAGCCTGCCATTCTTGTGTTTTGCTTACTAATTAACTTGTAAATACCTGGATCATGTAAAAGAACATGCAGACCATTCAGAATATAATTAGATTATTTAATTTATTTGAATAAAAAAAACATGATTGTAGAAAAAAAAACAGAAACTTCAGTCAGAACTGTATAGAAACTTTTGCTGTAGGTATCACCACATGCGGATTTTGGATTTTAACCCATTCCTCAAGACAAAACTGCTCCACTTCTTTCAGGTATATGGTTTCGGCTGGAGTAGTATAGAAGGCTTGCTGAGTAGTATGTTTGGGGCATTCCTCTGTAACATCGTCCCAGTCTGAAAATTATTGCAGCTCTAAGGGCTACCTTTTGATCTTGTGTGAATTCGATGTTAAAGCCTTGTCCGTCGGTGAGTTTGGGTTCGGCAGGTTTTTTTGTGGGTACCATGTTTTTCCAGTTGATAATGGTGTCATGGTCGGCTCATCAGCAAATCTGGTATTTTTTTATAACCCAAACCCCTGACTTGTACTGTCAACCCAACATTGCCTGGTTACTCGCGGTTTTGCTTGTTTACTGGGCCTAAACTTTTATTTGGTTCCTTTGTTTGAATTGTAAATGATTGATATATCCGATTTCTTTTTACTCAGGCCTAGGACAAGCCAGTCTCAACATACGCTTATCATGACACCTGGAAGAGACCTGCAGAACTGGACCTGTTCATGGCAGTTCTGGGTCGTCAGAAAGAATCAGGTAAGAGGAGTGATAAAATATATTGATCCAATGCCCCTTCCACTTTTTCTACACCACATTATGAGAATTCTTATAAAGGTTCGTCTACATATATTTCCCAAAAAGAAAGGATCTAGTAACCACAGCATGTTCAATGTGGGTCTCTCCTATCGGGACCCACATCAATCTCTAAATACGCGGTGATGATGCGGGCATGTGTCTCCGACTCCTGAGGAACATAAGTGCAATGTATATCCTAATCTATACAACAGATAAGGTGCTAGGGGATTTACTATGGAATAATGTTTGCCTTAAATGCTGTTGCACATCATTTATTAAAGGTGTTTTAGACCTATTATCTAGTCTTCTTACAACTTGCGGAAAAGGAAATGTGGACTAGCTGGGGTCCTAACAAATGAATCTGCCACAGATAAGATGTGTAGTCTCCACTGGTTGTATTCAACTGACACTTTATTAAAGGACAATCACCACAGGATGAAAGACGGTTATGCAAATGCGCCTGAGGGGCTCACCGGCTCCATAAACAGCTATGAGCCATGGAGCCCTCAGGCTCATGTGCATACAATCCTTCCTCCTTGTGGTTGAGATTGGACCGTTTAAATCTTCCCCTATATCTTCAGAGGAAGCAAGTAGTTCCCACAGCAGGAATTCCCTCACATACCCAAGAGAGGAAAGTCTGAGCATAAATGCCCCATCTCAGAATATTTACTGGGGTGGACCCAAAAAAAAAAAAGCTGTTTAATTAGAAAATGTCGGGGGGTGTTTTAATAATATTACGCATTATTAACTAGAGGTACAAGTGTAAATTACAATAATGTTTATTATCGTCTGGTTTTATTCTTGTGGAATAACAGATTTAACGGATTTATTATTTTCTTTTTACTTCTTAAAACATAACTATAATACCCCAGAATGTTGAACCTACTAAGAGAAAAGGAACGTTTATTACCATATTTATGGTAATATAGCAGGGTGCTGATCATCTAGGATAGTGTTGTGGATATTTTTTGAGCCTGAGTGCCCAATCGCATCTCAAAACCCACTTATTATAGAGATTGCCAACACTGCAATTTCAGCAGTACTTATTGCTCAGTGCACAGATGCCAACGATATTAGCAGTTGAGGAGGAATACAGATGAGTATTCAGAGGGAGGGAACCCAGATTTGAATAGAACGTCTTCCCGGGCCTCAAAAATGCTATAATCCAGAATCAGAAGTCCTGTCTGGCCCAACTTTGACACTTGAGGTGAAGGCTTGGGGGCCCACTGGAGAGATGGAGTTCCACTCTGGCAGCTGTGCCCTATGTCGCCAAACAAAGTAGCGGATTCTTATAATATAGGCATCTTGGGCAATAGCCTGGGGCCCCAAGCCTATGAGGGGCCCATGGCCAACCCAAACCACATACCAAATTTTATACTCTTCACATATGAAATCCCATACCATCTGTTCTGCTCACAAATGCAATGTAAATGAGGCCTTTAGGAGACCTTTGAATGTCCTCTATGCTGTGCAGTGTTGCAGTTGTGCTACATGATTCATCACAACAAAAGATTGAATTTGGGCATAAATAAGGTATTGTACAAAGCTATTTCAAATAGTTTAGTCCTGTGAGGCCTCATCTATATAACTTTTCCTTGTGACGTCCGGAGCTGCTATGAAGTGAAGATAATAGTGTTTCAGCGGTATGAGCAATTCCTGAGAGGTGCAGCATGCCCACATCATTACAGGTCACTGACACCCATCACTGGCCACCAACCAAAGCCGCCACAAAATCGTTTCTGCACCCCGTTTAGAAACACAATTCTGTCACACGGAAAGCATTCAGAGCATTAGTATTAGGGGCGGGAGGAAGCGCCCACATATTGGCAGTGCTGTCTGTACAACAGTATAGAACCCCTAGATTGATAGGCTTTTACATTCAGAAGGAGCCCCCCACTCAATGCTCACTGTTGCGAGATTACTGAAAGGCAAGGGGGTGAGACTGAGGGGTGCTGATGTACAGTATGTGAAGCCAGAGCACAGAGGACTTCTGTAATTCCTTTACATAGCGTCAGGCTCATTAGGAATAATTTTAAAAGTTGATTTAGAAGGAAGGAGTCCTGGTTGACCAAATATTAGAAGATAAACCACTGTCACTGTGCCTGATGAATAATAAGTAAGATCCCATTTTTTTTTTTTATCCTTGCTTTGATTTGATGGTAGGGGCTTTCCCTACCCAATGACAAGTACCCCAATCCACAGGGAACGATGGGCAACGGTTCTGGACACTTTTCTCCTAAAAATGTTGAAAGAAAATACACTTTAGTAATTTTTTCCATTTAAAGTTTAATCACCAGTTAAAAGTGAATAAACCTTTATGAAAAATATGCTTAAAAAAGATGTAAAGATGTCAAATCAGCAAACGTCCCAGATTGACTACCTAGAGGAAGTGCATGTTTTTTTTTTTTGCAAACAGTCTGCTGTCTCCCGCGGCTCCTACTACATCTGCCCTCAGGCTGACAGGGTGGAAGAGAGGTACAAACACGGTTATGTATATTTAAATTGTATTTGTAGCCCGTTGGTTGATGGTCCCTACCAGATAGTGCAGTATGGCAGACATGGTAGATCGCGCTATTGATCTGTACGCTTTCCACTGACGAATCGTTACGAGTCTTATACAGGAGGCCATAGAGACAGATGTTTCGTTCCTGTGACATCAATCAGGGAGAGGAGACAATCTCAGCTGGCAGCATTAACAGATTTACCCCACAATCAGTGCCCGCAAACCCCCCTGGATGTATGGAAAGGGATCATCCCGTGGGCCCCCTCCATAATCCCCTTGCTGACCGCTAACATACTAATATAGCAGTTGCGGCAAGTGGTTTAAGTTACAGTTGGCAGAGGGCCATTATAAAACATCTAATTATTGATAGGAACTTTAAAGCTTTAATATCTTCTGGTTTTGTGGCACCTTGAAACCAATCATGATGAAGGAAGAATTGGTGTCAGAAGAGATTATGTGCTAGAATTTGTTGCCAGCACTGACATCCTATTACATGTTCCACTATCTTCCACTTTAGGGCGCGTTCACACGTTGCGTTGACCTGCGTTGTCAATTGCGTTAGAAAGAAGAGCTTATACAACAGCTGAGGAGAGGTGGATTTGCCTAATTACATCACTGTTAACGTTATCGTTTACAAAACGCATGTAAAAGCGATGTTAACGCTTGCGGTAATTACACGGTATAACGCATGCATTTTGTTAAACGGCATGGTAACATTGAGTTTACAAACGTTAAACGGTATTGTAATTAGGCAAAATCACCTCACATCAGCGTTGTATAGGCGTTCAACACGATGAAAACGCACCAAAACGCACAAGTGTGAAACGCGCCCTCACTGTGTTCAATGCGAATTCCGCTGAATCGATTCCAAGTGCCCAACAGTCCGGTGCTACACTACATGTCATAAAATACTGCTAGCTGTAAGTAGCATAAAATAAATGCATAAGGCCACTTCACCCATGGTTCTAGCGTTAGTGACACACCACCACTTGCATTGGGTACTTTGATTGCGATCTGTTCTATTTACCGTGTTTTGTCAGATGTGCGTGTTTTGTTATGCACATTTTTTTTATGCATCTGAAATTCGCATTATTTGCAGGAAATCGAGTAAAAAATGTACACAACGTCTATGGGTGATACATCAAGACACAAATTGCACTGCATTGTTGCAAAATACAACTGCATTTGTTTTTGAACTGATCCATGCCAATAGTAAAGATAGACCATCAGATTTTTTTTTTTTTACTGCCCATTTTGATCACTTTTAACCCTTCCTTCCTGCCAAAGTAAATATAATATTAGTCAGCTGGTCTTGGATGTGTGTATGCAGAGGAATCTTAGTTTTTTAAAAAAAAAAAAAAAAAAAAAAAACAAACATGAAAAATACCCTACAAATTCAAATTGCACATTTAGATGTGCTTATTAAAAAAAAAAAAAAAGGAAAATCATAAACTTGGTAGTATCGCATGCGCCTAAAATGCCCCCATCTTTAAAAAAAATAGAAAAAACAATTATTCAGTTACAAATGTCGAATTGAACTTTTTTGCATTTGCCTCGCTAAAGATTTGAATAAATAAAAAGTTTATAAAAAGGTTTTTATAATTGTCATAAGGTTATTCACAATGACACCTCGCACAACCCTGTAGCCACTGTGAAGGTGTGGTGTTCGACTGGAATTCATCACTCCTCACAAACACCCCCTAATCACAAGTCCGTCATACTTCCTCCCCCCCACCCCCCCATTCCCTCCGCTGCACTCAATTCTCTGACTGGCTAGTAACCCCTCCTCTATCGCCGCCATCCCCTTACACCACTTCTGCTTTTAACCGCACTCTTTGTTACCTGCTGTCCTCTATACCCCCTCCACTCACTTCCTTTGGCCGTTTTTACTTTCTGTTCCTTTCTTCATTCTTACCACGCACAATGAAAGTTGTAAAATATGTGCGTCGTGTTTTTTTTTTTTTTGTCAATTCCCCCGCTTCCCAATATATGGCACATGGCCATATAAATAGGCAACTCGACGAAAGTACATGGCTTGCAGATAACAACCTCAAATAGGCTTGTAAATGGAAGAAAAATCAAAGGGGAGGAGTGTGTGAAATACATTTTTCACAAAACATCAAGACCACAGAACAAACGCTGATTTGAAGAACAAAGTTTAAAATATCATTGGAAATTTCAGTCTTTTTACACTGACCGAAACTCTGATATTTTCTGCAGTGAACACTGTGACTTGCATAAAATAGAATTGTTATTTAGAACTGTCCATTAGAAACAGCCCTCATCTGTTACCGTGACCCTGTTACAACTTATATTTTATTTATTTATTTTTTTTAAGGTTAGGATGGTACCAAAGAAGATGAATAAGAATCAGTGGATCAAGAACGATAATGATGGTTATCACCTTTTGTAGAATGTTTCATGGGGATTTTAACAAAATGTGCAGGGCTTTTCTTTTTTTTTTTTTTTTTAATGTGAAGTAGAGAACAAGAGTAGAGTACCGTATTTTTTACCGGCGTATAAGACGACTTTTGACTGACAGCCCCCCAAAATCTTCTGTCGTCTCTGGGGTCGTCTTATACGCCGGTAATCGTCCTTATACAGCGGGTCCCGGGGGCAGAGAGGGCTCACGGGTGAGCCCTCTCATGCCGGTAAGTCTTTGCTGATATCACAAAGGCTTACCGGTAACACCCGCGATCGGTGCTAAGCACGATTCGGGGTTGTTTGCACAGCGATTGGCTGCCGGGCAGCATCAAAAAAGCTGCCGGCCAGCATCAAAAAAGACATCGGGGTGGTGCATTACTCGCCTACGTTGGACCCCGATGTCCGCGCGATCGTCTTCCGCACAGTCTTCTTTTCTTCTGATGGGCGCCGCCATGCTTTGACACCAGGGCGGCGCTAGTATGACGTCCGACGTCCAGGGGGGAGAGAACAATTGCGGCGACCGGCACGAAGTTAGTGAAGACAGAAGACGGGCCGCCGAAGCCAGAAGAGGACCCACGCGGACATCGGGGGAGCAGAGCTGAGGTCGGGGCCACGGGAGGGTGAGTATATAGTTTATTATTTTCTATTAATGAGGGCTGGCTGGATATACTGGGGCAGTGCCTGTAACTACTGGGCGCAGGTATACTACTGGGGGCTGTGCATGTATACTACTGGGGGCTGGCAGTATACTACTGGGGGCAGTGAGTCTACTACTGGGGGCAGTGCGGTATACTACCTGGGGGCAGTGCGGAAATACTACCCTGGGGCAGTGCGGAATACTACTGGGGAGTGCCTGTATCTACGGGGGGCAGTGACTGAATACTACTGGGGGCGTGCTGTATACTACTGGGGGCAGTGCTGTATACTAATGGGGGCAGTGCTGCTATAATAATGGGGGCAGTGCTGTATATACTGAGGGATGGCTGTATATACTGGGGCTGTGTGCTGTATACTACTGGGGCTGGCTAATGTGATACTACTGGGGCCTGTGCGTATACTACTGGGGCCTGTGCTGTATACTACTGGGGGCAAAGTGCGTTATCCTACTGGGGGCTGTGCTGGTATAATACTGGGGGCGGTGCTGTTACTACTGGGGCTGTGCTGTATTGGTAATGTTGTGTTGTATGCATTAGGTTAGAGCTTTACAGTTTTCTGCCTATATTACCTGCATGTCATAAGAATTTACATTAAAAAGGGACAATGTTAAATCAAATCTGTTTTTTCTTTTAATTGTTACCGGTTGGTTTTGTATGCGTTGAAAACGGGGTATGGTAGTCTTATAGGCGAAATATCTTAAACTCTATATGTAAACAGGAAAGTAGGGGGGCCGTCTTATACCCACAAGGTAGTTTTATACGCCGGAACATACGGGTATATATACATAAAGATTTAATGTGATTGGGCCACTTTACCTCATGTTTTGTGATGTGTGGAAGAGGAATAAGGTAATTTCACCAATAATATATACAGGCGGTCACGATTTAAGAACACCCAACTTACAGACGTCCCCTAGTTACAAACGGATCTCTGGATGTTGAGTAATTTACTGTATTTACTCACAGGCGTAATGATCAGGCTGTTGGAACGTAACAGTTATAAAAAGTGTCTACAATTAAAGCTTGCATTTTATCTGTTCTTAGACATTTTTAAATCCAATTGTCACAGAGACCCAAAAAAATTTTGGCTGGGTTAACAATACATCCTGTCCATTAAAAGGGCTGCAGATGTGATGTGATCTGTATCTGTTCTTGAACAATCACCCTGCCAGGACCTTATTATAGTATTCATGAATAAAGATATAGGTCCTGGAAGGGGCAAGTGTTCATGGACGTAAGAATCATAGTACCTTCCATCGGGGGCGGATTTTTATGGACAGGATGTTTGGCTGATGAGGTAGACAGGAGCCTTCACGTCAACCTATCAAGAAGCACTGAGGACTATCCTGCCCTCCAACATTTACCACACGGGTAAAGTCGGCCATTCCCTTAAAGAAAACAAAAAGCGCAGAGGCAGCCGCAAGTAGTAAAAGTAGTAAAGGAGAACCAATATAACACTGGCTCCTGCTTTCATGGAGTTTGCGTGTAGTACATAAAAGATTTCTGTTAGGAAGAAAATACAACATACCACTGCAGGGATGGTCACAGTGATATAAGGCGGACTAAAACCACGATAACTTATGCGATGCAGCTGGAACGTAAACGTCTGTGACCGTTACCCTAACTGTAAAAAGGCTTGTAAGCACGTAATGGCCCACCCCTGGATCTAAAGGGGTGGATGTGTGAAACAATGCGTAACAGTTGCGTTTTGTTAAAAGCAAGTGTTTAACAGCTGTTTAATTGGCAAATCACTCTTCAGCATATTCCAATGCGTTTTTAAACACATGAGTAACGCGACGTGTGATCGCATCTTAAGCTCAAAACAGATGCGCATTTAAAATACAAAATAACTGTATTTATCAGTTCTATGAGCTCCTCAGCTGTAGAATCTATTGCAGTTTTCCGTGGTGACATTACCTTTTATAAATCTGATTGATGTATGTAGGGAAGATATCCTAAAAAAATTAACATATTTATATATGAGTTTGCTAATATTTGTGATTTTTTTTAATGCTGGTGTAATTTCTTAAAATATTCTATTTATGAATGGGATACTAATATATTTATGAGACAGATTAGCTTACATTTCCGTGTCTAATATATCTGTAACTTTTGTATGTAACATTCAGTTTTTTTGTTTTAGTAGTTATTTACAAGTAATATCAGCATACTGAGGTGTATAGGACTTTCCGGGACATACCTCCCGATTTTCCTTCTTGTGTCATTTTCTGAGGGGACGACACCACACGTTTGAATTGCGTCTGCAAGGCAGGATAAGATGGTGGGGGCCAGCCAAGCACATGCGTTTCCAGGAAAAAAAAAAAAAAAAAATAGAAGGATATTTCGGGGAAGCTTATAAAAAAACATTTTTACAATTGCTGATTTAAATTTTCAGGTGATTTGGTAGTTGGTAAACCCATTTTAGGGCGCAATTTTAACACGCCGTTGCCCCGTTTCCCCGTACCGTAGCACGTCGGCGCCAGGGAAGGAGGAGGAGGAGGGGGGGGATGAGTGATGCCTCACATCCCAGTTTTGAATGCAGACTATAGGGACTCCGTTGGCTGATAAGTGTATATTTTTAGTGGATTAGCTTACATGAGTATCCATATATATTGTAGCCCATAGGTTAACAATGCCTTCTACAGAACCCCCATTGGCCATAATGGCTACTATATGTATGTTTAACATGCTGTTACATGTTGTCGAGCGTCCCTCGGCAAGGAGAGGTTACCAACCAAAATAGTGGCGTGGAGCTGTGATCGGTCGTAAGTCCCATTGACGTCATCGGGGGCTGGGGACGACGATCCATTACTATGACAGCCATTTTTTGGCATATTTGGGGACATTAAAATATCTGGTCAATAAGGAGATGCTGGTGGTTTAGGGTCCCAGATTTATCCTTAAGGAATCCAATCCTTGGAATAAAAAGAATTGCATTCAGTGGCTGTGACTACTATAACCGATAGTGTATATTCTGTTCCGTGCTGATAAATGTGATATTGTATAAAGATTGGCTGTTGTTTGATTATTTGATGTGTTTTTGCATAAAAGAATAAAATGTTCTTAATAAAATCCGTTTTTTTTTGAGTACACTTTGCTAAAAGGTTGGCCCCTCAATAGAACAGACCATGTGGAGATTTCTTATTGGGACATTGAGTCAACCATCTATGTATTCTAACAGTACATTGACAACTAAATTTACCTGAAAAGTTACCATAGCCGTCAACCATGACGGCCCCACTTGGAGGATGACCCATTGACCCCTCGCAGGGACAGGGAGCAGGGATTAATTAAACCCCCCTACCCAACCCTTGCATCCACACATGATAAATGGATAACACTGGCGGAAAAGGGCCTCATCACCAAAACTGACACATTATATGGCCCAGTAACGATAAAGCTAAAATGTTCTAGCCTACAAAAGGGGCCAATGAAAAATCTAAAATCCCTGGCAGCTGCAGGTCCCTCCGTCCTTTGCGCCGCGCTGTGCACCATAGAAAACAAGAAACGACCACATGATGTGGGAGGGGGGAGGTCTCTGTACCGGGAGAAATTGTTATATAACCAAGCTGTAAGCATGGTTTTTCTTCTTTTTATTCTTTGGAAATATGTTAAAATTTAGGGCTAAAAGAACGTAAACTGACAAAATTTACCTCCATTTTGATGAAGTATATGCAGATCTCAAGGGGTTGTTAACAATGTTCCTAAAGCGGTTTCTGATAGTTTAAGGGAGCAGTTTTTTTTGGAAAATGGGTTGATAGTAGGGTTTTGTTTTTTAAATGGGAATATTTAAAATGTCATTCAAAACAGTAATTATCCCCAAAAAATTAGTCAATTATGAAAATACAAAAAAACCAGATTTGATTTTGTTAATCAAAATAAATTATCCAGACATTATAAAATGTTCAATTGAACATATGGGAACTGTTATTCAGCGCTTATTGAGGTGGTAAATCTATCTGACTGAAAGAGTGATGATTTCGAAAATGGTAATTTTTCAAAAAATTCAAAATTTTTTTTTTTTTTGTACATAAATAAACTCAAAAAATTATCAAGCCAAACTGTACCTAAAATGTGGGGAAAAAAGAAAAAAAAAAAATCTAATAACTCACTGATAATACGGGTTCAAAAGTTATAAACTATGTGGGGTTTGGGGGGTATAACTGTAGCATCAAAGATGGAAGCGTTTGGGCCTCCCTGAGCATCCTCAGTTGTCGATTGTGCGCGTGAGTGCCAAAGCAATAACGTAGGAGCTTGTAAGGCATTCATAAGAAGACGGCTTTATCAGCTTTACAAATTTTATAGGAACAAAAGTAATAAACAGTTTAGGCAACATAGGGCACTGCCTCACTCTTGAACCATAGGATACCCTTCTAGCTTCAGAAACTCTGCCTGAGTCCTCCTAAGGTCTCTGGCTATAAGTGAGCTCAAACAGAACTATGTCATTCCTGGATTCCAGTGATCTTGGGACAGACCACTGTATGTCTCCAACGGGTCCAAGTCCTCCTTCTGACTGCAGGGGACACAGGCTGCCTTGCTGTGAGCTTCTCCCTCTGGAGTTAGCCAGGGAATGAGGGGGTCAAGGGTCCTTTCAACTCGCTCTCCAGCGCCCATAGGTGCAACCTTACACTATATAAGCAAAAGCATGTCACCGACAGAATACAAAAAATGGGGGCTGAGCCTTAAGCTCAGGGTCGGATAGAGTACCCTTGGGCCAACCCTCCCACCATATATTTTTACTAGAAAGAAAGATACCAGCTTCTAACTAGAAGTTATAAAACCAAAGAGATAAAGTTATACGTATTAAATTAAACAGGTGGGGGCATATTATCAGAAAGAATCTAAGAGCATAACTGTTCTAGTTGCTATGGCAACCACAATCAAGAGCTCCAGCTTTAATTTCCCACAAACAAAATTGAGCATTGATGGTTGGCATGATCATAATAAAAGACATAAACAATGTTAGTACTGGCCCAGAAGATATTATGTATGATGCATTTTGCCCAAAAGATTTAAATTGCAAACGGGTCATAGAATGGGCCCTGATGAATTAAAGGAAGGTGCAAAGTAAAAATGGAGGGAGCCGAGGACAGTGACTGGGGTCGCATTGACCGGGCGGCCACCCATATAGAAATCAATGGCCATGCTAAAAAATTGCATGCTGAGTAAGGTTGGGACCAGAACAGATGCGGCCGGCGGGGGGGAGGTTGCTGTGGAGACCCGGGTCACTTGACTTCAGACAGACCAGTGACCTCAGCGGTTCCCTCGGCTGTCGGCAGACTGTCTGAAGTGTTTGTCATATGAAAAAGTTGAGTTTTTGAGAGCAGTGTGCAAAGGGTGTGCAAAGTGGGATCCTGCAGTAGTAAAAAGGCACACATTGCAATGGACCGTTAATTTCGCTTGTGGAAGAGCATCCTCTGAATGGGAGACAAGCGGGGGTTGGAAAGATATAGCGACGGTGGAGCACAGTACAGAGCCCTGGCAGGAGAATCCCTCGCTCATGGTCCCTGAGAGTGCAAAAAAATGTGAAATCCAAGGCCAGCGTGAAAGAGAACTTGGTAATGTAAAACCTCTTCTACACCTTCTCAAAATGTACCTTTTCATACTACGGTGTATGGAGCTGTGTGAGGTGATAATTGTTGCAAATAAAGCCTAAGTTGTTTTGTGATATAAAATGGTTGTAACAACGTTGCATTTTAGACATTTGGTTTGTGATTTTATTATGGTTTCACCGCCGTAATAATAGTTTTTTATACCCCTTGATAGATTCTGGCATTTTGATGTGATTTTTAATGTTTTTTACATTTTTCTATCAGTTGTAGGCAAAGTGGGGTGTTTGAATTTTAGGGGTTGTTTATAGTTTATATTTTTTTTAAAAATTTTTATTTACGATTTTTTTGAACCCCCCCCCCCCCCTCAGGGGCGGGCCGCATCGTTCCATGAGGCGAGATTAAAATATAGCCTCAGGGCGGCAGTTGCGGGGTCCAGTTAAAGGGGCGTCGAAAATTCGCCGCTCTAAAAGTGGGCAGGATTCGGGCGTCCAACCACCCCAGCTCGGCTTCCTGGCATCTGTTCGGCCATATCAACCCTGGCCGCTTCCAGCTGTCGACACCTCTGCTCTCATGCACACCATTATGACTCTCGTAAGCAACATATGGGCTCGAGAGTGGCCATACACAAAATCTACCAAGCCACACGCAGGGGGATCCTCCTCTGATCCATTTACAAAGATTTGATGGACATTTAAAGTTTATGTTCTCAGTTAATTTTAAAATACAGAGTTTTAAAGTTATTTTTCAGTAATTAAAGTTTTTGCATGTTAAAAATTTTTTTTTCTAATACATAGTTTTTTAAAAGTTTCAAAGTTGTCAGGGGCGTTCATTTGTTTGAATACTTGAGGAAAAGCAATTAAAATTCTTGTGAATGTAGGCTGTAGGTGGTGTTGTGTGTGTGTTGCTATAATATATATCATATAGATGGATATGTGTGTTGTGTGTGTCCCCCTGGCAACGAGAATGTCCCCCCAGGCAACGAGAGCATGGTCCCCCACTCCCTTGGCAACGTGCCATGTCCGCCTCCCCCCATGCACATCCCTGTGTGTGTTTGTATTTTTTGTCTTCCAGGACCGTGCATGCTCTGGACTACTTTGGATTTTGTAGGATCCGTAGATGACTGGAATTTTTTTTTTTACATTAAATTGGTTCAACGAGGGTGGTCCTACATAATTTCCGTTATTGCCCCGCGTTCTCTGTGTCCACATTTTCTTTCAATAAAACTTTCTTTTTTTAATTAAAAGTGTTTTTATTTCTCACGAGACTCTATAATCAGCCCCCCATTTTTTTTTAATAGTGTCGCTGAACTTGACGGTATGTTCCAAAGTTAGGCTGCCTTAGTGTTTGCCATATTTTGTTTTTTTGGCAAATTCACACTAACGCCCATTACCATTACCCCGGTACCACCGCCACCAGGGTGCCGCGGGAAAGAGAGCCGGGTACAAACCAGTACCTACCGTCTATGAGATAGTCAGTTAGTGCGCAGGCTGTTATTGTTGCGCTGGATAGCCCCTAACAGCGGGCTATCCCAGTCTCAGTATAATAGCAGGATGCTTTTTTTTGGTATCTGGCGCTTTTGGATTATCGGGGGGAACCCACTTCATGGTTCCCCCCATTTTTTTGCAAAAAAAAAAAATTTGTGGTGTCCCCTTTTTAATAGGGAGGACCCCATTATGCATTTTTTTGTCGGCCTGAAATTTTGATTTGCAAAAAATGAGCGTGTTGTGGTCCTCCTAACTGCCAAATCAGCCATATTCAAATAAACAGCATTCAGCTGTCATTACTGAGCTATGATACGCCCTTAGGGGGCTTTTCCAGCGCAACAATAACAAGCCGCAGCTGCCACAGTACCTGACCATTTATAGACAGCTTTGTACATGGCTCTTCCCGGCCCCCTGGTGGAGGTGGGAGGTGGTAACGGGTTTGGTAATGATATTGGCATAGCTAAATTTGCCAAAATAAAAAGATAAATAAAGATTGCAGGCTGAGGGACACAGGGACCGCCATAGGGCTTGGTGTTCTTCTGTTGGTTCTGTGGTGGCTGATATCACTGCTGTTCTCTGTTAACAGACCGGGGGTGATGCGGGGGCGCTGAAGGGTTCCTGGCTGTGTCAATGTAACACTACACAGGCCCCTGCAGGCAGAGGCGCACAGGGGACGCTGTGGTAGTTGACATCACTGCGTATCTCGGTATCCATCAAAGAAAGGGGTGGGGTGATGGAGCGGCGCGCTGCAGTCCTGGATGTGGTCAGTGTATCACTTACACAGGTGTTGCAGGCAGAGGGCTTGCCACCAGGGGACGGCTGTGGTGGTGAATTCACTGCCTGTATATCTGTTACATACAGATGGGTGTGAAGGAAGGGAGAAGGGGGAAGGGGAGAGGTGAAGGAGCGGGGGAACCTCCTCATAACACATACTTGGAGAAGTGCAAGGGAGTGATGTGGTGATGGATATCACTGCTGGATTCTCGTATAATACAGACCAGGGTGATGGAGGAAGCTGAAGGTTATAGCGAGGTCAGGGTAACTTTTCACAGGGGCGTGAAGAGGGATGCACGGGGGGAACTAGGGGGTGGAAATCACTCCTGGATCTTGTATAATAAAGCCAGGGGTGATGGAGGGAGGGGGGAGAGAAAGCAATGAACGGAGAACCAGAAGGGGTGAGTAAATGAAAACAGAAGAAATAAACCAAGTCAGTGTTGTGTATGGGTGTATAATGTGGATGTTAATAACGCATTACTGTAAATACACGCAAATAACAAATCTTCTTTGTATTTACGTCTATGTTATTCTCTGTTATTCTTATTAACTTTTAATTTGAATTTACTGTGTTTTGTGCCCTCAATTTTTTACGGCCGTCTCTACCATACGGACACCAGTGTGAGAATTTTTTTTTTTTTTTTTTTGTGTTTTTATAAGTATCGAGCGCGTGCAGGCCGTCTACCTTTGCTCCCTGAGCAAAGCTCTAGCCGTCAGGTAGAACTGCTACCAAACAACAGCTGGTATAAAAAGCAAGGGAGAACCTTTTACAGGTCAAAACAAATAGAGAAAAAAGGCGAAGCCGGGCAGAGGAAGGGGACGGCGCGTAAGAGGGGTAGCACAAGGACATACACCATCACATCCTCACCGATTACATAAGCTGGATAGCAAGCCAGATCTCCTGACTCTAAGACAAAAAGTTAAGTTCTTCATTTTAACATGATCTCCTCCCAATTCTAATGACAAATGTAACCGCGTTCTGGGTTTCCAATAGAGATCACAAGTATTTTCTATAGGGATATACGTTTCGTCCCGAAGTAGTCACCGGTAGCCCCTGGAAGCCAATGACGGCTCCAGAAGTCACAGGCGATGCCCATAGCATCCAGTGCTGACCACAGTAGCCACAAGCGCTTGAACTGATGCATTAACAGACCGCGTCGCAATGCAGCACCCCGTAACAGAGCGTTCGCAGATGCAGCCCCACCGTAACAGGACGCGCGGTCGCAATTGCAGGCCCCCACGTAACAGCCGCGTCGCCCTGCAGCCCCACGTAACAGCCGCGTCGCCCTGCAGCCCCACGTAACAGCCGCGTCGCCCTGCAGCCCCACGTAACAGCCGCGTCGCCCTGCAGCCCCACGTAACAGCCGCGTCGCCCTGCACGCCCTGGGACGCTGTGGTAGTGACATCACTGCTGTATCTCTGTATACATACAGACCGGGGGTGATGGAGGGCGCTGCAGGTCCTGGCTGTGGTCAGTGTATCACTTACACAGGTTGCAGGCAGAGGCTGCACAGGGGACGCTGTGGTGGTGACATCACTGCTGTATCTCTGTATACATACAGATTGGGGGTGCTGCAGGTTGCATGTTGCAGGGAGAGGCTGCATAGGGAGTGATGTGGTGATGATATCACTGCTGTATCTCTGTATACATACAGACCAGGGGTGATGGAGGGCGCTGCAGGTTCTAGCCGAGGTCAGGGTAACACTTTCACAGGCTGCAGGGAGAGGCTGCACAGGGGGCACTATGGTGGTGACATCACTCCTGTATCTCTGTATACATACAGACCAGGGGTGATGGAGACATCACTCCTGTATCTCTGTATACATACAGACCAGGGGTGATGGAGGGGGGAGCGCACAGCACTGAACCGGAGCACCAGAAGGGGTGAGTACATGAAATACATGAAAACAGAAATAAAACCAATCCCGGCACCCCTGGTGTGAGGTGGTACCGGGTAATGATATTGGCATTAGCTTAAATTTGCCAAAATAAAAAGATTAATAAAGATTGCAGGCTGAGGTGCACAGGGAACGCTGTGGTGGTGATATCACTGCTGTATCTCTGTAAACATACAGACCGGGTGATGCGGGGCCTGAAGGTCCTGGCTGGGTCAATGTAACACTTACACAGGCTGCAGGCAGAGGCTGCACAGGGGACGCTGTGGTAGTGACCATCACTGCTTTATCTCCAGAAGGGGTGAGTACATGAAATACATGAAAACAGAAATAAAACCAAGCTCAGTGTTGTGTATGGAGTGTATAATGTGAGATGTGTAATACCAGCAATTACTGTAAATCCAGCAACTCACACATGACGTCTATAGTCATTCTCTGTCTTTTCTCTATCCTTCTATCTGGAGGATACATCAGCTTCTAGCAGCCAGATCTCTGCTCTAAAGACAAAAAGTTAAGTTCTTCATTTTATCATGATCTCCTCCACATTCTAATGACAAATGTAACAGCGTTCTGTTGTTTCCCTAGAGATCACAATTATTTTCCTATAGTGGATATAGTCTCGTCCCGAAGTAGTCACAAGGTAGCCCCTGGAAGCCAATGACGCTCCAGAAGTCACAGGGATGCCCCTAGCATCCAGTGCTGACCCCAGGTAGCCACAGCGCTTGAACTGCTGCATAACAGCCGCGTCGCAATGCAGCCCCACGTAACAGCCGCGTCGCAAT
>CM033641.1:117106884-117142402 GCA_019512145.1 Engystomops pustulosus
GTATGGCAGTATATGGGGATTTTCCTCCTCATTCATTACAATGTGCTATCAGCACATTGTAATGAAGGGGTTAAAATGAAATAGCCTTGGATCTTCGGAAGACCCGAGGCTACCATGGAGATGGATCGCCGCTCCCCGATGATGTCACGGGGAGCGACGATCCTAGGCTTTTTGAGGCTTCCAGCAGTGATCGCTGTGATAACGCAGACAAAGCCGCTCCCACCAGGGCAGGCCTCGGCCCGATCACATTGGCGTTTCTATGGAAACGTCTGCAATTGGGAAAGAGCCGCCAGTGTTTGCGAGGCCGAGGCCCGTCCTGGTGGGCGCGACTTTGTCTGCGTTTAAAAGCGCAGCCAAAGCGCTACGTGTGGCACCAGCCTTACCGGCTATGGAGAGGGCTCAGCCCGTGAGCCCTCTCCATGCAGTGGGACCCGTGTATTCACGGCGGGCGGTCGTGATCCAGTTAATAAGTGTCTGCGCTGCAGTTGTGTCGCAAGCAACCCTTCTGTGCTGTGATAGCCTCCATGCAACACAAATTCGGGGGCATGCCGTCAGACGGTCCAACTGATTCGGACCTAGCGCCGTATTTAATTTTCAAATTGTGTTGCACGCCTGATGTTAAAGATGCATCACAAAAAAGTTAGTGAACTCTGTTTGACCAGTGCGGGGAAGCGACAGATTCATGATTTTTGGTGCACGACCTTAGTGAATCGCCGCACACAAGATTACAGACGGACAATGCACTTTTAGTGAACTCGGGTGAACTTGAAGGTAAATGTGCGCCTTAGTGTATAGTGCATATAGTGGCTGCCTACTTGCTGTCAATTTACCCTTCAAGATTCACCACGATGTCTCCTAAAAGCAATTGGCAGTCGTAATCCTTGTGTGCGGTCTGATTCACTAGGGCGGCACCAAAAATCAGGAATCTGTCGCTTCCTCCCCTCCCACCCGCACTGGGCAAACAGAGTTCACTAACTTTTTTGTGATGATCTTTTAACATCAGGCGGCGACCAACAATTTGAAAGGTAAATACGGCGCTAGGTCCGAATCAGTGGTGGAACGTTCTGACGGCATGCCCCCCGACTTTGTGTTGCAATGAGGCTCACAGCAACAGAAGAAAGGGTGCTTGCGACACAACTGCAGCGAGACACTATTAACTGGATCACGACGCCCGAGCGTGAATACGAACGAGTCCCATACCATGGAGAGGGCTCACGAGGCTGAGCCCTCTCCAACCCCCCAAAAACAGCTAGACCGTGTAAGTACTGGTTGCCAACACGTAGCGCTTTGGCTGCCTGCTTGCAAACGCAGACAAAGTCGCCCACCAAGTACGGCCCTACGGCCATCGTCAAGTCAACACTACTAAGTCGGCTTCGTTCCAATTGCAGACGTTTCCATAAACGCCAGTGATGGCCGAGGCTGCCCTGGTGGGAGCGACTTTGTCTGCGTTACACACGAGCGATCAAATGTGTAAGCCTCAAAAGCCTAGGATCGCGTCGCTCTCCAGGACCCCGTCGACCCCTCCTTCTCCCCACATCTCGGGGGGAGTCGGCGATCCATCTCCATTGTAGCCTCGGTTCGTCTTACGAAGATCCAGTTTTTTCATTTTAACAACCCCTTCATACAATGTGCTGAACTAACCATTGTAATGAATGAGGGAGGAAATCCTCAATATCACGTGCCATACCATGTGTAATGAAGGAATCATACAGGACAACCTAGTGTTTAAAAGTACTCTAGGGGATGATCTAAAAATAGAAAACATAAAAAAAGTTTTTAAAAAAAAATTTATAATACAAAAAACCTAAAAATCACACCCCCCCTACCCTTCCTAGAAACTGACATAAATATAATAAACAGTAAAAATTCATAAACAGTTAGGTATGCACGCTCCGAAATCCATCAAAATATATTAACGGTTTTTCAATGCGTTTAACCCCGTAACGGAAAATAGCGCCCAAAGGTCGAAATGGCACTTTTTTTCCATTTTGAAAAATATAAAAAAAAATCTATAAAAGTGATCAAAAGTTTGTACAGTGCTAAAATGATATAATTTTGAAAATATTACAAATGTCGCAAAAAAGACACCAACCCCAGCTCCTACACACAAAGTATGAAAAATTATTAGCGCCAGAAGTGGCAAAAAAAAAAAAAATTTTGTACAGGAGGTTTTAATTTTTGTAAATGCCATGAAAACATTATAACCTATATACATTTGGTATCCCACGAATCGTCCAGGACCACACAAGAATAAAAAGTTAGACCATGTCATTTGGGGCGTCTCAGTGAAACACTTAATATCCAAGGCCCACAAGAAAAAAATGGCCGCAACATGCGGTTTTTTTCAACAAATACATGTCCACTGCATTTGGATTTTTTTTCCGGCTTCCCCAGTAATGCATGGAATATTCCCTCCCAATCACTATGAAATGCAATTTGTTTACGCAGCGAAAACAGCCATCACACAGCTGTGTAATAAATGTGCACAGTAGTGGGGGGTGGTGGCAGGGAGGAGATTTCAACCGGGCCACTGCGGTAGTCACACTGACTGTGCTGTTTATACAGAGCCCGGGATGTCCACCCGAAGGCGACTTGTTCATACGTGAACTTGCAGCGGCGGGCGGGGGGGCACATACGCTCCCCAGGAGTACAAAGAGTCAGGGAAAGGTGGAATGATCTAGTATCTCTGGAATGATCTCTGGAAAGAACAATGGGGGGTCATCAACATTTTGCAACTTTTTTTAAAAAAAAAACAACATTTGTATTCTAAGGATAAAATCAGGTGCAACACTGGAAAGCTTGCAAACTTTGCTGGGCGTGTGGAAAAGTCACAAAAATTGGTGCAAATCCAACAATCCTCAAGGCATGGAACATTTCTGGGCACGTCAGAGGAGAAAAGGAGTGCCAGCCCAGCAGTAGAGGAGAAGTGGGATAAGATACATAACTGAGAAGATCTTTATTGTTCTGTTTTATACGCCCATATTTCACCTTCCCTACACTAGATAAAACATGAAACATAAGCATTGCAGGATATAACTAGCTGCATCTTGTCTAATTTCCCAATTTCTGACATCCCTTTTATGCAACAACGTGTGCTTGCAGTGCCGTAAACGGGAGCCATTGCAATCCATGGGGGCCGTGATCTGATCACAAATCATGTGACCAGATCACGGCCCCCCATGTTGTGTCATGTGAATGTATCCAAGGAAGACAGTAGTAAGTAGTTAAGAAAACTGGATGGCGTAGTAAGGACAGAACAGTGTACAGGGGACAGTGAGGAGTAAGGACCAGAAAAGTGTACAGGGGACAGTGTGGAGTAAGTAAGCGGCATGCAGCACCTACAGACACAGTGACACGGGGGGCAGGGTGGAGAGTATAGGAAGGAACAGGGTGTACAGGGGGGGCAGTGTGGAAAGTAAGGCACAGAACAGTGTTACAGGGGCAGTGTGGAGTAAGGGACCAGCCGAACAGTGTACAGGGGGCCCAGTGTAGAGTAGTTAGTAAGTGGAGAGGTAAGGGCAGACAGCCGAACAGAGAACAGTTTTGACAGGGGACGTGTGGTGGAGTAGGACACGAAAACAGTGTACAGGGGGGCAGTGTGGAGTAAGGACAGAACAGTGTACAGGGGACAGTGTGGAGTAAGGACAGAAACAGTGACAGGGGACAGTGTGGAGTAAGACAGAACAGTGTACAGGGGACAGTGGTGGTAGTAAGGACAGAACAGTGTACCAGGGGGGCCAGTGTTTTATAGTAAGGACAGAACAGTGACAGGGTGGGCAGTAGATTGGAGTAAGGCAGGCAGAGAACAGGAACACAGTTTTGTAAAGGGGGGGGCAGGGGCAGTATGGAGTAAGGACCAGAACAGTGTTACAGGGGGGAGTGTTATAGTAGGACAGGAACAGTCAGAGACAGAAACAGTGTTTGTAGAGGGGGCAGGGGGGAGTAAGGACAGAACAGTGTACAGGGGGCAGTGAGAGTAAGGACAGAACAGTGTACAGGGGGCAGTGTGGAGTAAGGACACAGAAGAACAGCAGTGTAAGGGGGGCAAGGTAGGAGTGAAGGGCAGAGAAACAGCAGGAAACAGTGTACAGGGGGCAGTGTGGAGTAAGGAAGAACAGTGTACAGGGGGCAGGTAGAGTAAGGACCCCCCCCAGAACGTTTGTTACAGGGGGCAGTGTATACTAAGGACAGAACAGTGTACAGGGGGCAGTGTATACTAAGGACAGAACAGTGTACAGGGGGCAGTGTGGAGTGGGCAGTGTGGAGTAAAGACAGAAACAGTTGTACCGGGGGCAATGTGTGGGCAGTAAGGACAAAGAACAAAGAAAGGGTACAGGGGGGGGCCAGTGATAATAAGGACAGAACAGTGTTACAAGGGGGGCCGTTATGGAGTAAGGACGAAACAGTGACAGGGGGGCAGTGGGCCGTGGGTGGATTAAGACAGCAGAACAGTGTTACAGGGGGCAGTTGTAAAGTAAGGGCCAGAGAACAGTCCAGAAGAACCGTTGCGACAGGGGGCAGTGTGGAGTAAGGGCAGTACAGCAGAAAGAACAGTGTACAGGGGGGGCGGCAGTGTGGCGTAAGGGGCCCAGAACAGTGTACAGGGGCAAGTTAGAGTAAGAGGCAGAACAGCAGCAGACAAGAACAGTGTACAGGGGCAGTTTTGTTATTAGAGTACAGGACAGAACAGGTTTTACAGGCGGGCGGCGCAGTGTTAGAGTAAGGGCCCAGAACAGTGTACAGGGTGCCAGTGTAGAGTAAGGGCAGAGAACAGGACAGGGGGGCAGTGGTGAGTAAGGACGAAACAGTGTACAGGGGGGGCAGTGTATACTAAGGACAGAACAGTGTACAGGGGGGCAGTGTATATTGAGGACAGAACAGTGTACAGGGGGCAGTGTATAGTAAAGACAGAACAGTGTACAGGGGGCAGTGTGGAGGTAAGGAAACAGAACAGTGTAAAGGGGGAAGGCAATGTAGACTAAGGACAGCGAAACAGGGTACAGGGGGCAGTCTGAGTAAGGACCACAGAACAGTGTACAGGGGCAGATGTGGATTTAAGGACCAGAAACAGGTACAGGGGCCGTGTTAGATTAAGGGCTCAAGACAGAACAGTTGTACAGGGGCCCATAGCAGGTGTGGAGTAAGGGCAGAACAGTGGACAGGGGGGGGGCAGTGTATAGAGTAAGGGCAGGACCGCAGCCAGAACAGTGTACAGGGGGGGGCAAGTGTGGAGTAAGTGGACGAACAGTGTTACAGGGGGGGAAGTGTAGAGTAAGGGCAGCAGAACAGTGGTACAGGGGGCGGCAGTGTGGCGTAAGGGCCAGAACAGTGTAAAGGGGGGCCAGTGTAGGAGTTAAGGGCCATAAACAGTGTACAGGGGGCAGTGTAGTGTTATACTAAGGCAGAACAGTTTGTAACAAGGGGGGCTAGTGTGGAGTTTGTAAAGACAGAAACATGTACAGGGGGAAGTGTGGAAGTAAGGAAGCAGAACAGTGTACAGGGCGGCAGTCAGTGTATACTAAGGACAGAAACAGTACGGGGGCAGTGTGGATCAGTAGAAAAAAGTGACAGGGGGCAGCGGGCAGTAGGAGTAAGGAGCAGAACAGTGTACGGGGCAGTGTGGAGTTAAGGGCAGAACAGTTGTACAGGGGGCCAGCGCAGTGATTAGGTAAGGGAAGAACAGGTGACAGGGGAGCAGTGTTAGAGTAAGGGCAGAACAGTTACCGGGGGCCTGGCAGTGTTATTAAGGACCAGAACAGTGTACAGGGGGCGGGCAGTTGTAGAAGTTGTAGAGTAAGGGCAGACAGACAGAACAGTGTACAGGGGCAGTGGGGAGTAAGGGCAGCCAGAACAGTGTACAGGGGGGCAGTGTGGAGTAAGGGCAGAACAGTCTACAGGGGGGCAGTGTGGAGGTAAGAGACAGAACAGTGTACAGGGGGCAGTGTGGAGTAAGGGCAGAAAACAGTGTTACAGGGGGCAGTGAGGAGTAAGGAAAGAACAGGTACAGGGGGCAGTGTGGAGTAAGGGCAGAACAGTGTAAAGGGGGAGTGAGGAGTAAGGACAGAACAGTGTTAAAGGGGGAGTGTGGAGTAAGGACAGAGAACAGCGTACAGGGGGGCCGTGTTGATGGAGTAAGGACAGAACAGTGTACAGGGGGCAGTGTGGGCAGTGTATACTAAGGACAGAACAGTGTACAGGGGGGCAGTGTTATATTGAGGACCAGAACAGTGTACAGGGGGGCAGCAGTGTATGTATAGTAAGGGACAGGAACAGGTACAGGGGGCCAGTGTGGGTAGTAATGGAAGTAAGGGAAGAACAAGTGTAAAGGGGGCAGCACGGTATGAGGTAAGGACAGAACAGTGTACAGGGGCAGTGTATAGTAAGGACAGAACAGTGGACAGGGGGGCCTAGTGTGTGGATTAAGGACAGAACAGTGTAGAGGGGGCAGTGTGGATTAAGGACAGAACAGTGTACAGGGGGCAGTGTAGTGAGTAAGGGCAGAACAGTAGACAGCAGCAGAAAAGCAGCCAGCCAGAACAGTGTTACAGTGGGCAGTGGGGAGTAAGGCAGAGAACCAGAACAGTGACAGGGGGCAGGGGAGAGGGTCTCACTGAGTACCACGCATGCCTCTCTAGCCGAGGCGGGTCGGTCTGTCAACGTAACACCCATTGCTACAGGGGTCTGTGCGGCTGGTGAGTCGGTTAGGCTGACAGCCGTAGTTGGGCGACGTCGGGACCGGTTTAGGTGAGCTGTACGCGTAGAAGCAGTGAGAGGGGTGTGTCTTAAGGTGTATCCCTTATGGCCGGAAAAGGTGACAGGGGCGTGGGTGACTAGCTAAAGGAAGTTTGTGGGGTGTCGGGGTTGTGGTAATTTGGCTTGTGGGTAGTGGTCGACTGTTTTTACGGGTTGACAAGGTTGAAGGTCTTGTATTGACAAGTTCTTGGTAGATAGAGTAGAGTAGAAAGAGGTTTAGTTTGGGCAAGGCAGTTTGTAGTTTAGAGTTGGTGTATAGTTTTTTTCTAGGAGAGACTCGTAAGAGTATTATCTTACAGGATGGCTTAAGTGGCAACAAAACTCGAAAAGACAGAAACAGAGAAAAGGGGTAAAGGGGGGACCGTAGAGGGGCCAGGAAGTAGAAGGTTGTGTTATGATAGTATTCGCCACGGCAGTGTTGTTCAGTAGGATATTTAAGGACCCAAAAAAGAAAAGTCGGAAAAGGGGGATCTAACTAAAAGGGGTGCACACAGGAATAAGACACAAGAAAAGTGTATCGGAAAGGGTGGCTGAAGTCGGTCATAGGGTGGGCATGCCTAAAGATTTTGGCGGGAGTATGCTGAGCAGTCTGCTGTCTGGTTTGGTCGGAATCTTGTTTTATTTTTTTTGGTATTTCTGACGAAAGGGGTAAAAAGAAAAGACACTCAGACACTGAACGTAAGGAAGAGTAAGCTAAAACGTGGTGAATAATTTTCGGGGAGAAGTGGAGAGTAACGGGAAGATCAATGAAGATAAAGATAAAGGGACAGGGTGGACTCTAACAGTAGTGGGAAGCCGGTGCGATAATGTAGGAAGAGTAATTGGGAAGCAGCTAACGAAGAACAAAGGGTACAAGAGGGGAACAGCTAGGGGCAGTTGATGGAGATGGAGTAAGGGCAGCTCATCCAGAAAACAGTGTACAGGGGGCGCCAGTGTTATTATGAGGACAGCGAACGTGTACAGGGGGCGGGCGGCAGTTTTATGTACTAAAGGACAGGACACACACACTGTACAGGGGGCCGGCCGGGGCAGTTGTTGAGTAAAGAACAGAACAGTGTACAGGGGGCAGGGGGCAGTGAGAGTGGAGTAAAGACAGAACAGTGTACAGGGGGCAGTGTATACTAAGGACAGAACAGTTGTACCAGGGGGCCTAGTGTATACTAAGGACAGAACGAACAGTGTACAGGGGGCAGTGTGGAGTAAGGACAGAACAGTGTACAGGGGGCCAGTATTTTGGGTAAGGACAGAAACAGTGTACAGGGGGCAGTGTGGAGTAAGGGCGGGGGGAAAAGGGGAGGGCCGAACAGTGTACAGGGGGCCCAGTGTGGGAGTAAGGGCAGACAGAAAAACACAGACCAGAACAGTGTACAGGGGGCAGTGTTTAGGTAGGGAAGCCAGCAGAAAAAAACAAGTGTACAGGGGGCAGGGTAGGTAAGGGAGCCAGCGCCCAGCCAGAACAGGTGGTGTACAGGGGGGGGCAGTGTAGAGTAAGGGCAGAACAGTGTACAGGGGGCAGTGTAGAGTTAAGGGCAGAAACAGTGTACAGGGAGGGCAGTGTAGAGTAAGGGCAGAACAGTGTACAGGGGGACAGTGTGGAGAGTAAGGGCAGAACAGACAGTGTTGCGCCCAGAAAAGTGTAAGAAGAACAGATGAAGAAACATGAGAAACAGAAGAACAGTGTGTTACAGGGGGGGGGCAGTGTATTTAGTGTATAGGGTAGAGTAAGGGCAGACGCAGAACAGTAGACAGCAGAAAACAGTGGAACGAAAAAAAGAAATAAAAGGGGTCAGAAGAGGAACAGTTGTTAGGTGTAGAATAACACAGAAAAAGCGTACGGGGCGGGGCGATAGTGTATTATCAGTAGTGTACCAAGTGTATAAAGGACAGAACAGTGTATGTACAGGGGCGTGTTATACTAAGGACCAGAACCAGTTTACAGGGGGGCCAGTGATGGAGTTATAAAGACAGAACACAGTGTACAGGGGGCAAGTGTAGCCTTGTTAGAGTTAGTTTTAGAGTAAGGGCAGCCCAGAGAAGAACAGTTACAGGGGGCAGTGTGAGTAAGGGCACAGAACAGTCAGAAGAACAGTTACAGGGGGCAGTGTACGAGTAGGGCAGAATACAGAACATTGTACAGGGGGCAGGGTTGCAGTTTCAGTGGGGGCAGCAGTGTGGCCACCAGGTGTAATATTAAGGAACGAAACAGTGTACAGGGGGCAGTGTATACTAAGGACAGAACAGTGTACAGGGGGCAGTGTGGAGTAAAGACAGAACAGTGTACAGGGGGCAGTGTGGAGTAAGGACAGAACAGTGTACGGGGGGCAGTGTGTATACTAAGGACAGAACAGTGTACAGGGGGCAGGCTAGAATAAGGGACAGAACAGTTACAGGGGGCAGTGTGGAAGTAAGGACAGAAACAGTTTGTACAGGGGCAGTATGGAGTAAGGACCAGAACAGTGTACAGGGGGCAGTGTGGAGTAGGGCGGCAGTGTGAGTAGTAAGGGCCAGGACAGTGTACAGGGGGCAGTGTGCGGAGTAAGGCCAGAAACGTTGTACAGGGGGCAGTGTAGCTGAGTAAGGCAGAAGAAAACAGTGTTACAGGGGGCAGGTTGTGAGTAAGGGGCAGAACAGTGTGTAACAGGGGGGACAGTGTATATTAAGGAGCAGGAACAGGTATCGGGGGCAGTGTATACTAAGGACAGAACGTGTACAGGGGGCATGGCAGTGTGGAGTAAAGACAGAACAGTTTGTACAGGGGGCCCAGTGTGGAGTAAGGACAGAAACAGTGTACAGGGGGCAGTGTATACTAAGGACCGAACAGTGTACAGTGGGGCCGGTGTTTACTAAGGACAGAACAGTGTACAGGGGGCAGTCTAGTGTGGAGAGTAAGGACAGAACAGGTACAGGGGGCAAAGAGTGTATTACTAAGGACAGAACAGGGTACAGGGAGCAGTGTGGAGTAAGGACAGAACAGTGTACAGGGGGGGGCAGTTTAGTTGGAGTAGGGAGAAACCAGAACAGTGTACAGGGGGCAGTATGGAGTAAGGACAGAGAACAGTGTACAGGGGCAGTGTGGAGTAAGGGCAGAGAAACACAGCAGAACGTGTTACAGGGGGCAGTGTGAGTGGGCAGCAGAACATGGACGGGGGCGGTGGGCAGTGTAGAGTAAGGGGTAGATAGAACAGTGACAGGGGGCAGTGGAGTAAGGGGCAGGATACTAAGGAAGAACAACCCCAGGTGCAGGACAGAGGCCTAGTATATTACTCCTTTGGTGGGTTTATAGTGTACTTCACCAGGTCCCTCCCAGCGTGTTGTTCTCCACCACGGCTACCCGGGGGCTCCCAGCTCTGCCGCCCTGCGGGGGCATGGCCAGACCTCATGATCCACCCCCGATCACCCGGTAGCGAATGAGCTGTGAGGGCCACCGCCTCGGGTGACCCCCGCTTACTACATTCGCGTCCTGCGCCATCCCACTCCGCTGCCGGGGAGTTGTGGGGCTGAGACATGGTGAAGCTGGAGCGGCTCAGGCACTCGGGTGAGGTGCCCTGGTAGAAGGAGCCTTCTGATTAGGAAGCCGCTGAGTAATGGGACTGGGACCAGGGCGCCGTGCACACCTTGACGGCTTGCTTGTAATGGCCCGATGAGGGCGCTGAGGGTAGAGCGGCGGAGTGGCAGGTGGCCCGGCGGCGGTAAGTGTGTGGCATGCAGGACTGGTGTTACAGAGGCCTCGGCGGAGGAGAATGAATGCAATAACGCGGAAGTCTGTGTGCACATGTAGTGGGGTGGTGGGCAGGGCGAGGGAGTCACCGGGGGGTCACTGCTTAGTCCCATGACTGATGTATGTTTATACCGAGCCCAGGGATGAGCACCCGAAGGTGAACAGGTTCTCCGGCCACCAGGTCCTCCGCAAGCCCCACAATAAGAAGCTCGGGCCTGTTTATACTCGGCCCCTGCTACACACGGTTTTACGACCGTGCAAATTACCTACATGGAGTCGCATTGTGTAAGCCATACATTTGCAGTATGTCAGTTTTTTTGCTGTAGATTCTTTATGCCAAGAGGGTCTAGGGGGACCCTTTCCCATATGAGAAGACTAGTTCTATAAGCCATACATTACAGTCAGAGCTGGCACAGTATTTACACTGGGCCATAAGCTTCTCGTACGCCACTGCTGTCAAGGTTTGTAGGAGATGGTCGGACCGCAGGTCCACAAATCACATAAATCTATTGCTGCTAGGATACATAAACAAAACAAACGAGGTTTCTGTAGTTAAATGTGTTAAACCCCTAACCCTTAAGGACGCAGACATTTTGACAGGTTAAGGCGCAGCCGAATTTTTTGGCTTCTGACGGTCGCCTATTGGTTATAACTTGTGAACACGTACTTATCAAAACGATTCTGAGATTGTTTTGTCCCACATGTTTACTTCATTTTAGTGGTAAATTTTGGCGATAGTTTGGCGTTTAGTTACATTAAAAAAAAAGAAAAATATGATAAATTTTTTGAAAAATTTTGCCATTTTCGAAATTCAAAATCATGCGTTTTCCAGGCAGAATAGATTTACCACCTAAAAATAAGTTGCTGAATAAACATTCCCCATTGTCTACTTTTACATTTTCATAATTTGTGATATGCTGGATAATTTTTTGATGTCAGCGGCTTACAAAAGAATATCGCTTTTCCGGATTTTCCGGAATTGGACTATTTTGGGGAATAAATACAGTTTGGAATGAAAATTTACATATTAGCATAAAAAAAACCCGCGTATAAAACCAACCCATTTCCACATCTGCACCCTCTCAAGCTATCAGAAACCGCTTTCGGAAGATTGTTAACCTGGAGATCTTCAAGTAAGGAAATACAAAATGGGAGGGTGAATTTAGAATGGTCAATTGTTCCCTTATACGTTCATTAGCCCTAGATGTACCACATTTCCAAAATATAAAAAGAGAAAACCACCATACAATTTGTTCCTACAATTTCTCCCGAGTACGAGACCCCCCACATGTGGACGTTACTTGTTTTATGGGCGCACAGCGAGACGCAGAAGGGAAGGAGCGCCCTGCAGCGGCCAGGATTTTAGGTTTCCTCAGTGGCCCCTTTTGAAGGCTATAAAATTTCGCTGGGGCGTTATGGGGGCCATGTGTGATGCCATTTTTTTGCGGCGGGATCGGGATGAGATGCTTTTTCCATTGTTACCATTTTGGGGTTGGTTCACCTATTGGTTGAAAATTTCGGAACTTTTTTTTGAGGGCAGGAATAGAAAAAGCATCAATTATGTACTGGAGTTTTACTTTTTTTTTTTGGTGTCACCGTATAGACTAATAATCATGTTATCTTCTTCTATGGGTTGATTTACGATTACGGGCGATACCAGACTTGAATATATGTCTACGTTTTACTAAATTGTCAAACAAAACCATAATGTGGAAAAAAAAAATCTATCATTTATGTATGGCCGTTCCACAGTGCATAAACATTGTACTTTTTTGGCTAGAGTGGTTGATGGCTTGTTGTTGCGGGACATGTTGTACTTTGACAGGGTATCAGTCGAGTAGTACACATGGTTTTTGATCGCATTTATAGCATTTGTGTGGGATTTGAATAGCTGATAAAATCATAATTTTGGAGGTTTATAGCAGTGTTTTTTACGGCGTTTATAGTGGGGGTTTCAATAATGATTTAATTTTTATTCTACGGGTTGGTACGGAACCGCGGTCGATACTTATATATGGTGGGCGGTTGTTGTTATGAGTTAGATTTTTTTTAGGTTTTTTACTATGTTCTCTTTTAGTTTTGGGGGGTTTTGGGCCAGTTAGTGATTTTTTACGTATTGTTTATTTGAATAACATTTTTTTTTTTTACTTTTTCACTTTATACCATGGGACATGAAGAAGCAATCTTCTGATGCTTCTTCATGAAATATTCTGAATATATGTATTGCAGAGTATTTATCAGAGTCAGCCTATGCACTTGCATAGGCTGGCCTTTGCCAGTAAGATGAAAGTCACAGAAGCCATTCTTACTGGCATTCTTGCAGGGGTAACTCTGGGGCCCAGATCGGACCCAGAGTTACTATAGCAAACGGTCGCGCACCCGAAAAAACCGGGTGATGGGTGGTTTTGGCTACTCTTTTTGTTAGGTCTTCTTCCAACTACCATTCCCACTTTGTCCCTCATGTCATATGTCATCGCCCCCTCCCCCCGCCTTTCGTACTATACGGTGTTCACCTCATTTGCCCTCTCTTTCCCTCTCGCCTGGTCCCCTTCAAGTCGAGATATGCCCTGGCTGATCCTTACCTCAATTTACCGACCGAGACTGACCGATCGTGGGGGAAGACCCCCCAGATACTGGTAGAGCCGCGGTCGCGTTCTGACCGACGGCATTGAACGAGTTTAGCACCCGCGATCGGAGACAACTCCGATCGCGGGTGTTAAATGGGGTGCCGGCTAGCAGTCACAGCCGGCACCCCGTCTTTTCCCGATGCCGGTTCGGCTCAGATCTTGAGCAAACCGGCCATCAGCTCAGCGGTCCGATCGATCGGACGCTGAGCCGCTAAGTCACTGAGCTCAGCGTCCGATATATCGGAACGCTGAGCGGGAAGAGCGTTAAGGACGCAAGCCATAGCCATTCTGCAGCTTGAGGCTCAGTCCCATTTTTTTGGTTATGACCTGTTGTCTCTTTATTATGGTTAAACGTTGAACACTTTTAATTTCAAAGCGATTCTGAGATTGTTTTTTCCCAACATGTTGTACTTATTTTAGTTATTTACCACCTAATAACGTTGCGAATAACATTTCCAATTTGGCTACTTTACATTTTCATTTCATTTTTGAAATGTTGGATAATTATTTTGACGTCACCGCGGCCTACAAATCGAATAGGATTTCCGTATTTTGCAGAATTGACTTTAATTGTGGTATTAAATTATATTAAAAATAAATATAAAATAAAAAATTTATTTTACATATTTAGCAACAAAACCCCCTATATAACCACCCATTTTCAAATATGCACCCCATACAAACTATCAGAAACATCATTTACAAAGATTGTTAACCCCTTGGATCTTCATGTAATGAATCATCAAAATGGCGGTTGTTGTGTGAAATTTAGAATGGTTCAAAATTTGTCGGTATACATTTATTGCGCCCGAAAATTTACACATGTAAAAACATCTTCCCATATCTTCTTCTGATAAAAAGAGGAAAGAAAACCCACCATAAAATTTGTATTCTACAATTTCTACTGAGTGCAGCGACCCCCACATGTGGACATTACTTGTTTTATGGGGCAAGCGAGGAGCCAGAAGGGAAGGATCACACCTTGGAACAGCTGCCAGGATTTAGTTGTTCCGTTGCTTGCACCTTTGAAGGCTATAAAATTTTTGCTTTTCAGTTATTTGGGCACATTGTGACGGCCATTTTTTCTGAGCGATAGATTGCTTTTTCAGTGTTACCCTTTTGGGGGTGGTATCACCTATGTTGAAATAATTTAGGGAACTTTTTGAGGGTCATGAGTAGAAGAGCAAAAGAGCATCATTCTGTGTACGGATTTTTCCTTCTTTTTTTTTTCGGTTCACCGTATATCATACCCTATAATCTGTTTATCTTTATTCTATGGGGTCGATTACATACGGGGGGGATACCAGACATGAATATTTTTCTTTGTTTTACGAAATTGCCAAAATAAAACCCTAAGTGGGAAAAAAATCTATTCATTTTTGCATCCACCGTCTTCCAAGTGGAATAATTAAAAGTGTGACGTTTTTGATACAGAGCTTGGTGGTGGTTGATGGCGTGTTTTTGACGGGGGACATGTTGTTCTTTGCCACAGTATCAGTTAGGATTGTACATAAGTTTTTGATCACGTTTTATTGCATTTTTAGGGGGATATAGTAGGTATAAAATCATTAATTTTGGCGGGGTTTTTAACGTTTTTTTTTTACGGCGTTCATATATGGGTTCAATTAGTTATGTAGTTTTATTCTATGGATTGTGACGGCCTGGGTTGGGGGGTGATGAGATGATTTTGATGATACATAATGTGGGGTTTATGTTATGATGTTAGACTTTTTGAGCGTTATATGTTCTTTATAGTTTGGGGCTTTATGGGCATTTTTAGTGATTTATAAAGGTATTTTTTATTGAAAAACATTTTTTTTTACATTTTTTTACTTGATCCAAAAGGAATGACAAGCAATCATCTGATTATAGATACTCTGCAAATACTCATGTATTCAGGGTATTGGCAGTGCCAGCCAGCAGGATGCATAGGCTGACACTTTGCCTTTAAGTTGACGGACAGATGCTCGTAACGCACCGCCTTCGGCTCTCTTGGGTCACGATCGGACCCAGAGGTGCCACAAAGTGATAGCCCCCCCCCCCCAAACGGCCCGGGGGGGCGATCGTGGGGGTAAAGACCCACGGAAGCATGGTTTAAAAATGCCGCAGGTCGCGTTGAGCCCACTCCGATCCGCGGAGTGTGTTAGTTGGGGATGTCACCGGTATAGACTACCGTTGTGAAATCCCGCGGCGAACGATGCCGGTTCAGTGCTATGCAGGCTGAACCGGCATCGCTCAGCGCGGACAGCTACGCGCACGAGCGCTAAGGGGTTTGTTAAATTGTAAAAAGCCACTAACAATTCACGGTGACCCTCATGGTAGTGCGGTCCCTACGCGATTCGGGCCCAAGACCCAAGCACTCCCAGTTACCCATACTGGGGCCCAAGGCCACAAACAACACCCGCACCACAGAAACAGTGGACGCCATGCAGTTTTACTGCACCATGTGAACAGGTTCTTGAATCGCTCCTTATTCCTGTGTTCACAGAAACTGTATGACAGTGTGCGCCTTAGTGTATAGTGCATATAGTGGCTGCCTACTTGCTGTCAGACAGTTTCTGTGAACACATGGAATAAGGAGCATTCAAGACCTGTTCACATGGTGCAGTACTGCATGGCGTCCACTGTTTCTGTGGTGTGGGGTGTTGTTGTGGACCTTGGGCCACCAGTATGGGTACTGGGAGCTGCTTGGTCTTGGCACCTAATAGCGTAGGGACCCACTACAATGAGGTCACCGTGAAGTGGTTAGTGGCTTATACAATTTAACCCCTTAGCGCTCTGCGCCGTAGCTGTACTGCGCTGAGACGATGCCGGTTCAGCGCTGCATAGCAGCTGAACCGGCATCGTTAGCCGCGGGATTTCAACGGTAATCTACCGGTGACATCCCCAGCTAACACCCGCGGTCGGAGTGGGCTCAACGCGACCGCGGCATTTAACATGCCTTCCGGGGGTCTTTACCCCACGATCGCCCCCCCCCGCATACCTTCACCTCCCTTCTCTCTCCCTTCCTGATTCTCCTGTCGTTTAGATATTGGAAGCAATATACTTCACTTTACCTAACATCCATTTATATAACCAGCTTATTTTCTTATAATGCAAATTTTGTAAATCCTATTTTCCTGATATAGCATAAGTAATTTTCAAGCTCAATGAATCAACACTTCTAAGCTCCCCCAACATAATCTTTGTGCCATGCACAAAAAAAAGAAATAGAATGACTTTTTCAAGCTGACTCTCACTGTGTTTACATAACTGACACAACGAAATGTCATCATTTGACTTAGGAAATTGTGTAAGTCAAGTACAATTAGTAGACTGTATATATGTGATATGTATTATTTCATTTATGTAACAACTCATTACACAGTACAGTTGACATTTGTAAATTAATTTAAACCAAGAAAAGCAAAATTAAATTGATGAATAAAAATTCCCTAATGCCTCTGAGTCTGACAATCAGGCTGAATGACTATGCCAAAAAGAATTGTATACGAATAAGTACTTAAGTCTACCTTAAATCTATAAAATAAATCTCTTTTACCAAGTGAGGCAACTATTGCACTGATTTAGAACTCTTACAAAAAAATGACCCTTGGGTATAGTGTCATACTTCAGCCTGGTGGAATTGACCCTATCTTTACCCTATATTTTTGTATAGGCTATTTATAAACTTTAACCCCTTAGCGCTCTGCCCCCTTAGCTGCTGCGCAGAGACGATGCCGGTTCAGCGCTGCATAGCAGCTGAACCGGCATCGTTAGCCGCGGGATTTCAACGGTAATCTACCGTTGACATCCCCGGCTAACACCCGCGGTCGCGATCGCAGCATTTAACATGCCTTCTGGGGGTCTTTACCCCACGATCGGCCCCCCCGCACCGTTTTTGGGGGGGCGATCGCTGTTTTGGAACCTCTGGGGTCCGATCGGGACCCCAGAGAAGCCTGGAGGGATTGCCTTTAAGATGGCGTCTGTGACGTCATCTTAAAGGCAAAGTGTCAGCCTATGCATCTGCATAGCCTGGCACTGCTAATACCCTGCAATACATTAGTATTGCAGAGCATTATCAAGAACAAGCAATCAGATGATTGCTTGTTCATATCCCATGGTGGATCATGTAAAAAAATGTAAAAAAAAATGTTTTTCAATAAAAAATTACTTATTACTTAAAAAATTATGCCCATAAGCCCCAAAACATATAAAGAGACATATAACGCTCAAAAAAGTCTAAATCATAACACAAACCCCACATATATAGTATCACCGCGTCCATAACAATCCATAGAATAAAACTAAATAACTATTGAACCCATATGATGAACGCCGTAAAAAAAAACATTAAAAACCTGCCAAAAATTATGATTTTTACCAATTATATCCCACTAAAAATGCAATAAAAAGTGATCAACAAAACATATGTACTCCAGAATGACACCTTTGCAACGAACAACATGTCCCGCAAAAAACAAGCCATCAACCAGCTCTGTAGCCAAAAACGTAACAATGTTATGCCACTTGGAAGACGGCGATGCAAAAATGATAGATTTTTCCCCACATTAGGGTTTTATTTGGCAAATTTACTAAAACATAAGAAAAAATATTCATGTCTGGTATCCCCGTAATCATATCGACCCATAGAATAAAGATAACATGATTATTAGGCTATACGGTGAACACGAAAAAAAAAGTAAAAAATCCAGTACAGAATTGATGCTTTTCTTCTCATGACCTCAAGAAAAGTTCCTAAATTTTCAACAATAGGTGATACCAACCCCAAAATGGTAACACTGGAAAAAGCATCTCGTCCCGCAAAAAAAAATGCCGTCACATGGCCCAAATAACGGAAAAGCAAAAATTTTATAGCCTTCAAATGGGGGCAAAGAGAAAACTAAAATCCTGGCAGCTGCAGGGCGCTCCTTCCCTTCTGCGCCTCGCTGTGCCCCCATAACACAAGTAACGGCCACGTGTGGGGGTCGCTGCACTCAGGAGAAATTGTAGAACAAATTTTATGGTGAGTTTTCTCTTTTTATCTTTTGGAAATGTGTAAATTTTAGGGCTAAATGAACGTATAACCGACAAAATTTGACCATTCTAAATTTCACCGCCATTTTTATTCAATTACTATGAAGATCTCAAGGGGTTAACAATCTTTGTAAATGCTGTTTCTGATAGTAAGAGGGGTGCAGATTTGAAAATGGGTTGGTTATATAGGTGGGTTTTGTTGCTAAATATGTAAAATTTGATTTCAAACAGTATTTATCCCCAAAATAGTGTCAAATCTGAAAATACGGAAAATCGCTATTCGATTTGTAGGCCGCGTGACGTCAAAATAAATTATCCAAACATTTCAAAAATTATGAAAATGTAAAGTAGACAAATGGGAAATGTTATTCTGCAAGTTATTTAGGTGGTAAATCGATCTGCCTGAAATCGCGGTGATTTTGAATTTCGAAAATGGCAAATTTTTCTAAAAATTCATCATTTTTTCTTTTTTTTGTAAATAAACGCAAAACTTATCATCCAAAATGTACCACTAAAATGAAGTACAACATGTGGGGAAAAAACAATCTCAGAATCGCTTTGATAAGTAACAGTGTTCAAAAGTTATAACCATATAAAGAGACGCAGGTCAGAATTTAAAAAATGGGACTGAGCCTTAAACTGTAAAATGGCTGCGTCCTTAAGGGGTTAATAAGCAAATGTTATGCCCACATAAAGAATCATTTTAAAGGCAAGATGAAATCTCACATTTTTTTTATCTTGGACTCTATCAGTTTATTTTTCCTCTTTTTTCGGCAAATTATAGGGATACTGCATACTTAACAGACTAGAACTCTTCCATAGAATAAATCTATCTATCTATCTATCTATCTATCTATCTATCTATCTATCTATCTATCTATCTATCTATCTATCGTACAGAAAGTTCAAGCAGCACATTCAGCAAATCAATAGGTGGGTGCACGCTGCATAAGACTGGGCCTCAAATCTTCCAGCGATATAAAAAAGGAAATTGCGCAGAACACCGAATGAAGTGAAAAAAGTTCTTGTGGTTTATTCCATATTCAATAACAACAGCGACGTTTCGGCTACACGTAGCCTTCCTCAAGCCATTAAACAAGTGTGCAAGATGGACATATATACAATAGTGATAGGTCACATGACCTCATAAGTGCCGCCCATCCTTACTTGGCCGCTATATGCATTCCTCAAGTTACGACTGAGGCTGCACACACTATAATTAATTGGGCCACATCTAGGGCTACTTACCTCCTTTTAAGCCTTCTTTATCTTTTGCTCTTCGAGGACGATTTGCATTCGGAGTTTCCTCCGGCGATCCATTCATGAATCACGTGACAACATATTTTCCAAACAGTCACTAAGACGCTGGCTCTGCTCCATAACAACCGATGCGCATGCGCATTCGGCTCTAATGGCGTGCGTTCCACTTGTGCGGTCCATCTGAATTCTTTTTGTTTCTCAAGAACTTCATCTTATATTTTAAGCATTATATATCCGCAGCTCAACCGGGGACGCATGGACTTTGCACAGTAAGAGGATACACTTCATGCACTTTGGCACTAGATCACTTTTATCGCGAGGGATTAGCTGGATCTTAATATATTACACATGTATTTTATATGTTTATTCATATAATCTTATTGTAATTTTCAATTACCACATGTATATACTTGATGTACTATGCACTATGTACTTGTTTTTATTGTTATATATGTATTCATATGTATATATATGTATTTTAACACAAATATGTTAATTGGATGGGCGGCACTTATGAGGTCATGTGACCTATCACTATTGTATATATGTCCATCTTGCACACTTGTTTAATGGCTTGAGGAAGGCTACGTGTAGCCGAAACGTCGCTGTTGTTATTGAATATGGAATAAACCACAAGAACTTTTTTCACTTCATTCGGTGTGCTGCGCAATTTCCTTTTTTATATCGCTGGAAGATTTGAGGCCCAGTCTTATGCAGCGTGCACCCACTTATCGACTTGCTGAATGTACTGCTTGAACTTTCTGTACGTATTGATCTATCTATCTATCTATCTCCTGTCTATCTATCTATCTATCTATCTATCTATCTCCTATCTATCTATCTCCTATCTATCTATCTCATATCTATCTATCTATCTCCTATCTATCTATCTCATATCTATCTATCTATCTATCTATCTATCTATCTATCTATCTCCTGTCTATCTATCTATCTATCTCCTATCTATCTATCTATCTATCTATCTCCTATCTATCTATTTATCTATTTATCTATTTATCTATCTATCTATCTATCTATCTATCTATCTATCTATCTATCTGTATCCTATCTATATCCTATCTATCTCATATCTATCTATCTCATATCTATCTATCTATCTCCTATCTATCTATCTCATATCTATCTATCTATCTATCTATCTATCTATCTATCTATCTATCTATGCTTTGTTGTATAACATTTGTGTATAAACATGTCAATCAGTCCTTAACCTCTTCCCGCTCAGCGTCCGATATATCGGACGCTGAGCTCAGTGACTTAGCGCTCAGCGTCCGATATATCGGACGCTGAGCTGATGCCGGTTTGGCTCAAGATCTGAGCCGAACCGGCATCGGGAAAGACGGCAAATAAACGCAAAACTTATCAGCCAAAATTTACCACTAAAATGAAGTACAACATGTGGGGAAAAAACAATCTCAGAATCGCTTTGATAAGTAAAAGTGTTCAAAAGTTATAACCATATAAAGCAAAGCAAGTCAGAATCCAAAAAATGGGACTGAGCCTCAAGCTGTAAAATGGCTGCGTCCTTAAGGGGTTAATCAAAATGTAACTAAGAACCTTGTTTGTTTTGTTTATGTATCCTAGCAGCAATAGATATTATGTGATTTGTGGACCTGCGGTCCAGAACTATCTCTCTACAAACCTTGACAGCAGTGGCGTAACTAGAAGCTGATAGGCCCCAGTGTAAAGACTGTGCCAGGCCCTGACTGTAATGTATGGTTTATAGTTATAGTCTTCTCATATGGGAAAGGGCCCCCTAAACCTCTTGGCAGAAAGTAGTCTTCTCATATGGGAAAGGGCCCCCTAAACCTCTTGGCAGAAAGAATCTACAGCAAAAAACTGACATACTGCAAATGTCATGGATTACACAAATGCTGACTCCATGTAGGTAATGTGCAGCAGTCGTACCGTGTGTACAGGGGCAGAATAATACAGGCCCGAGCTTCTGTATTGTGGGGCTTGCGGAGGACCTGGTGGCCGGAAAACCTGTCACCTTCGGGTGACATCCCGGGCTCGGTATAAACAGCAGCAGTCAGTGTGACTAAGCAGTGGCCCGGTGATCTCCTCCCCTGCCACCACCCACTACATGTGCACACAGACTTCCGCGTTATGGCATTCATTCTCCGGAGCCGAGGCCTCGGGACACCAGTCCTGCTGCACACACGGTACCCGGGCACCTGCCACTCCGAGCCCGCTACCCTCAGCGCCCTCATCCCGCCATTACAAGCAAGCCGCAGAGGTGTGCACGGCGCCCTGGTCCAGTCCCAGTACATCAGCGGCTTCCTAATCAGAAGGCTCCTTCTACCGAGGGCACATCACCCGAGGCTGAGCCGCTCCAGCTTCACCATGTCTCAGCCCCACAACATCCCCGGCAGCGGAGTGGATGCGCAGGACTCGAATGTAGTAAGCGGGGGTCACCCGAGGCGGCGCCCTCACAGCTCATTCGACTACCTGGTGATCGGGGGTGGATCAGGAGGTCTGGCCAGTGCCCGCAGGGCGGCAGAGCTGGGAGCCCGGGTAGCCGTGGTGGAGAACAACAAGCTGGGAGGGACCTGTGTAAGTAGCACTAGAAAACCAACCAAAGGATAATATAGCCCTTTGGGAAGAACTCAGTTCCTCACTATGGGCTAATTGGCATCAACCTTTTTGTTTTTGTGTTGCCTTCCTCTGGATCAACATTGTAGAATGATAGGTTGGACTTGATAGACTTGGATCTTTAGTCAACTTAATCTACTATAATACCAGGATGTAACCCGCTATGGTAAAAAAAAAACAGAGAGTTTATTTCAGTAGTTATTTGACCACAAGTGATTTAGCATATGAAGGAAGTTTATTTTGCCTCCAGCAAAAGATGTTTCCCTTTGCTTTTACAATGGAAGATGCACACAGAAAAGAAAATAAATATGAAAACAGCAAAGACATGTTTATTACATTTTAACTGCATAACTTCTGCATATACATGATTTATCAGAAATACTATATTAAATTAAATTAAGAATGGCCGAGTTATTACATAGTTACATATTGTTACATAGACAGTACAGTTAAAGAAAGGCATATTCCCATCAAGTTAAAGAAGGTAAACAAGGGACAGGGTTGGAAGGGAGCACTATTCTATATTATTATATAACCATTAATGTTATTTTTCTGTAAAAAGGCATGTAATTACTTTTTGAAGCTCCCTGCAGTCTCTGCTGTTAGCAGCTCCTGAGGTGGGCTATTCTACAGTTCTTAACTTAAAAAAGTATTGGGTCCTCTGGAGATTGTAGTTTTTTTCCCATCAGATGGATTATTTATGGATAACAATCCTGTTTGAAATTTATTGGGAGCAAGTATATATGTATGTTAAATAATATATAATAAACATGGGTTATTGAACCATTCCACCATAAAATTCATGGTTGTGAGGTCATCCACTAGAATCCCTTACCCTGGACATGTAACTCCAGGATGTGTGGCTCAACAAATACATTCCTATCAAGCTCACTGAGATTACAATGGGATCACATTTCCTAATTATCACAGAGCAGTGTGGGGGATGTATCCCAACCAGCTGTCATGGCTTTGTCTCCTAGAAATTTTTCATACTTACAAATAGACGGCAACAACTGTAAATTGCTTATTTTTAATGTCAACACTGGCCTATCTATATGATGAGCCGAAGGTATTTTACAAATGTTTGTGTCAGCTCATCTGTTCGCTTTAGTACATCATCATAGTTATGGAAGGTGGGCAGAGGTAAATATATTTCTTAAAAATACCTAATATAGAATGAATAAAATGAACTTGCATGTTGAAAAGAGATATACATTCAAAAAAGTCATTGAACAGATCATACTGTTTCTCATTGTGGAGATGCAATGAATGTAGCGATTGGGGAAAAAGTATGCAAATCAGCTTTCTCCAGAAAATTGAAAACACTATACTCCCAACCACAGGTGAAACTTAAAAAATTGGATGGAATCCCTTAGTCATGTTTTGTTTCAGGACTCTTTAATATTAAATATTGCAATGAGGAATATAGATGGGGAACACTCATCTACCCTGTTTCCCCAAAAATAAGACCATTTCTTATATTAATTTTTGCTCCTAAAAAACTCTATAGGATTTATTGTCAGGGGATTTTGATGAACAAAAATTCAGATTTAATGTTGAACATAAATTATGGTACATTTGCCGATCCTGGTATTTTAAGTCATATCATTATCTATTGGAACCTCATCATAGCTCACCAAAAACCTTAATTTCATGCTGAATTTCTTGTGACTCCATTTCTTTTAGAATCATTGGCCCCAATCTCTCATGTTTAATGACAGCACTTTCCATAAATTAGCTCTTATTGCATAGGAAGCTACTTGTAGAGCAGTCGTAATGCAACTGTCAATGATTTTATCCAATGAATTCTTCACCCATGTCACAAAATCTCTAAATGATCCACTTATACTAATGTATGGCGTGGAGGGAGCTGCAGCAATGGCTGCCGTTAGGTCTTATTTTCAGGGGAGGCCTTAGTTTTATAAGCTTGAAAAAAAATTGTGCTAGGTTTTATTTTTGTGGGGTGTCTTATTTTCAGGGAAACAGGGTAGGTGGTCCAGGTGGCTTCAATTGATTTAAAAGTAACATTTTATCAATCCCTTTTTTATCTGTTTGTTACTGGAGGTAATACATTGGTATTATACATTCACCGGCCACTTTATTAGGTACACCATGCTAGTAACGGGTTGGACCCCCTTTTGCCTTCAGAACTGCCTCAATTCTTCATGGCATAGATTCAACAAGGTGCTGGAAGCATTCCTCAGAGATTTTGGTCCATATTGACATGATGGCATCACACAGTTGCCGCAGATTTGTCGGCTGCACATCCATGATGCGAATCTCCCGTTCCACCACATCCCAAAGATGCTCTATTGGATTGAGATCTGGTGACTGTGGAGGCCATTTGAGTACAGTGAACTCATTGTCATGTTCAAGAAACCGGTCTGAGATGATTCCAGCTTTATGACATGGCGCATTATCCTGCTGAAAGTAGCCATCAGATGTTGGGTACATTGTGGTCATAAAGGGATGGACATGGTCAGCAACAATACTCAGGTAGGCTGTGGCATTGCAACGATGCTCAATTGGTACCAAGGGGCCCAAAGAGTGCCAAGAAAATATTCCCCACACCATGACACCACCACCACCAGCCTGAACCGTTGATACAAGGCAGGATGGATCCATGCTTTCATGTTGTTGACGCCAAATTCTGACCCTACCATCCGAATGTCGCAGCAGAAATCGAGACTCATCAGACCAGGCAACGTTTTTCCAATCTTCTACTGTCCAATTTCGATGAGCTTGTGCAAATTGTAGCCTCAGTTTCCTGTTCTTAGCTGAAAGGAGTGGCACCCGGTGTGGTCTTCTGCTGCTGTAGCCCATCTGCCTCAAAGTTCGACGTACTGTGCGTTCAGAGATGCTCTTCTGCCTACCTTGGTTGTAACGGGTGGCGATTTGAGTCACTGTTGCCTTTCTATCAGCTCGAACCAGTCTGCCCATTCTCCTCTGACCTCTGGCATCAACAAGGCATTTCCGCCCACAGAACTGCCGCTCACTGGATGTTTTTTCTTTTTCGGACCATTCTCTGTAAACCCTAGAGATGGTTGTGCGTGAAAATCCCAGTAGATCAGCAGTTTCTGAAATACTCAGACCAGCCCTTCTGGCACCAACAACCATGCCACGTTCAAAGGCACTCAAATCACCTTTCTTCCCCATACTGATGCTCGGTTTGAACTGCAGGAGATTGTCTTGACCATGTCTACATGCCTAAATGCACTGAGTTGCCGCCATGTGATTGGCTGATTAGAAATTAAGTGTTAACGAGCAGTTGGACAGGTGTACCTAATAAAGTGTGTGCCACTGTACAATAGTCACATGCTTCTTTTTATCCCTTCTTGAACTTATTTCTATTATGAGTGCAAACAAAAAACTGAAATGCATCAGTGTTCAGCTTTCCGCTAAGAGATGGAAATAGTTTGTGCAAAGGAGATGCTGCCTATGAGATGGACACATAAGGAGCAGTCTGTGTGGCTATGAAAATGGCGCATACATAGCAGTGTATGTGGCCAACATTACAACCTGGAAAGATGAGCAACCTACTGAACATCGGCTATGCAACAGAACCCCCTTTTCTGTTCCAGATAACCAGTAATAATAATACTAACCCAATCCTTGTACTGGTAACTTGCCTATTGTAACAAAAATAAAACAAAGACTGTTCTACAATGTGCAATGGGAGAGATGTAACCAGCTGTCCGCACCAGAATTCTAGAGTAAAAAACTGTCTGAAATGCCTTGTGTCTAGCATAAAAATGTGAAAATACAACACAGCGCGAGCAATGTAATGACTTAGTTAGGTTTGCTCGTATTCTACAGACAGGTATAACATCATACAAGGTTCAATTGCATGTGCTAACAAGGACAGAGTGACTTAGATCAAGGATAATGATAAGGTGCAGCAGATGACCCAATATCCAGGACTACAATGATTGGTGGATCATTAATAGACTGATATTGCGCTGCTCAAGATTCACACCGTTTTATTTGTCAACGGACAACGCTTTTCGGGGGAAAAATACTGCTCCCTTCATCAGGTCCCAGAAACAAGTGTCTATAATATTATATTAACATGATTTTATCATTTATGATTTGTAAAGCACTAGGGAATTTGATGGCGATATATAAATCAAGATTATTATTATTATATTATGTTAATATCATACTATAGAAACTCGGTCCTTGTTGACAAATAAAACATTGAAAATCTCTTGCAGCACAGTATCAGCCTATTTTTTTCCTTCCTTTTCTCATGAAATGCCTTGTGCCACATACATTAAGAGTTTTAGACTATTCTTAGACAATATTCCGAGTTGTACAGAAAAGGTGCGTGGCCTCAGAGGGAAAAAGTCTGTGTGCAAAAACATTAAGTCAGAGCGCAAAGAAATTCATTCATTGAGGTGCAGCAAACAAGACCAGATAATAGGAGGAGCAAAATTCGAGTCTTATGCTGCACCAGATTAATCATCCAGCATCAGACACAGCTATTAATCTGGCACAGCAGAGAACTGTCTTGTTCTACTCTGCACTGGCCTAAAAACTGATACATTAATATATTTCCTGCTATATATCCTTCTTTATTTACCTATTACCTATTTACTACCTTTACCAATGAAGTCAAAGCAGCAGCTCCCTAATCTCCTTCCCAACTAGCTACGAAGGCTTTGAGAGAACATTGGGTAAGGTGTGGGTGAATACGAAATAAGATACTGATGTCCCATTTTGGGCTGAGGAAATATTTTTATGCAGTTGGGCTGGGGCATATGCACTATGAAGGGCACATAATACAACTACTGTGGGATCATTGGAGAGATGGGGGTCTGATTCCAAGTGGTGTCTACTTTGTTTGGCTACTTGGTGGATAGTTCAGATTTTCCCCAAATTTTTCAAAGGGGCACATATACTTCTGTTCTGAGTGACAGAACTTGGGCATATTATGGGGAGCCTGTTTTCATGTTTAATGTGGTCCCCTTATTTTCTGTTTATACCACTGTACCTGAGATTTATACTTTTAAGCATGGTGGGATCTGTGTCATATAGAGGTAATTCTGCCACTTTCCCCATATCACTATATGATTATTCTACAAAGTTACAGCTGTAGCCTAATAATTAGTAACATACATGCAATTGCTTTGCTTAAAACATTATGGTCCAAGAGCGTGTGAGCCACTCAAACGATTGAGGTTACAATTTTTTTGCGTGCTATTTGTGCTTCAGTTTTATTTGCTGTATTTAATACTATAGATAAATGGCTCCATTTTAGATGCTCTTGACCGCAACAGTTCTCCGGTCATGCATTAAGGTTATCAATACTGCTTTGTGCTTTATTGTGTTTATGCTGTTTGTGGTGAGTTTTGCATGTGTGAGTGTGACAGAATAACCATCACCTGTACGTTGAGTGTTCATGTAAATCAGAACTCCAAAACACTGAGGCCTTTGTGGAGAAATGATATCTTATTACAGATTGTATATATCATGCTGGTTATTTAACACATTATTCTTTTATTATGTTACTGAATGACTTTCAAAAACTATTACTTGTAAATTATCGTGGTAGACCCGTTTCAAATGAAGTCTTCCCAAGAACAGCAACAGCAACTATTAATGATCCAAAATGTGGCTTTTTTTATTTACAGTGGGAATATTGCAGGTATCCAGCTGAATTCAACCTGTGCATTGCATGTAACTTTGCACTGTGGGTTGAAATTCTAGCATTTAGATATATCTATGTTGCTATACAATACTGTAAAGCCACTGCTAGTGTTCCCTGTATGCAACCAGCCTGTAGTACGGTGGGCACATGTCGGAGCAGGGGAGAGGAGGAGGAGGTGAGCGCCTCTCAACACTGCCCCTCTCCATACAAAAACATGGGGCACGCTGCCGTATTCAGGGGAAAGATAGGAGATGTCCTATCTTGCTCCCGGCTACGGAACTGTACGGTGCCACATGTGGGCGGCACCATACCACTCCCGTACGGCATCGTGCGCCCATTGCCATCTATAGGGGACCTATATTCTTATTTGAACCATCAGTCTCATATACAGTAAGAAATAGCTGGTCATATATATCTCATACATATCCATTATTTCCTTTAGATGCATTCCTGTTATTCTAATTCAGTTTTGGGATTGTTATAGTATAGTACAAAAACTCATTGTGAATTTTCTTGTGTCCTATGTAAATGTTTTATTTAAATTGAAGATAACTGATAACATTAAGAAAACAAGGGATATTGATGCAATGTATAGCATAATTTCTTGTGTGTTCTGTGTGTATACCATCATAAAATGGAAGCTGAGTTGTTTAAAGGTACTTTTGTATTGTTATTTTTAAATAAAATATATTATTGTATGGTCTTTTTGTGTTTTCTTCCTTTTTTGTTTACATTATTGTGGTTCCTGTACATTGAGAGCATGTATATTTATTTACTTCCTCAGTGTTAGGGAAACAAGTATGCCTTTCAAATATGGTTTCCAAATGGGGGTCAATCTAAATCCTTGTACCAGGGTATATTTAGTAACGTCCCTAATCCCTGCATTTAGCACCCTGCACTAAGTTTCTAATTTATGAAGGATCCTAGTACTCGGCTATTGCTACCCACATACATGGCCCATGCTCTCAATTCCTGGTGTCCATACAGAGGAGCCCCACACTATAATACTGCGGGCCACTTACATGACACTGACATGTAATTGGAGCACAAACAGTCCCTAAGTACCAGTTCCATACCAGCAGCATGTCCTAGCAGTGAGACCTGTCAATCAGGAACAAAGAGGCAGGGCAATGCAGTGATATATCTGTATATAAGTTAACATACAGATTTTTTTTTTTACATTGAAGCCATGGAAAGGAACCATCTAGGGATATGAGCAATGCTTTCTAATCATGGTTTTTAATTACTGTAAGTATTTATTTTGTGTGGCATGTCGGGTTCTCTTATACTCAAAAATGTTCAAATTGATCGATTAATCAGGCTGGGGAAGAAGATGATGGACAGGCTGTTTTAACCCGAGGTAACTTCCTGACCCGTGCCGTAATATTACATCCTGCTTCTCGTACCAGCTCCCAGATGGAGCCGATGCCAGGAGCTACAGGTGTCAGCTGTATATTATCGGAGACTCTTCCAACAAATGCGTGTTAACACCTTGCAACCACGAGTTAAACATGACCATGGAGTGGAAGGGGAACGTGGATTGGGACTCCCCCTTCTCCTCCACCCCGGGGGCCTTCCGGGGGGGGGGGGTCCAATCCTCCTATGGCAGCCCTGGGGTCTGACAAGTGCTATCTCCCTGCGCAATCTTCTCTTTAGTCAGGCCCTGTCAGACAGGACTCGTGTCTGACAGGGCTGACATCAATATCCCTGCAATGGACAGCACAGGGACATAGAAGGTGAGCATACTGTGTATAAGCCGAGTAGGGGTCATCTGTAAATCGGGTGTTCTTGAGTAGGGGACCGCCTGTATATATTATTTTAATATCATGTTTGTTTACCATATAGGAGATCTGTACATGTCCTTCCATACTCATTGTGTAACAATCATAAACTGATCTCTACTAAATGCCAAGCAAAGTGTGCAAAAAACGATGTTTATTTTACATTTTGGTACAATGGCTCAGAAAGATTAGAAATTGAGTGCAAAGTCAGATAATGTTTCAACCACCACATCAGAAAAGATCAGATGAGATCTAACATTTTCCCATGTAACGTCATGGCTTTTTCAACTTTATTTTCCCTGTTATTCCATGACGTGCCAGTTATTTATTCCCAGCTGCTGACGAACAACATCCAGAAATCACACATTGATCTAAAAACAGATAAAGTACCACAGAGCACTAGCTTCCCATTTCTAGGATCAATTAAAAACATGGATGCTATAAACATTAAAAGAAACGTGATAAACACAATTTTTGGACTCTAGCCATACCCAAAACTGTCCTGTTTAGAGATCCAGCTAGATGAAACATACAAGGGATATTATGCAACTTTGCTGGCAGCCATCAGCCACTCACACTCCCACTGCATCTGTACATGCCTCATGCTCTAGGTCATTATAGGGTTCCTAAGCAACAGCACAGAACATTGGACGAATCTGGAAACAATCAGATAATGTTGTGATTGTGAGGAATATCCCAATGAAGCACCTTTAATAAATAATCAGATTTTCTTACCCTACTTCAGATGATTTTTTTATGGTTTAGGTAGCATCTATAATTCAAATATTCATCTTACAAATATTCATAGATGATAGTGATAGGTTGTATTTTCGTAGTAACAGTGGGGCGCAGCTCCCTTTATTACAGAAGGGCCTCTTTTCCACCATTTCCCCAGTATTCATTGTAGGACTTCTCACAAGAGCTGGTTGAAGACCTGAAGTCCATGAATACGGTCTAAAGGAAAAACAGCCTTTGCTGTTAAGTTGTTACAGGGCTACTCATTAACCCCTACGGGACTCAGCATCTTTTGGCCTAAAGGACGCGGATTTTTTGCGTGCTATTTGTGCTTCAGTTTTATTGTGTGTATTTAATTATATAGATAAATGGCTCCATTTTAGTGCTCTTGACCGCAACCGTTCTCCGGTCATGCATAAGGTTATCAATACTGCTTTGTGCTTTATTGTGTTTATGCGTGTGGTGAGTTTTGCATGTGTGAGTGTGACAGAATAACCATCACCTGTACGTTGGTGTTCATGTAAATCAGAACTCAACCAAAACACTGAGGCCTTTGTGGAGAAATGAATATTTATTACAGATTGTATATATCATGCTGGTTATTTAACACATATTCCTTTATTATGTTACTGAATGACTTTCAAAAAACTATTACTTGTAAATTATCGTGGTTGACCCGTTTCAAATGAGTCTCCCAAGAACAGCAACAGCAACTATTAATGATCCAAAATGTGGTTTTTTATTTACAGTGGGATATTTGCAGGTATCCAGCTGAATTCAACCTGTGCATTGCATGTAACTTTGCACTGTGGGTTGAAATTCTAGATTTAGATATATCTATGTTGTCTTCAATACTGTAAAGCCACTGCTAGTGTTCCCTGTATGCAACCAGCCTGTAGTACGGGGGCACATGTCGGAGCAGGGAGAGGAGGAGGAGGTGAGCGCCTCTCAACACTGCCCTCTCCATACAAAAACTGGGGCACGCTGCCGTATTCAGGGGAAAGATAGGAGAGTCCTATCTGCTCCCGGCTACGGAACGTACGGTGCCACATGTGGGCGGCACCATACACTCCCGTACGGCATCGTGCGCCCATTGCCATCTATAGGGGACCTATATTCTTATTGAAACCATCAGTCCATTACAGTAAGAAATAGCTGGTCATATATATCTCATACATATCATTATTTCCTTTAGATGCATTCCTGTTATTCTAATTCGTTTTGGGATGTTATAGTATAGTACAAAAACTCATTGTGAATTTTCTTGTGTCCTAGTAAATGTTTTATTTAAATTAAAGATAACTGATAACATTAGAAAACAAGGTATTGATGCAATGTATAGCATAATTTCTTGTGTGTTCTGTGTGTATACCATCATAAAATGGAAGCTGAGTTGTTTAAAGGTACTTTGTATTGTTATTTTTAAATAAAATATATTATTGTATGGTCTTTTTGTGTTTCTTCTTTTTTGTTTACATATTGTGTTCCTGTACATTGAGAGCAGTATATTATTTACTTCCTCAGTGTTAGGGAAACAAGTATGCCTTTCAAATATGGTTTCAAATGGGGGTCAATCTAAATTTGTACCAGGGTATATTTAGTAACGTCCCTAATCCCTGCATTTAGCACCTGCACTAAGTTTCTAATTTATGAGGATCCTAGTACCGGCTATTGCTTACCCACTACATGCCATGCTCTCAATTCCTGGTGTCCATACTGAGGAGCCCCACACTATAATATGCGGGCCACTTACATGACACTGACATGCAATTGGAGCACAAACAGTCCCTAAGTACCAGTTCATACCAGCAGCATGTCCTAGCAGTGAGACCTGTCAATCAGGAACAAAGAGGCAGGGCAATGCAGTGATATATCTGTATATAAGTAACATACAGATTTTTTTTTTTACATTGAAGCCATGGAAAGGAACCATCTAAGGATATGAGCAATGCTTTCTAATCATGGTTTTTATTACTGTAAGTATTTATTTGTGTGGCATGTCGGGTTCTCTTATACTCAAAATGTTCAAATTGATCAGTTAATCAGGCTGGGAAGAAGATGATGGACAGGCTGTTTTAACCCGAGGTAACTTCCTGACCCGTGCCGTAATATTACATCCTGCTTCTCGTACCAGCTCCAGATGGAGTCGATGCCAGGAGGCTACAGGTGTCAGCTGTATATTACGGAGACTCTTCCAACAAATGCGTGTTAACACTTTGCAACCACGAGTTAAACATGACCATGGAGTGGAAGGAGGAACGTGGATTGGGACTCCCCCTTTCCTCACCCGTGGTGCTTACTGGGGGGGGGGTCCAATCCTCCTATGGCAGCCCTGGGGTCTGCAAGTGCTATCTCCCTGCGCAATCTTCTCTTAGTCAGGCCCTGTCAGACAGGACTCGTGTCTGACAGGGCTGACATCACGATCCCTGCAATGGACAGCACAGGGACACAGAGCCGATGCCGGAGCATCGCTATATAGAAGGTGAGCATACTGTGTATAAGCCGAGTAGGAGTCATCGTAAATCGGGTGTTCTTGAGTAGGGGACACCGCCCTGTATATATTATTTTAAATCATGTTTGTTTACCATATAGGAGATCTGACATGTCCTTCCATACTCATTGTGTAACAATCATTAACTGATCTCTACTAAATGCCAAGGCAAAGTGTGCAAAAAACGATGTTATTTTACATTTTGGTACAATGGCTCCGAAAGATTAGAGAAATTGAGTGCAAAGTCAGATAATGTTTCAACCACCACATCAGAAAAGATCAGATGAGATCTAACATTTTCCATGTAACGTCATGGCTTTTTCAACTTTATTTTCCCTGTTATTCCATGACGTGCCAGTTATTTATTCCCAGCTGCTGACGAACAACATCCAGAAATCACACATTGATCTAAAACAGATAAAGTACCACAGAGCACTAGCTTCCCATTTCTAGGATCAATTAAAAACATGGATGCTATAAAACATTAAAAGAAACGTGATAAACACAATTTTTGGACTCTAGCCATACCCAAAACTGTCGTTTAGAGATCCAGCTAGATGAAACATACAAGGGATATTATGCAACTTTGCTGGCAGCCATCAGCCACTCACACTCCACTGCATCTGTACATGCCTCATGCTCTAGGTCATTATAGGGTTCCTAAGCAACAGCACAGAACATTGGACGAATCTGGAAACAATCAGATAATGTTGTGATTGTGAGGAATATCCCAATGAAGCACCTTTAATAAATAATCAGATTTTCTTACCCTACTTAGATGATTTTAATGGTATTAGGTAGCATCTATAATTCAAATATTCATCTTACAATATTCATAGATGAAAGCAATAGTTGTAGTGTTTTTTGTAGTAACAGTGGGGTGCAGCTCCCTTTATTACAGAAGGGCTTCCTTTCCACCATTTCCTTAGTATTCATTGTAGGACTTTCACAAGAGGGACTCCCTCCATGGTCTGTACTCTGAGCAGGCCTCACCTCATAGGTACGCAAACCGTACACGTTATTACAATGTGATCATGCATTCTATAATAGACTAATAACCACCATCACAATCCCTCCCTTCATACATTCCTTCTTTTAGTAATCTTAACAGGGCTTACGTAACCTTATTTTTCACTGCATGGGTTCATCCCCTTTCTTATGGCTTCAGTACACTGACACAATATAGAATTTGCTGGTTGAAGACCTGAAGTCCATGAATACGGTCTAAAGGAAAAACAGCCTTTGCTGTTAAGTTGTTACAGGGCTACTCATTTTTTTTGTTTTTACAGTTTTTTTTTTTTTTACAACTTGACTTCTATGATAACGTATTTTTTCGGACGACAAGGAGCACCGGATTATAAGGCGCACCATCAATAAATGCCTGCTAAAACGTCTAGGTTCATATATAAGGCGCACCGGATTATAAGGTGCACCTGATTATAAGGATGAATGACCAGCAGGTGGCAGACCTGTGCACAGTTCTAGGCAGCTGTTGTCTGCAAGTATGGTTCATATATAAGGCGCACTGGACTATAAGGCACACCTTTGATTTCTGAGAAAATCAAAGGATTTTTGTGTGCCTTATAGTTCGAAAAATCCGGTACTCAGGTTAGGAATATTTGGTTTGTGGGTAAAATTTCTGGATGAAACACACTTTTAGAGATGAAATAATGTAACCCTCTCTAAACTTTTGAGTGCACACGTCCAACTATTTATAGTTGGACGTATATAAAGTACTTTTTAAACAATTTATATTCTCTAACCAGAAACTTAACAGAAAAATTCACAACATAGGTTTGATCCATAAATCGCCATATAAATTGGCAGAAGTGGTATTCAAATAGTTTTCTTGATTAGGCTATTCACATTTTTTACATCATGAGACCAAGAAGACAACTTCTTCACCACTGAAAGAATTGAAGAAAGAAGTGACCGTTGAGATTAGTATCCTCTGCATGTTGTAGAGATACAGAGAGACCTTAAATAGACGTCTGAGAGTGTGGTCACACATACCATAAGTTTGTAAGCACGTTTCCAGGGAAACCCATGCAAAAACATCTGGAAACAGATGTGTGCAATCTAACATAACAAGGTGTTCCCATGAGAAAAACATGGACTCATCAGTGATCACAGGAATGTTCAGACGTAGGCCATAGTGGGTGTAATACTGTAATGCATTTGACAGATTTAGTTACTGCTGGAGACATAACTGATGACTCACGATACTAGGTCCAGCAAGGCAGGTAGCATGACATAGCACAGCAGTGGGAATGTTCAAGTCTTTCCCCACCCTGACGTAACTCTACGTCATAGGATGTGGGAAGTTAGCAGCAGTACGCGGTACCCTGTATCCCGCAGTAAAAGCTGGAACCGTGACTATCGCGATCCCGCCAGTTTAACTCTATAGACGCTGCAGTCATATTGACCTCGGTGTCTATAGTGCATTGCTGTGACAATCGGGACCCTCCGTGCAAGGCACGGATGTGCCGATCGTTGCCATAGCAGCCCTGAGGTCCAGCAAGGACCCCAGGGGTCCCTTCAGTAGCAGCCTGTTAGGATCGTGCTAAATGCTCAGTCTAGAAATGCTAATGTCAGCCTATGCAGAATGCATATGCTGACTATGTAATATGCTGCAATACAATAGTATTGCAGTATATTACAATGAACAAGTTATTATTAAAAAAAAGAATAAAAGTCCCTCGAAGTCCCATCCCATATAAAAATCAAATACGACATTAAAAAAAGTTAAAATCACCAAGACTCAACATATATATCACCACGTCCGTAACAACCCGTACAATAAAATAAAATTGTCACTGAACCCTTACGGTGAACACCGTAAATAAAAATACAAAAAAATCTCAAAAGTTA
>CM033641.1:117142438-117167382 GCA_019512145.1 Engystomops pustulosus
GTTATGGAAATTTTCACATCTGACCTCATACACATAAAACCGCTAAAAAGTGATTGTAAAGACAAGGGTAACATTTACGACGGTGATAGAAACAACGACAGATTGTCTGCCAAAAAACTAAGCTCTAAAAAACAGCATGCAATATGTACACCATATATAAAGATGACAAACCTTGGGGATGAGCAAATCATGTACCAGACCAACACAGAACAGAATGGCACGTGGTGATGGTCGACGCATAATGTACACATACCTATACAAGGATGGCATCCTGGTGTTAGGCTAGTCGAAAGCATCATGCTACCAACCCCATATACCACAAATGGTCCTGGTGATAGGATCCAAGCCATCATTGTACACCCATATATAAAGATGGCAATGATAGATGGATCAAGCATCATGTACACCATATATAAAGATGGCCCCTGGTGATGATCCCAGCCTTCATGTGCCACCATATTACACAGCTGGACACCTGGTTGATGGATCAAGCATCGTGTACACATATCTGATAAGCTGGCACTGGTGATGGAGCAAGCATCATGTACACCATATATAAACGATGGCACCTGTGATGGATCAAGCATCAGTACCACCCACTATAATAATATCACAGATGGCACCTGTTGCGATGATCAAGCATCATGTACACCATAATAAAGATTGGCATCTGCGTCATGGATTCAAGAATCGATTGGTAGCACCATGATCAAATACAGATGACATTGGGGTGATGGACTCAAAGCATCATGTGCCTACCATATATACAGAATGGACCTGGTAGATGGATGACAACATCATGTCCACCATATGATAAAGAATGAGCATCTGGTGATGGATCAAGATCATGTACACAATATATAAAGATGGCACCTGGGTGATGGACTTCACGGCATCAGTCACCAATTATACAGATGGGCACCGGGGTGATGGATCAAGTATCATGTAACCATATATAAAGGATGGCACTGGTAATGGATCAAGCCTCATGTACACCTATAGACGATGGCCACATGGTGATGGATCAAGCATCATGTACGCCATGTAACAGGATGGCCCTGTGATGGATCAGCATAATAGTACGGCCACTATAAGATGCACCTTGGTGAGTGATCAAGCATCATGGACCACCATATACAGGCATGGACCTGGCTGATGGTCAAGCCTCATGGTACACCATATATAAGATGCACTGGTGATGGATGCAAGCATCATGTACACATATTAAAGATGGCACCTGTGTATAGTGATCAAGCATCAGTAACCATTACGATAACAGAGGCACCTATGGATGATGGAAAGCATCATGAACACCATTTATATAAGATGGCCCCGTGTTGGTCAAGCCTGATCAGCAAATAACATAAGGATGGCACAAGATATATGACAATGATATAAGGATGATCTGGTGATGGATACAAGCCTCATGTACACACATAACTACAGATTGGACATCTGGTGCATGGATCATAGCATCATGTGCACCACACATATAAAGAATGGCACCTGGTGAATGGATCAAGCATGTCAGGTGCACCATGATTTATAAAATGACATAGGGTGATGGATCAGCAAGCATGACTACACCATAATATAAGATGGCACCCTGTGTGATGGATCAACGCATCATGTTGTAACCATATATCCACCAAAATGGCGACCTGGTGATGGATCACAGATCATGTACACCATATATTCAGATGGCACCTCGGTTGAGGATCCCGCATTAAGTACACACCGATATATAAAAGATGCGGACACCGGTGTGGGGACACAAGTACATATGTACACATATATTACAAGATGGCACCCTGGTGATGATCAAGGATTCTATGCGAATTGCTACCTATGATAAAGATCGTGAGCTGTCTGGTGAAGGATGCATTCACCTATATGGACTCAAGATGGCAGACGTTGATGGGATTCAAGCATTGGACACTATTAAAGAGGGTGGCCTGTGACAAAGATCATAACAACCATTACTCCGTATATTAGAAGAGTGATGACATCGTGATTTATGCAGACCTATGATGCCCCCCCCTCTACGCTAATTAACATTCATAGGAGGCTTATGTTGGTTCAATGAAATTTGTGTTACAATTAGCTAGGTGGACACCATATATCACAGATGCACCTGGTAGATGGATCAAGATCATGTACACATATATAAAGATGCACATTGGTAATGGATCAAGCACATGTACACAATATCTAAAGATGGCATCTGGTGATAGGATCAAGCACTCGTACACATATATACAGATGGCACCTGGTGATGGAAAGCATCCTGTACACCATTATATAAGATGGCCCGGTGATGGATCAAGCTCATGTCACCATATATACGATGATTGTGATGGATCAAGATATGACACCATATATAAAGATGGCATCGGTGATGGATCAAGCCTCATGTACACACACCATATATAAAGATGACACCTGGTGATGGATCAAGCATCATGTACGCCACACATACAGATGGCACCTGGTGATAGATCAAGCATCATGTACGCCATATATAAAGATGGCACCTGGTGATGGATCAAGCATCATGTACACCATATATACAGATGGCACCTGGTGGTGGATCAAGCATCATGTACACCATATATAAAGATGGCATCTGGTAATGGATCAAGCATCATGTACACAATATATATAAAGATGGCATCTGGTAATGGATCAAGCATCATGTACACCATATATACAGATGGCACCTGGTGATGGATCAAGCATCATGTACACCATATATACAGATGGCACCTGGTGATGGATCAAGCATCATGTACACCATATATAAAGATGACATCTGGTGATGGATCAAGCATCATGTACACCATATATAAAGAGAATCTGGAAATGGATCAAAAGATCATGTACCCATAATACAGATGACACTGGTGATGGATCAAGCATCATGTGCACCATATATACAGATGGCACTGGTGATGGATCAAGCATCATGTCACCATATATAAAGATGAGCATCTGTGATGAATCAAGCATCATGTACACATAATAAAAGATGGCACCTGGTGATGGATCAAGCATCATGTACACCATATATACAGATGGCACTGGTGATGGATCAGATCATGTACACCATATATAAAGATGGCATCTGGTAATGGATCAAGCATCATGTACACCATATAAAACAGATGGCACCTGGTGATGGATCAAGCATCATGTACCCATATATAAAGATGGCACCTGGTGATGGATCAAGCATATCAGTACGACATTATTACAGATGGCACCTGGTGTAGATCAAGCATCATGTACACCATATTAAGATGACATTGGTGATGGATCAAGCATCATGTACACCATATATACAGATGGCACTGGTGATGGACAAGCATCATGTACACCATATATAAAAATATGGCACCTGGTGATGGATCAAGCATCATGACACCATATATAAAGATGGCACCTGGTGATGGATCAAGCATCATGTACACCATATATAAGATGGCACCTGGTGATGGATCAAGCATCATGTACACACCATATATAAAGATGCATCTGGTGATGGATCAAGCATCATGTACACCATATATACAGATGACATCTGGTGATGGATCAAGCATCATGTGCACCATATATAAAGATGGCACCTGGTGATGGATCAAGCATCATGTGCAACATATTAAAAATGACATGGGTGATGATCAAGCATCATGTCAACATATATAAAGATGGCCCTGTGTGATGGATCAAGCATCATGTACACCATATATACAAATGGCACCTGGTGATGGATCAAAGCATCATGTACACCATTATACAGATGGCACCTGGTGAGGATCAAGCATCATGTACACCATATATAAAGATGGCACCTGGTATGGATCAAGCATCATGTACACCATATATACAGATGGCACCTGGTGATGGATCAGCATCATGGTTCTAAATATAAAGATAGCTTCTGGGAGGATCATTCATATGGAATAGATGCTCCGTTGATGGAATCAACACTCTGGACACTATATAAAGATGGTGGCTGGTGACAGATCATACACCATGTACTCCGTATATAAAGATGATGACTCGTTTATGCAGAATTATGATGATTTATAAAGTATTTTATCATTTTGTAACATTGGCTGGACCATTGTACAAGCACAGTTACCTTTTGTTACACCCTCGTCCTCATAGGCTTTAGCTCCAGGCCCTTAGTCCTATAATTTTATCTGCCAACTGAAATGAGAGCTACACCAGCCAGACTAATGTCTGAATTCCAGGTAAATGTGCACCTTAGGGTACATTCACATGAATGCTCTGTACAGTAGTGCAGGGCCGGAGCCCTAATACAGAGAAATATAGGACATGACCTATATTTTGCTGTGCACGGAGTGGTGGGACCGGGTGCTATAGGCACCAATGGGAACCGATTTGTGGACGCAAATGGTGTGACTGCATATTGGTTTCCATTACTTTTGTGGAAATGAGCCCTTAGCTGGTCTCCAGCTGTAGGGACTAGGGCACGAAACTCAACCTTTAGGCTGCAGGATATCTGCCCCTTGTGGTACAACTTCATCTGCAGTCATGGGTAAAGGAACAATAGTTTTATTCTCTGATGATTGATGCAAACTTTGCATCAATTTATTATCATCGTCCATATAAAACTGCAGCTACGCATAGTAATTAATCTTCTGCTTTGGAGCTGTCCATTTAGACATGCATTCAGTTATTAAAATGAAATAATACAGCATTTTTCACTCCAGAAATGAAATGATTTTTATTTAAACACAAAAAGGCAAGTAGACATTGCAGTACTGCATATAAAATATTGTCTATAAGTCACAAGTTAAGCATCAAAGCAAAACATAAAACAAAATACTTTTTTGAAAAATTGCTTAGTCAATATGTACAGTGAGTTCCAGCTGTTGCTGTATCCAGTCCATACAACACCAAGCACTCAACAATTTTTTGCGTGCTATTTGTGCTTCAGTTTTATGTGTCTGTATTTAATTATATAGATAAATGGCTCCATTTTAGATCTCTTGACCGCACCAGTTTCGCGGTCATGCATTAGGTTATACAATACTGCTTTGTGCTTTATTGTGTTTATGCGTGGTGGTGAGTTTTGCATGTGTGAGTGTGACAGAATAACCATCACCTGTACGTTGAGTGTTCTAAATCAGAACTACCCAAACACTGAGCGCTTTGTGGAGAAAATGAATTATATGTATTACAGATTGTATATTATCATGCTGGTTATTTAACCATATTCCTTTATTATGTTACTGAATTGACTTTCAAAAACTATTACTTGTAAATTATCGTGGTGACCCGTTTCAAATGAGTCTCCCAAGAACAGCAACAGCAACTATTAATGATCCAACAATGGGGTTTTTATTTACAGTGGGATATTGCAGGTATCCAGCTGAATTCAACCTGTGCATTGCATGTAACTTTGCACTGTGGTTGAAATTCTAGCATTTAGATATATCTATGTTGTCTATACAATACTGTAAAGCCACTGCTAGTGTTCCCTGTATGCAACCAGCCTGTAGTACGGGTGGCCATGTCGGAGCGCGGGAGGAGGAGGAGGTGAGCGCCTCTCAACACTGCCCCTCTCCATACAAAAACATGGGGCACGCTGCCGTATTCAGGGGAAAGATAGGAGAGTCCTATCTGCTCCCGGACGGAACGGTACGGTGCCACATGTGGCGGCACCATACACTCCCTACGGCATCGTGCGCCCATTGCCATCTATAGGGGACCTATATTCTTATTTGAACCATCATTCGCATCTACAGTAAGAAATAGCTGGTCATATATATCTCTACATATCCATTATTTCCTTTAGATGCATTCCTGTTATTGCTAATTCGTTTTGGATGTTATAGTATAGTACAAAACTCATTGTGAATTTTCTTGTGTCCTAGTAAATGTTTTATTTAAATTAAAGATAACTGATACATTAGAAAACAAGGATATTGATGACAATGTATAGCATAATTCTTGTGTGTTCTGTGTGTATACCATCATAAAATGGAAGCTGAGTTGTTTAAAGGTACTTTGTATTGTTATTTTTAAATAAAATATATTATTGTATGGTCTTTTTTGTGTTTCTTCTCTTTTTGTGTTTACATTATGTGGTTCCTGTACATTGAGAGCAGTTATTATTTATTTACTTCCTCAGTGTTAGGGAAACAAGTATGCCTTTCAAATATGGTTTCCAAATGGGGGTCAATCTAAAACCTTGTACCAGGTATATTTAGTAACGTCCCTAATCCCTGCTTTAGCACACTGCACTAAGTTTCTAATTTATGAGGATCCTAGTACTCGGCTATGCTTACCCACTACATGGCCCTGCTCTCAATTCCTGTGTCCATACTGAGGAGCCCCACACTATAATACTGACGGGCCACTTACATGAACACTGACATGCAATTGGAGCACAAACAGTCCCTAAGTACCAGTTCATACGCAGCACATGTCCTAAGCAGGTGAGACCTGTCAATCAGGAACAAAGAGGCAGGCAGCATGCAGTGATATATCTGTATATAAGTAACATACAGATTTTTTTTTTTACATTGAAGCCATGGAAAGGAACCATCTAAGGAATGACAATGCTTTCTAATCATGGTTTTTATTACTGTAAGTATTTATTTGTGTGGCATGTCGGGTTCTCTATACTCAAAATGTTCAAATTGATCGTTAATCAGGCTGGGAGAAGATGATGGACAGCTGTTTTAACCCGAGGTACTTCCTGACCCGTCCGTAATATTACATCCTGCTTCTCGTACCAGCTCCAGATGGAGTCGATGCCAGGAGCTACAGGTGTCAGCTGTATATTACGGAACTCTTCCAACAAATGCGTGTTAACACCTTGCAACCACGAGTTAAACATGACCATGGAGTGGAAGGGGAACGTGGATTGGGACTCCCCCTTCTCCTCCCCGGGTGCTTACTGGGGGGGGGGTCCAATCCTCCTATGGCAGCCCTGGGTCTGCAAGTGCTATCTCCCTGCGCCAATCTTCTCTTTAGTCAGGCCCTGTCACAGGACTCGTGTCTGACAGGCTGACATCACGATCCCTGCAATGGACAGCACAGGGACACAGAGCCGATGCCGGAGCATCGCTATATAGAAGGTGAGCATACTGTGTATAAGCCGAGTAGGAGTCATCGTAAATCGGGTGTTCTTGAGTAGGGGACACCGCCCTGTAACTATATTTTAAATCATGTTTGTTTACCATATAGGAGATCTGCACATGCTCCTTCCATACTCATTGTGTAACAATCATTAACTGATCTCTACTAATGCCAGCCAAAGTGTGCAAAAAACGATGTTTTTTTACATTTTGGTACCAATGGCTCCGAAAGACTAGAAGAAATTGAGTGCAAGTAGATAATGTTTCAACCACCACAAGAAAAGATCAGATGAGATCTAACTTTTCCATGTAACGTCATGGCCTTTTTCAACTTTATTTTCCCTGTTATTCCATGCGTGCCAGTTATTTATTCCCAGCTGCTGACGAACAACATCCAGATCACACATTGATCTAAAACAGATAAAGTACCACAGAGCACTAGCTTCCCATTTCTAGATCAATTAAAACATGGATGCTATAAACATTAAAAGAAACGTGATAAAACAATTTTGGACTCTAGCATACCCAAACTGTCTGTTTAGAGATCCACTAGATGAAACATACAAGGGATATTATGCAACTTTGCTGGCAGCCATCAGCCACTCACACTCCCCTGCATCTGTACATGCCTCATGCTCTAGGTCATTATAGGGTTCCTAAGCAACAGCACAGAACATTGGACGAATCTGGAAAACAATCAGATAATGTTGTGATTGTGAGGAATATCCCAATGAAGCACCTTTAATAATAATCAGATTTTCTTACCTATTAGATGATTTTTTAATGGTATTAGGTAGCATCTATAATTCAAATATTTCTTACAATATTCATAGATGACAGCATAGTTTAAGTGTCGGTATTTTCGTAGTAACAGTGGGGTGCAGCTCCTTTTATTACAGAAGGGCTTCCTTTCCACCATTTCCTTAGTATTCTTGTAGGACTTCTCACAAGAGGGACTCCCTCCATGGTCTGTACTCTGAGCAGGCCTCACCTCATAGGTCAGCTAAACCTGTACCGATTATTACATTGATCATGCATTCTATAATAGACTATAACACCAATCACAATCCCACTCCCTTCATCATCTTCTTTTAGTAATCTTAACAGGCTTAGTACCTTATTTTTCACTGCATGGGTTCATCCCCTTTCTTAGGCTTCAGTACACTGACACAATATAGAATTTGCTGGTTGAAGACCTGAAGTCCATGAATACGGTCTAAAGGAAAAACAGCCTTTGCTGTTAAGTGTTACAGGCCACTCATTAAAGCATTCTTTCTTTTGTTTTTACACTTTTTTTTTTTACAACTTGACTTCTATGATACCGTATTTTTTCGGACGACAAGAGCACCGGATTATAAGGCGCACATCAATAAATGCCTGCTAAAATGTCTAGGTTCAATATAAGGCGCACCGGATTATAAGGTGCACAGCCTGATTGTTAAGGATGAATGACCAGCAGGTGGCGTACCGGTGCACAGTTCTGGCAGTTGTTGTCTGTAAATATTGGTTCATATATAAGGCGCACTGGACTATAAGGCACACCTTTTGATTTCTGAGAAAATCAAAGGATTTTTGTTGTGCCTTATAGTCCGAAAATACGGTACTCAGGTTAGGAATATTTGGTTTGTGGGTAAATTTCTGGATAAACACACTTTTAGAGATGAAATAATGAACCCTCTCAAACTTTTGATGCACATGTCCAACTATTATAGTTGGACGATATAAGTACTTTTTAAACAACTTATATTCTCTAACCAGAAACTAACAGAAAAATGACAACAGAGGTTTTGATCCAAAATCGCCATATAAATGGCAAGAAGCGAAGGTATTCAAATAGTTTTTCTTGATTAGGCATTCACATTTTTTACAGCATGAGACCAAGAAGACAACCTTCTTCACCACTGAAAGAATTGAAAAAAGAATTACCGTTGAGATGAGATATCCTCTGCATGTTGTTAGAGATACAGAGAGACCTTAAATAGAGTCTGAGAGTGTGGTCCACATACCACTAGCACCAAGTTTGTAAGCACGTTTCCAGGGAAACCCATGCAAAAACATCTGGAAACAGATGTGTGCAATCTAACATAAAAGGTGTTCCCATGAGAAAACATGGACTCATCAGTGATCACAGGAATGTTCAGACGTAGGCCATAGTGGGTGTAATACGTATATGCATTTGACAGATTTAGTTACTGCTGGAGACATAATATGACTCACGATACTAGGTCCAGCAAGGCAGATAGCATGACATAGCACAGCAGTGGGAATGTTCAAGCCTTTCCCCACCCTGACGTAACTCTACGTCATAGGATGTGGGAAGTTAGCAGCAGTACGCGGTACCCTGTATCCCGCAGTAAAGCTGGAACCGTGACTATCGCGACCCGCCCAGTTTAACCTATAGACGCTGCAGTCATATTGACCTCGGTGTCTATAGTGCATTGCCGCGACAATCGGGACCCTCCGTGCAAGGCACGGATGTGCCGATCGTTGTCATAGCAGCCCTGAGGTCCAGCAAGGACCCCAGGGTCCCTTCAGTAGCAGCCTGTTAGGATCGTGCTAATGCTAATCTAGAAATGCTATGCAGAATGCATATGCTGACTATATAATATGCTGCAATACAATAGTATTGCAGTATATTACAATGAACAAGTTATTATTAAAAAAAGAATAAAAGTCCCTCGAAGTCCCATCCCATATAAAATCAAATACGACATTAAAAAAAGTTAAAATCACCAAGACTCAACATATATATCACCACGTCCGTAACAACCCGTACAATAAAATAAAATTGTCACTGAACCCTTACGGTAAATAAAAATACATAAATCTCAAAAGTTATGAAATTTTCACATCTGACCTCATAAAAACAGCATAAAAAGTGATAAAAAAAGTAACATTTACCTGACATGATAGAAAAAGTACAGATGTCCTGCAAAAATAAGCTCTAAAACAGCATGCTCATGCATCATGTACACCATATATAAAGATGACACACTGGTGATGAATCAAGCATCATGTACGCCACACATACAGATGGCACCTGGTGATGGATCAAGCATCATGTACCATATATACAGATGGCACCTGGTGATGGATCAAGCATCAGTACACCATATACACAATGGTCCTGGTGATGGATAAAGCATCTGTACACCATTATAAAATGTGCAACCTGATGATGATCAAGCATCATGTACACCATATATAAAGATGGCACCTGGTGATGGATCAAGCATCATGTACACCATATACACAGATGGCACCTGGTGATGGATCAAGCATCATGTACACCATATATAAAGATGGAACCTGTGATGGATCAAGCACTCATGTACACCATATATAAAATGGCACCTGGTGATGGACAAGATCATGTACACCATATATAAAGATGGCACCTGGTGATGGATCAAGCATCATGTACACCATATATAAAGAGGAATCTGGAATGGATCAAGCATCATGTACCCATATATACAGATGACATCTGGTGATGGATCAAGCATCATGTGCACCATAAATACAGATGGCAACCTGGTGATGGATCAAGCATCATGTCCACCATATATAAAGATGACATCTGTGATGATATCAAGCATCATGTACACCATATAAAAGATGCACCTGGTGAGGATCAAGCATCATGTACACCATATATACAGATGGCACCTGGTGATGGAATCAGTATCATGTACACCATATATAAAGATGGCATCTGTAATGGATCAAGCATCATGTACACATATAACAGATGGCACCTGGTGATGATCAAGCATCATGTACCCATAATAAAGATGGCACCTGTGATGGATCAAGCATCAGTACGCATCTATTACAGATGGCACCTGTGATAGATCAAGCATCATGTAGCACCATATTACAGATGACATTGGTGATGGATCAAGCATCATGTACACCATATATACAGATGGCACCTGGTTGATGGACAAGATCATGTACACAATAAAAAATGGCACTGGTGATGGATCAAGCATCATGACACCATATATAAAGATGGCACCTGGTGATGGAATCAAGCATCATGTACACCATATATAAAGATGGCACCTGGTGATGGATCAAGCATCATGTACAACATATATAAAGATGCATTGGTGATGGATCAAGCATATGTACACCATTATACAAGATGACATTGGGTTGATGGATCAAGCATCATGTGCACACATATATAAGATGGCACCTGGTGATGGATCAAGCATCATGTGCACCATATTAAAAATGACCATAGGGTGATGATCAAGCATCATGTCAACCATATATAAAGATGGCACCTGGGTGATGGATCAAGCATATGTACACCATATATACAAATGGCACCTGGTGATGGATCAAGCATCATGTACACCATCTATACAGATGGCACCTGGTGATGGATCAAGCATCTGTACACCATATATAAGATGGCACCTGGTATGGATCAAGCATCATGTACACCATATATACAGATGGCACCTGGTTGATGGATCAGAGCATCATGGATTCTAATATAAGATAGCTTCTGGTGAGGATCATTCACTATGGACTCAGATGGCTCCGTGATGGATCAACATCTGGACCATATAAGAGGGTGGCTGGTGAAGATCATACACCCTGTACTCCGTATTATAAAGATGATGACTCGTTGATTTATGCAGAATTATGATGATTTAAAAGTATTTTATCATTTGTAACTTGGCTGGACATTGTACAAGCACAGTTACTTTGTTACCCCCTCGTCCTCTAGGCTTTAGCTCCGGGCCCTTAGTCCTATAATTTTATCTGCCAACTGAAATGAGAGCTACACCAGCCAGACTAATGTCTGAATTCCAGGTAAATGTGCACCTTAGGGTACATTCACATGAATGCTCTGTACATAGTGCAGGGCCGGAGCCCTAATACAGAGAAATAGGACATGACCTATATTTTGCTGTGACACGGAGTGGTGGGACGGGTGCTATAGGCACCAATGGGAACCGATTTGTGGACGCACATGGTGTTGAATGCATATGGTTTCCATTGCTTTCGTGAATGAAGAGCCCTTAGCTGGTCTCCAGCTGTAGGGACTAGGGACGAAACTCAACCTTTAGGCTGCAGGATAACGGCCCCTGTGGTACACTTCATCTGCGTATGGGTAAAGGAACAATAGTTTTATTCTCTGATGATTGATGCTAACTTTGCATCAATTTATTATCATCGTCCATATAAAACTGCAGTACGCATAGTAAAATCTTCTGCTTTGGAGCTGTCCATTAGACATGCATTCAGTATTAAAATGAAATAATACAGCATTTTTTCACTCCAGAAATGAAATGATTTTATTTTAAAACAAAAAGGCAAGTGACATTGCAGTACTGCATATAAATATTGTCTATAATCACAAGTTAAGCAAAAAGCAAACCATAAAACAAAATACTTTTTTGAAAAATGGTTAGTCAATAGTACAGTGAGTTCCAGCTGTTGCTGTATCCAGTCCATACAACACCAAGCACTCAACATCAGTTTTAGCCATATCCTGGGCCATCATAAAACTACGAGTGACGTGTGATCCTCCTTTCAATCCTTTACTATGCAGGTGGATACTGTAAGACAGGACTCTTCTAATAGCTGAGAAAAGGCAACACTCGACTGAAAGATTATGTCATCAGGAGTCACCTCAGGCTCCGACGAGCAATGACCAAGTGAAGCCCGCACGCTCGGTAATATCTTTCTCCAGATGACCACTACAACCCTACTGCTTGCCAGGAGTAACATCTGTGTAATCTTTAAGTACGCCATCCAAGTGGTTATTGTGGGTCTTAAATTTCCGTTTCCTCTGTGAATGTGCATTCTTCCTTTTTTGTACAGGTATCTGAAAAAGCAGACATAACATTTAGCTGAAATGTACAGTAGCATACATCACAAGGAAATTACCATCAAAATCTAGCATGATAAACCGGGTACACTTACTCATAGATACCGTGACTGTGGTAAACTTATGTTTGTTATCCATGGCCTCCATCCTTCAAAAATCAACTTTTACAATTATGCTAATGAAACCCACCTGTTACCCAAAGCCCATCCATGCTTCAGAATCACAGGCTGTTACAATGTGCAGGAGAACTCCCCCCTCCCACTGTTTGCTGAAACTTCATATGCTGCAGTTATATTACATTAGGCAGAAGTGGTGGGAAGAGTGCTGAAGGGGCTGTAAATATGCCCCACAGAGGTTTAACACTTCCCAGAGCCATTCTGTTATGTAGCTTCAAAGGCTGTTACTGTCTCCCACTATACTACCTCAGCAGTTACTTGCCTGGTGTAAAGTCTTGGCAGCAGAGGAAGTTTCAGCACACAGTGGGAGCATAGAAGCACTCCTGCACAGTGTCACAGCGTGTTAAGACAAAGCTTCTCAGGTAACTTCCCCATGGCCCTTCTGACTTTTTAACATCATTTTAAAAAATTGATTTTAGATGGAAGGGGGCCATTCACAACAAAAGATTATCAAAGTCACAGTGCCTGGATCTATGAGAAAGTGTCCCTGGTTTATCATGATGGTAGATTTGTTACAGAAAGTATTCAGACCCCTTTAAAATTTTTAATTTTTGTTTCATTGCAGCCAATTGGCAAGATCAAACATGGTTTTTTTTTGCTCATTTATGCACACAATGAACCCCCATCTTGACAAAAAAAAAACAAATGTTGATATTTTTGCCAATTAATTAAACAAGAAAAACTGAAATATCACATGGTGATAAGTATTCAGACCCTTTGCTGTGACACTCATTTAACTCACATGCTATCCATTTCCTTTGGATCCTCCTTAAATGGTTTTGTTCCTTCATTGGAGTCTAGCTGTGTTTATTAAAATCTGGACTTGGTTAGGAAAGGCACATACCTGTCTAAAGAAGACCCCACAGTGCATGTCAGAGCACATGAGAATCATGAAGTCTAAGGAACTGCCCAAGGAACTTAGACAGAATTGTGGCAAGGGGACAACTGTTTCTGACCTGGCCTATGAGAAATAAGATTCTCTTGTCCGAGACAATGATTTAACTTTTTGGTGTTAATTCTAAGTGGTATGTGTGAAGGAATCCAGGCCCTGTTCATCACCTGCCAAATACAATCCCAACAGTGAAACATGGTGGTGGATGCATCATTCTATGGGGGAATTTGAAGCTGCAGGGACAGGATGACTGGTTGCAATTAAAGGAAAAATTAATGTGGCCAAGTACAGAGATATCTTAAATGAAAACCTCTTCCAGAGTGCTCTGGACCACAGACTGGACCGAAGGTTCTCCATCCAACAAGACAATGACCCTAAGTACACAGCTAAAATAACAAAGCAGAGGCTTCAGAACAACTCTGTGACCATCCCTGACTGGCCCAGCCAGAGCCCTGAGGTAAACCCAATTGAGCATCTCTGGAGAGTCTTGAAAATGACCTACACCAACGTTCACCATCCAAAGTGAGGGAACTAAAGGAAATCTGCATGGAAGAATGGCAGAGGATCCCCAAATCCAGGTGTGAAAAACTTGTTGCATCCTTTCCAAGACGATTCATGGCTGTACTAGCATAAAAGATGCATCTACTCAACACTGAGCAAATGGTCTGAATACTTGGGGTGCAGAGTGTACATTTTTTGATCTTACCAATTGGCTGCAATGGAACAGTGAAAAATGTAAAGGGGTCTAAATGCTAAAGCACTGCATTAGTTTTTTTTTTTTACGTATTAGTTTGCACATGTTCTGACGCCAATACATTTTTCCTACTTCAGTGTACAGAGTTGTGCAAGGTCTTTTTTGGTGGGACACGCTAAAATCTTAATTTATGCCATTTTTGCAATTTTTAAATCTGATATATGGAATCTTTTGACGTTACGGGATTTTCTGCAGAGATGAATATTTTTTAGATTTTGATAAATATGGGATATTAAGACCAGCAGATACATATTTATGTTTGTTCATTTATTTAACCCCTTAACGGGGTTTTTTGTTTTTGAATTTCCATTTTTCACTCCTACCTTAAAAAAATCTATAACTTTTTTCTATGCCGTGTACTGGGAAGCGGGGGAAAAAAAATCCCAAATGCAGTAAAATTGGTGGAAAAACGCATTTGCGACGCGCCCCCCCCCCCCCATTCCCAAATGACATAACGGGGAGCGGTGATCTTCACCAAGTTGGCTGCACCAATGAGCCCCATCTTTTTGAAGCCGCCATCAGTGTGTGAGCCCTCTCCATCCACCGGCAGACCACTAGTATGGCACGCGCCGGTAAGGAGTTAATATTTCTGTTCTAGGAAAAAAATAGCATTTTTTTTTTTTACCTTTTTGAAATTTTTATTTTTTTTCTACATATACTGTATTGCAGTATATTGCGATTTTATGGATCATGTTATACAGGACAGGGGGGTTTGGAGAGACTCCAGGCTGTCATAGTAATAGATTGCCAGCTCCCACCTCCCCTGATGGGTGATTAAAATGTTAATAGAGAATATGTGCAAAGGAAATAAAACTGGGGAGAGGAGGCAGCACTATCCTTGGGACTGGCATGATGTTTTTGCCATATTCAACTGATATGCAATAAAGATCTATAGCAGGAAACCCATGATTTATACATTTTAGAATTATGCCAATAAGTTGACTTACAACTTTCTTTGGTCCAGATTCCTGCATGGAGGAAATTCCTTGTCTCTTCAGATACTCCTCAATCTTCTCTTCATCCATGGAATCTACTGGGACGCTCCTCCACAGCTTCTGAAATTCTAATGAAACAAATATAGTCACACCTCACTTTCAGTACCACTCCCCACATGTCTGGCTCAGAAGATATATGTATTCTTCATAATTTCTTAACTTTATATATTAAAGTTTGTAAAATAATGTACTATAACTGCCATTTTCAAAGCAAACAGAATGATGCCCATATTGTAATGCTCTTTGTTTTCTTTCCAGAGTTATTGTATTTTTCTTTTCTGAAGCTACTTGTCAGACATCTTCCTCAGCAGCAGTGACTAAGCGACTTAGCTTTAGGGCAATGACAGGAAAAGATTACAAGTTGCCCATAGTTCACATCATGCTTTTTGTTTTCCCATGAAGTAACTTAGCAGTGTCCTGAGAGCAGGAGATTGGGGTGAGAGCCTATGATAACACTTTGAGAGCAGAGCATGGTCTACATCACAAAAATAAAAATACCACATAAATCCTCTTTAAAATATATAGGATAAATAAGGTAGTAATACCAGAGACATAGCTACAATTACATTGGTTGTATTAGTCCATTACCATCACTAGTCGGAGCTTTGAACTACTTAAGTCTTTGCCCTATATGAACATTCTATAATACTGATTTCAATGTAACACACAACTGTTAGTCTAATGGAACTGAGAATTGCTCATAACGAACGGCTTTGTGCAAATTTCTATATTTTTTTTGTTTTAACTTTGACTTATTATTCCACTTATGCTTCCCTATTTACTAGAATAGCTATTCCTCGATACAACCAAAATACTAGCAATCCATCAATGATAAAGTAAAGCGCACAGCCACGGCTTAGATCCAAGCTGTTGATAATCTGTTATCTGCTAGAATTCATGGCAGGTGAAACAGATGGCACCTCATGAATTGTGGGCTATGCTTGTTGACAGTGTGTATGTAACGCTGCAGTCAAGAAATGAAGGGAGAGTAAGCAGTGCCAGACGCTGCTTTGATTTGGTATTTCTGGTATTCCAGAGCCTGGTTAAAGGAGAAGATAAGAAATAGGAATCAAATAAGCCTACACCAGCAAGTGCACTTTCGTTTAACAACAAATACCATAATTACTAACTTAACCTTTAAATGGGTATTCCTACAAAGAAAAGATTCTTAAATGTACTCAGGATAACAAAATAACACATTCTCTAATTCACTGTTATTAACAAAAATGCAACATTTCACAGATATAGGTTGGAATTATGAGTCCTAGTGTATACAATTTTGGTTGCCCAGGATCCAAGCGTAAATCTTCTATCTTCTATGGTTGGGCGGGACGAGAGGCTGCGGGAGGAGAGGCTGCAGGAGGAGGCTGCAGGACTAAAGGCTACAGGGAGGAGGCCGCAGGACTAGAGGCTACGGGGAGGAGGCCGCAGGACTAGAGGCTACGGGGAGGAGGCCGCAGGACTAGAGGCTACGGGTGAAATTTTTACATCGACCTCATAAAAACAGCATAAAAAGTGATAAAAAAAGTAACATTTACCTGACATGATAGAAAAAGTACAGATTGTCCTGCAAAAAATAAGCTCATAAAACAGCATGCTCAGCATCATGTACACCATATATAAAGATGACACACTGGTGATGAATCAAGCATCATGTACGCCACACATACAGATGGCACCTGGTGATGGATCAAGTATCATGTCACCATATATACAGATGGCACCTGGTGAGGATCAAGCATCATGTACACCATATACACAAATGGTCCTGGTGATGGATAAAGCATCATGTACACCATTATAAAAGGCAATGATGATGATCAAGCATCATGTACACCATATATAAAGATGGCACCTGGTGATGGATCAAGCATCATGTACACATATACACAGATGGCACCTGGTGATGGATCAAGCATCATGTACACCATATATAAAGATGGCACCTGGTGATGGATCAAGCATCATGTACACCATATATAAAGATGGCACCTGTGATGGAACAAGATCATGTACACCATATATAAAGATGGCACCTGGTGATGGATCAAGCATCATGTACACCATATATAAAGAGGATCTGGAATGGATCAAAGCATCATGTACACCATATATACAGATGACACTGGTGATGGATCAAGCATCATGTGCACCATATAATACAGATGGCACCTGGTGATGGATCAAGCATCATGTCCACCATATATAAAGATGACATCTGTGATGATCAAGCATCATGTACACCATAATAAAGATGGCACCTGGTGAGGATCAACGCATCATGTACCCATATATACAGATGGCACCTGGTGATGGATCAGTATCATGTACACCATATATAAAGATGGCATCTGTAATGGATCAAGCATCATGTACACCATATAACAGATGGCACCTGGTGATGGATCAAGCATCATGTACGCCATATATAAAGATGGCACCTGTGATGGATCAGCATTCAGTACGCATTATACAGATGGCACCTGGTGATAGATCAAGCATCATGTGCACCATATTACAGATGACATTGGTGATGGATCAAGCATCATGTACACCATATATACAGATGGCACCTGGTGATGGACAAGATCATGTACACCTATATAAATATGGCACTGGTGATGGATCAAGCATCATGACACCATATATAAAGATGGCACCTGGTGATGGTATCAAGCATCATGTACACCATATATAAGATGGCACCTGGTGATGGATCAGCATCATGTACACACATATATAAAGATGCATCTGGTGATGGATCAAGCATCATGTACACCATATATACAGATGACATCTGGGTTGATGGATCAAGCATCATGTGCACACATATATAAAGATGGCACCTGGTGATGGATCAAGCATCATGTGCAACCATATTAAAAATGACATAGGGTGATGATCAAGCATCATGTCACACATATATAAAGATGGCCCTGGGTGATGGATCAAGCATTATGTACACCATATATACAAATGGCACCTGGTGATGGATCAAAGCATCATGTACACCATTATACAGATGGCACCTGGTGAGGATCAAGCATCTGTACACCATATATAAAGATGGCACCTGGTGATGGATCAAGCATCATGTACACCATATATACAGATGGCACCTGGTGATGGATCAGAGCATCATGGATTCTAATATAAGATAGCTTCTGGTGAAGGATCATTCATATGGACTCAGATGGCCCGTGATGGATCAAGCATTGGACCATATAAGAGGGTGGCTGGTGAAGATCATACACCCTGTACTCCGTATTATAAGATGATGACTCGTGATTTATGCAGAATTATGATGATTTAAAAGTATTTTATCATTTGTAACATTGGCTGGACATTGTACAAGCACAGTTACTTTGTTACCCCCTCGTCCTCTAGGCTTTAGCTCCGGGCCCTTAGTCCTAAATTTTATCTGCCAACTGAAATGAGAGCTACACCAGCCAGACTAATGTCTGAATTCCAGGTAAATGTGCACCTTAGGGTACATTCACATGAATGCTCTGTACATAGTGCAGGGCCGGAGCCCTAATACAGAGAAATAGGACATGACCTATATTTTGCTGTGACACGGAGTGGTGGGACGGGTGCTATAGGCACCAATGGGAACCGATTTGTGGACGCACATGGTGTTGAATGCATATGGTTTCCATTGCTTTCGTGAATGAAGAGCCCTTAGCTGGTCTCCAGCTGTAGGGACTAGGGACGAAACTCAACCTTTAGGCTGCAGGATAACGGCCCCTGTGGTACACTTCATCTGCGTATGGGTAAAGGAACAATAGTTTTATTCTCTGATGATTGATGCTAACTTTGCATCAATTTATTATCATCGTCCATATAAAACTGCAGTACGCATAGTAAAATCTTCTGCTTTGGAGCTGTCCATTAGACATGCATTCAGTATTAAAATGAAATAATACAGCATTTTTCACTCCAGAAATGAAATGATTTTATTTTAAAACAAAAAGGCAAGTGACATTGCAGTACTGCATATAAATATTGTCTATAATCACAAGTTAAGCAAAAAGCAAACCATAAAACAAAATACTTTTTTGAAAAATGGTTAGTCAATAGTACAGTGAGTTCCAGCTGTTGCTGTATCCAGTCCATACAACACCAAGCACTCAACATCAGTTTTAGCCATATCCTGGGCCATCATAACCTTATGAGTGACGTGTGATCCTCCTTTCAATCCTTTACTATGCAGGTGGATACTGTAAGATAGGACTCTTCTAATAGCTGAGAAAAGGCAACACTCGACTGAAAGATTTATGTCATCAGGAGTCACCTCAAGGCTCCGAGGCAATGACCAAGTGAAGCCCGCACGCTTCGGTAATATCCTTTCTCCAGATGACCACTACAACCCTACTGCTTGCCAGGAGTAACATCTGTGTAATCTTTAAGTACGCCACCAAGTGGTTATGTGGGTCTTAAATTTCGCTTTCCTCTGTGAATGTGCATTCTTCCTTTTTTGTACAGGTATCTGAAAAGCAGACATAACATTTACTGAATGTACAGTAGTATACATCACAAGGAAATTACCATAAAATGTAGCATGATAAACCGGGTACACTTACTCATAGATACCGTGACTGTGGTAAACTTATGTTTGTTATCCATGGTCTCCATCCTTCAAAAATCAACTTTTACAATTATGCTAATAACCCACCTGTTACCCAAAGCCACCATTGCTAGAATCACAGGCTGTTACAATGTGCAGAGAACCCCCCTCCCACTGTTGCTGCGAAACTTCATATGCTGCAGTTATATTACATTAGGCAGAAGTGGTGGGAGAGTGCTGAAGGGGCTGTAAATATGTCCACAGAGTTTAACACTTCCCAGAGCCATTCTGTATGTAGCTTCAAAGGCTGTTACTGTCTCCCACTATACTACCTCAGCAGTTACTTGCCTGATGTAAAGTCTTGGCAGCAGAGGAAGTTTTCAGCACACAGTGGGAGCTGAGAAGTACTCCTGCACAGTGTCACAGCGTGTTAAGACAAAGCTTCTCAGGTACTTCCCCATGGCCCTTCTGACTTTTAACATCATTTAAAAATTGATTTTATGAGGGAAGGGGGCCATTCACAACAAAAGATCAAAGTCACCGGCCTGGATCTATGGAAAGTGTCCCTGGTTTATCATGATGGTAGATTTGTTACAGAAAGTATTCAGATTCCTTTAAATTTTTATTTTTGTTTCATTGCAGCCAATTGGCAAGATCAAACATGTTTTTTTTTTTGCTCATTTATGCACACAATGAAACCCCATCTTGACAAAAAAAACAAATGTTGATATTTTTGCCAATTAATTAAACAAGAAAAAGCTGAAAATCACATGGTGATAAGTATTCAGACCCTTTGCTGGACACTCATTTAACTCAACTGCTATCCATTTCCTGGATCCTCCTTAAATGGTTTTGTTCCTTCATTGGAGTCTAGCTGTGTTTATTAAAATCTGACTTGGTTAGGAAAGGCACATACCTGTCTAAAGAAGACCCCACAGTGCATGTCAGAAGCACATGAGAATCATGAGGTCTAAGGAACTGCCCAAGGACTTAGAAGAATTGTGGGCAAGGGGACAACTGTTCCTGACCTGGCCTATGAGAAATAAGATTCTCTTGTCCGAGGCAATGATTTAACTTTTTGGTGTAATTCTAAGTGGTATGTGTGAAGGAATCCAGGCCTGTTCATCACCTGCCAATACAATCCCAACAGTGAAACATGGTGGTGGATGCATCATTCTATGGGGGAATTTGAAGCTGCGAGGGACAGGATGACTGGTTGCAATTAAAGGAAAAATTAATGTGGCCAAGTACAGAGATATCTCAATGAAAACCTCTTCCAGAGTGCTTGGACCACAGACTGGACCGAAGGTTCTCCATCCAACAAGACAATGACCCTAAGTACACAAGCTAAAATAACAAAGTCAGAGGCTTCAGAACAAACTCTGTGACCATCCCTGACTGGCCCAGCCAGAGCCCTGAGGGTAACCCAATTGAGCATCTCTGGAGAGTCTTGAAAAATGACCTACACAACGTTACCATCCAAAGTGAGGGAACTAAAGGAAATCTGCAGGAAGAAATGGCAGAGGATCCCCAAATCCAGGTGTGAAAAACTGTTGCATCCTTTCCAAGACGATTCAGGGTGTGTACTAGATAAAAGATGCTATCTACTCAACACTGACAAAATGGTCTGAATACTTGGGGTGTGCAGAGTGACATTTTTTGATCTTACCAATTGGCTGCAATGGAACAGTGAAAAATGTAAAGGGTCTAAATGCTAAAGCACTGCATTAGTTTTTTGTTTTTTTTTTACGTATTAGTTTGCACATGTTCTAACGCCAATACATTTTTCCTACTTCAGTGTACAGAGTTTGCAAGGTCTTTTTGGTGGGACACGCTAAAATCTTAATTTATGCCATTTTTGCAATTTTTAATCTGATATATGAATCTTTTGACATTACGGGATTTTGCAGAGATGAATATTTTTTAGATTTTGTAAATATGGGATATTAAGACAGCAGATACATATTTATGTTTGTTTCATTTATTAACCCCTTACGGGGTTTTTTGTTTTTGAATTTCCACTTTTCACTCCCTACTTAAAAAAATCTATAACTTTTTTCTTTTTCCATGTAAAGCCGTGTGAGGGCTGTGTTTTCTGCATAACAATTGACTTCATAGTGACGTTATTTATATTTCATGCCGTGTACTGGGAAGCGGGGAAAAAAAATCCACATGCAGTAAATTGGTGGAAAACGCATTTGCGACGCCCCCCCCCCCCCATTCCCAAATGACATAACAGGGAGCGGTGATCTTCACCAAGTTGGCTGCACCATGAGCCCCATCTTTTTGAAGCGCCATCAGAGTGTGAGCCCTCTCCATCCACCGGCAGACCACTAGTAATGGTACGCGCGTAAGAGGTAATATTTCTGTTCTAGGAAAAATAGCAATTTTTTTTTTTACCTTTTTGAAATTTTTTTTTTTCTACATAATGTATTGCAGTATATATTGTGATTTATGGATCATGTTATACAGACGGGGGGTTTGGAGAGACTCCAGGCTGTCATAGTAATAGATTGCCAGCTCCCACCTCCCCTGATGGGTGATAAAATGTTAATAGAGAATGTGCAAGGAAATAAAACTGGGAGAGGAGGCAGCGCTATCCTTGGACTGGCATGATGTTTTTGCCATATTCAACTGATATGCAATAAAGATCTATAGCAGGAAACCATGATTTTACATTTTAGAATTATGCCAATAAGTTGACTTACAACTTTCTTTGGTCCAGATTCCTGCAGCTGAGGAAATTCCTTGTCTCTTCAGATATCCTCAATCTTCTCTTCATCCATGGAAATACTGGAGCTCCTCCACAGCTTCTGAAATTCTAATGAAACAAATATAGTCACACCTCACTTCGTACATCCCAACCCCAAAGCTCAGAAGATATATGTATTCTTCATAATTTCTTAACTTTATATATTAAAGTTTGTAAAAAATGTACTATAACTGCCATTTTCAAAGCAAACAGAATGAGTGCCCATATTGTAATGCTCCTTTGTTTTCTTTCCAGAGGTTACTTGTATTTTCTTTTCTGAAGCTACTTGTCAGACATCTTCCTCAGAGCAGGACTAAGCGACTTAGCTTTGGGCAATGACAGGAAAGATTACAAGTTGCCCATAGTTCACATCATGCTTTTTGTTTCCCATGAAGTAACTTAGCAGTGTTCCTGAGAGCAGGAGATTGGGGTTAGAGCCTATGATAACACTTTGAGAGAGCATGTCTACCATCACAAAAATAAAAACCACATAAATCCTCTTTAAAAATTATAGGATAATAAAGGTAGTAATACCAGAGACATAGCTACAATTACATTGGTTTGTATTAGTCCATTACCATCCACTTGTCGGAAGTTTGAACTACTTAAAGGGGTATTCTCGTTGGGCACTCACTTCAGTTTGATAAATCTGCCATATATAAACATCTCTTCATTAGATGTTATAAAAAATAGTTTCCTGTGTGAGATAATTTCTCATAAATGTAGTAATTTTGTCCTAGAACGAGAGGCTTCCTCGGATACGGCCACGTGCCTGGAGGGATTGCCACAAGAAACAAAAGGTTTTTGTTATGAAATGTCCGGGAGTTACATGTCGCACAGACGTCCTGTGGCATGATGACTGAATCCAGGAAGTTACGGTGAACACCGTAAATAAAAATACAAAAAAATCTCAAAAGTTATGAAATTTTCACATCTGACCTCATAAAAACAGCATAAAAAGTGATAAAAAAAAGTAACATTTACCTGACATGATAGAAAAAGTACAGATTGTCCTGCAAAAAATAAGCTCTAAAACAGCAAGCATCATGTACACCATATATAAAGATGACACCTGGTGATGGATCAAGCATCATGTACGGCTACGGGAGGAGGCCGCAGGACTAGAGGCTACGGGAGGAGGCCGCAGGACTAGAGGCTACGGGAGGAGGCCGCAGGACTAGAGGCTACAGGAGGAGGCCGCAGGACTAGAGGCTACAGGAGGAGGCTGCAGGACTAGAGGCTACAGGATGAGGCTGGAGGAGATGGAGAACAGGGACCACTCCATGTGAGTAGGGGTAGGACTATTATCTGTAAGTTTGGGGAGATTGATGAAAAAAAAACTAATGTAAAGGAAGATAAAATGAAAGAGGGGTTTTATATGTTGCAGAGTTGCATTAGGGGTATGTATACCACAGTGCACAAGACAAAAGGGTACGGCCACTGTATGCAATGGCAACAAATGTAAAAAATAAGTTTTATATACTTTACAGTTAATGAAATTTCTTTTGACATTTGGCTCAATAGTAAGAAAAGGCCTGGATGCCAGGCTGATACCTATACTGTGAACTGGGTAGAATTACTGCTGGTTTGTAAAGCACTGGTGATGTCTGTAGACATTGCAAATGAGAAGCTCAGAGAATACTGGAAAGTTGTAAATCTCTACAAAACTTAGTTTTCTCAGCCACACTATCCTCAATATGTTTGTATGGTTACTATGAGAAATGTTATTCTTCAGGAGGAAATGATGAAACAGCCCGATGCCTATATGTCATCCGCAAGTTATGTTAAAGTGAAGAGGGATCACACGGGCATTGGTGTCATCTGCTGCCACCTAGTGGT
>CM033641.1:117167576-117255363 GCA_019512145.1 Engystomops pustulosus
AGAGGCTACAGGAGGAGGCTGCAGGACTAGAGGCTACGGGAGGAGGCTGCAGGACTAGAGGCTACGGGAGGAGGTTGGAGGAGATGGAGAACAGGGACCACTCCATGTGAGTAGGGGTAGGACTATTATCTGTAAGTTTGGGGAGATTGATGAAAAAAAAACGAATGTAAAGGAAGATAAAATGAAAGAGGGGTTTTATATGTTGCAGAGTTGCATTAGGGGTATGTATACCACAGTGCACAAGACAAAAGGGTACGGCCACTGTATGCAATGGCAACAAATGTAAAAAATAAGTTTTATATACATTACAGTTAATGAAATTTCTTTAGAAGTTTCTGATGAAAATTTTGACATTTGGCTCAATAGTAAGAAAGGGCCAGGACGCCAGGCTGATACCTTCACTGTGAACTGGGTAGAATTACTGCTGGTTTGTAAAGCACTGGTGATGTCTGTAGACATTGCAAATGAGAAGCTCAGAGAATACTGGAAAGTTGTAAATCTCTACAAAACTTAGTTTTCTCAGCCACACTATCCTCAATATGTTTGTATGGTTACTATGAGAAATGTTATTCTTCAGGAGGAAATGATGAAACAGCCCGATGCCTATATGTCATCCGCAAGTTATGTTAAAGTGAAGAGGGATCACACGGGCATTGGTGTCATCTGCTGCCACCTAGTGGTTAATTCATATACCGCTGCACCTAAATAATAAGGTCAAACCCTAACAACAAATAATAACAACAAACCCTAATAAGGAGAGAAAAAGGGCTATTTATATTAGGATTATTTTACTTTTATATATGAATGAAATCTGCTCTTATGAAGTAGAAATACATATCAATTTATACTGCCACAGTGTCCTTAAGTTTTTCTACCAATGACATCTTCTATAAGACAGTGGAAATGCCTTCAAAATGAACAATGTTTTAGTAATTTTGTACAATTGGTTGGGTTTTCAAAAGCCATCTGAAAATTCACTAATAACAGACTTTATAATTGTGCTGCAAAGAATACAGCACAGTTTTTGCTGCAAAAACCACTAGAATTTGTCTGCACTCTATCAATGTCACTTTCCACCACTGATGAAACAAATACACAATACAGCCTAGTGTAGTGTCATAGCACAGGACTATTACTTCCATCCTGTGGCCATAGTTACCTTCATCTACAGTAAACTGACAGCTTTTGTCATTGTAGAAAAGGATTTTCTTCTTGTCTGGTCTGGTCACAAAAATGATTTGGTCTCCCAAGGCCTTTTGAAGAACAAAAAAACTTATTTAGCATTTTTTTAACATGGATTAAATATGACTTTTTAAATGGTTTTGAGAGGGTGGATATGCCCCACCTATCTATTTTAGAAAGCAGTAGAAACAGAAAAGGGCAGCACGTCATATATATGCAACCACCACACTGACATGTAAACATGATAAATTCCCTCCTATACCTTTATATGAATCCCACTAAAAAAATTTTCATGCGGCTGCAGTCAAAATTCAATCTATAGTGTCTTTATTAAACACACAAACGCCAGCATGTAATGAGGAGACAGAGTCTATGATACAGAGGGAAGGAAATCTATATGTGTTTTATAAACACCCTGGTGGTCAATATGCCACAACTGTGAATGGCTCTACAGTCAGTGAAGATTTTTCTCTTTTGAACTATGCATGTGGGCTACCTCCTCAGAGCCCCCAATTGTAACCGGTTTGGATGGACACTTATAGAATGACATTTACTTCTTATATCCCACCAACAATTCTCACCAATCCACAAGATATGCAATAAATATTACACTCCAGGGATTCTGACTACCAGGACCGGCATCCGCTTCTCCAGGATAGGTGTGAGATAGGATTAGAAGGCTCAGAGACAACTGGTAACACTGTACCTGACTGAAATCACAAGAGGAACTATTATCAAATTCTCAAAGAAGGGCACGATTGGGTTTTGGGCGATGGTAATCAATCAGCAAAGCTAAGACATTTAGTCTAGAAAACTTCACTTTTACCCATTACTTATTTCTGGCTATTAGGAGACTTGCATTCTGCACTGTCAGCATAATCAATGCAGACAGAGTGGAATACGTTATACAAACTGTCCAGTAAAGACGGGAATAAAACACTTGGGGCGATATAGAAAATGTTCTATATTCTGCTGCGGCATGTCTGTGCGTTTCTGCTTTTATGTCATTTGGCTCCTCCCTCTTCTATGAGCAACTGTATTTTGAGAATTCAGATAACCCCTAAATGACTTTTACGTGTCCATTTTTCACTCCCCATCAGAGGTTCCATTAACACTTATATGAACATCAAACACTCGCACAGGCAGTTTTACTGCTTCAGCAAAGCCCCATGTGGATAAATCCGCACAGGACTTCTGTGGTGGATGCAAGCTGCAGCCTCCTCATGTCTCTTCACTACTGCAGCTCCTGGCCCAATACTAGGTCATGTTACTCAGTACAAGCTCTAGTCAGATGACCTTCTAAAGGAGTAGAGACCAGGGACGACTTAAAATGGGCTATTGCCCATGGCCCCCGTCCCCACTAGCCCCCCTGACAGTGGAGACAGCATGTACTCAGAGGACAGGTGCACTTCCACCCAGCAGCATTTATTATGAAAGCGGATGTAGAAGGCTTCCTGCTTTTTGCTATACTTCTGATGGTGCTTCCTTAGAGCAAGCGAGAGCAGCTTCATGCATGCACATTGCTGCTTCACATGGAGGTTGTACGTACCTTAATAGCTTTCTGTGCATTCGGAAGCCCTTCTTCTATGTCTTCCAGCAAGATTCCACCTAGTCCTCTCTGGTCATGCTTATCCAAGAGTCTTAATAGAGCCTTTTTGTCCTTCAAGTTGTATTTGGGCTTGAATGCGTATTTACCATCAATAATGTCAATTTTAGGATTGTTTACCAAAGCCTAAAAAGAAAACAAATAACATTTTGTCACACAGTTTTCCCAGGAAAAGTTAGGTCTAATAAATAAAACAAAGAATGTATATCTTTTTAAAGGCGTAACTCTTAAAAAAAACGTTCTGAAGACACATGTGGTCATAGTGGGAAAAACACAGACTCACTCTGTGGTCATTGTGCACTTAAAAGTGTTACTCGTAGTATTTAATATTCCATGCAATGTATCAGAAAGATGGGGAAAAAAATCCTCTGGCAGGGTTTTATGCAGGTCTTGCTATGAGATCCCCGTTAAGGTTCTCAAGTGTCATTGCACCCAATCACTGCTCAAAGATGAAGTCTGGGGGGGATAGGAGCCAATCGTATCCAAGATGGTGGGGATCATATTTTGCTGGTGTTTAAGTTCCGCTATTGCGTTTCACAGGAGCACATGTATGGTTTACACCCCCTTAAAGTGACACCCTTCTTTTAACTAAAAATTGTATCAAGTCAATGTGGGGGGTCAGGTGGATTGCCTCCTCAGGCTGCCATCAACACAGGACATTTAGCCTCTTAACATTAGCAAATTTGTACTCCATGCACATATATCTGATTAATGAAATCAAAGCATGCCTTCATGGAGTACAGTTTGCTAATGTTAAGAGGCTAAAGGACCTGTGACGATTTCCCTCTGGTCACAAGAAATTATTGCTGAATGCTGAAAAACTGATAAGCTGCTTGATTCAACCCGAGGAGGCTAAAGGACCTGTGATGATGTCAGCATGAGGCCACACCCACCTCAACCGGCTATAGATATCCCTGGATACCAAGTAAAATTATAAAGCTCATTATATGGGGATTTGAGGGAAACAATAGCTAAAATAAGAGGTGTCAGTTAGTTATTAGGGCTCTAGGAGAACCTGTCACTAGCTGTATTTGTGAACAATGTGCTGACAGGTTCCCTTTAAAGGAAATCTACCAACAAAATTAACTATGGATAAACCAGTGACATTTACTGATAGATCCAGGCATTATCACACTGGTAATCTTCTTCCTTCTAAAATCTACCATTAAAATTAAGCTAATGAGGCTGAGGGCTCTGAGGGCATTACCAGAGCGTCTCTGTATTGCAGACTCGTAGGCTATTAGAATGTCTCACTATCCCCCTTCCTCTCTCTGATGTTAAGCACAGGAAGTTTCAGCACACAGTGGGAGGGAGAAGTGCTCCTGCACAGTGTAACAGCCTGTGAATCTGCAGCACAGAGGGGCTCTGGGTACCACCCCAGTAGCCTTTCAGACTCATTTGCATAGCTGTAAAAGTTCATATGTATGCTTATTGTGTCCCTGTATCTGATGAAAGCTTAAGTCATGTAGCATCCTACTGTGACCTGGCAAGGATGTGGTCTCCTATACAAATCATCAGTTATCCTCAATCTGCATACACACAGTACATTATAAACACTGATGAGGTCTTCTGTAGGATGTTCTGAGTTGATGCCCAACCACAGCAGTATTGTTCTATACCCAATTTATGTTGTGATGGGAGAGCTATTGTTGGGGTAGAACTCACATCAGTGATCACTATTAGACATGTCACTGTAAACACAAGTTTTTTTCTGAGCTGGGCTATCCAAAAACCAAAGTAATTTTTTTTTTACTGCAACTTTAATAGTGGTTCTCTCTGTTTCTGTGAAACATCCAAACACAATCTTAAATTTAAAAAAAACATCCTGTTTAATGTGTCAGCAGATTTGTGTTTTAGAAGCCATGGTTCAGTGGATATAAGTGTTTGAAGTGTACACCCCTCCAGCTGAGGGCAGAATATAGGAGGAGCTGCAAAAATGGAAAGACCTTGTTTACAGTTTGCAGACGTACATGCACCATCTGCATCTGTAGCTGGGAAAGGGGGATGGAATTATGCTGTACATATTTATGATATATATTAGCAAACGTTTATTCAGTTTAACAAATTTAAAAAAAACTTTAAAAATGGGAAAAATTGTCTATTTGTCCAATTCGGCAATTTTTTTAAAGAAAAAAAAACATTCAATTAATAAAACTATCATATAGATAAAGTTTCACATGTCATGAAAAAAACTAAGTAACAATTGTTATGATATGTAAAGTTTTGCTAAAGATAAAATCATTTAAAGACATGCTTATAGGTGGATGTCAGCTATAAAACACAGCTCCTGAGTCCCCTCCACATCATACAAAAACTATATTACCTCTGACATGAGCCATTGCTTTTGCTTCATTCCAATGTCCAAGTGCTGGGTTTCATCTAATATTTCATCCAATGTCAGCGGATGTGTGTCTCCACGCTGATGTCGTGTCTGCATACAGTAGAGTAAATATATGAAAACAAAAAACACCAAAAGAGGCAGTCAGAAAATTTTCATTTCAGAAATTGCTTTAAAAGACACAAGACTCGCCCTGGACTGTAAATCCACATGACACTGGGCATAGATGTAATGAAAGTCATTAGTGATCAAACCAAAAAGATTGTTTCCAACTTGGAAGGAAACTAAGGTTACAGCAGAAAGAAGCTTAAAGCGTAACTGTAAAGTTACTGACAGAAAGTAGTGAGAGACATGGAGAGCTGTGTTTGACAACAATTCCAACCATTCCTGTATCATGCTGCTGGCTTCTTCCTAGCCTGAGATATAAGGGTTCATAGATATATGAGGCCATATGTAATATCCACTGAGCTTTTCCTGAAGTGGGCGGGACTTCCTGGTTGCAACATCAGAGCAGGGCATTGAAGCCACAGCATTGAAGGCATTCATACAAATCAGGACAGCATGTTTTTAACTGGACGACCTGAAGATGCTTGTGATTGCTGTAGTCTCAAGCTGTTCTACACGGTTTCCTATGGTTACTCGGAAGCATGGCAATTGGAGAGCAGCCTGGGGAGACTAGGTAAAACATCTGCCAGCTGCTGAACACCTGCAGATAGCCAATGCTTAGTGCAGAGTGAGGCAAAAGTTTTTATACTTTACAGTTGTACTTATAATATCATATTTTCCGGTGTATAAGACGACTTTTAAACCCCCCAAAACTTCTTTTCAAAAGTTGGGGGTCGTTTTATATGCGAGATCAGGCAGGACACATTACTGAAGCAAGATTCAATAAGGTGCCCCCTGCAGCAAACACTTACGCAGGTGTTAACTCTTTCGTCATCACTGGCAAAGCTGCCGGCAGCAAGTGGGCTCCACTGTCTTGGCTTAGCTCAAAACTAAATCACCTTTCCCCACTCCCCTGAAGCAGCGGCCGCCGTCTGCTTTACTGCTGTGAACAACAGCGCTGAAGCTGGCAAAGGTGCGTGATGACATCATCACGTCTGCCGGCTTCAGAGGCGGTGCATACAGCCATTGTTTACTGCAGTAAAGAAGACATTGGTCACTGCTTAAGGGGAGCAGGGAAAGGCGAGTAAAGTTGGGGCTGATGTGGGGGGCACTGTGGCTAGTTGATGTGGGGGGCACACATAAACATGTTAGGCATCGCCAAGTCCCAAAATGTCAGATCAAAAAGTAATAGCGATTATTCCAGCAATTAGCCCTGTAATGGAAAATACCACCCAAATGTCCGAAACGTCACTTTTATATGCAACATATACAAAATTTAATAAAAAGTGATCAAAAGGCTGTACAGGCCTCAAAATGGTAACAATGAAAATGGGCTCATCTCTCAAAAAATAACATGTCACCATACTGTACACCAAAGTATAAAAAAGCTATTATTGCCAGAAGATGGCAAAGTGAAGACTTTTTTTGTACAGATGGTTTTGATAATCGAAATTACAATATTGAAATCAGAGCAGTTTTTTTTTTGTTCGCTGCAAGAGGGGTAGACTTGTACAGCGAGTACAGGCAGTCCCCGGGTTACATACAAGAAAGGGTCTGTAGGTTTGTTCTTAAGTTGAATTTGTATGCAAGTCAGAACTGTATACTTTATCATTGTAATCCCAGCCACAACTTTTTTGGTCTCTGTGACAATTGGATTTTTAAAATGTTGGGTTATCATAAGATTCAGGCTTAACAATAAATCTTCATTACAGACACCTGTGATAACTGTTATAGATGATTATTGTAGCCTAGGACTAAAGTACAATTAATTACCAATATCCAGAAGTCCGTTTGTAACTATGGGTTGTATGTAAGTCGAGTGTTCTTAAGTAGGGGACCGCCTGTATATCCCAAACTCTTGATTTTAAATAATAATACTGTACTGGTTGAAGTAGATGCACTTTCAAGGCATTTTGGTCCAGCAAAGGTTGAACTCTGATCACATGGCAACATTGAGGCCCGCGGCACATGTGGCGTTTTAAACCCATTTTTGGCACGTTTTTAAGCAGTCTGTTAAAAAACACATGCGGTTTTTGGAAACGCATGCGGTTTTGACCGGTTTTACCAATGATCTCCATTAAAAACGTTTTTAACGGACTGCTTAAAAAAAACGGCCCAAAAACTGGTTCAAAAAGCCACGTTTGCCGCCGGCCTTAAAAAAGATCATGCAACATAGATAAGCTTATCATAGGCTTGGGTATATATAACTGGCTCCTGCAGTCAGTAATTGCAGTCTATATATGTAATAGAACAGCCAAGAAAAGCATATATCTAATATTTATACACTTGCTGTCACTAAAACAATTAACATGTAATAACAATACAGGCGGTCCCCTACTTAAGAACACCCGACTTACAGACGACCACTAGTTACAAACGGACCTCTGGCTGTTGATAATTTACTGTACTTTAGTCCCGGGCTATAATAAACAGGTATAACAGTTATCAAAGGTGTCTGCAATGAAGCTTTATTGTTAATCCGGGTTCTTGTGACAATCCAACATTAAAATACAATTGTCACAGAGACCAAAAAAATTTGACTGGAGCTGCAATTATAAAGTATACAGTTCCGACTTACATACAAATTCAACTTAAGAACAAACCTAAAGAACCTATGTTGTACGTAACCCGGGGACTGCCTGTAAACCTAAAGGAACCAGATAATAGAAGAAGATATATTTCTATTACCTGGTTCCTTTCTGTTTATTGTAATGAGGTGTTAATTGTTTTAGTGACAGCAAGTGTGACAGCATATTAGATATATTCCCCTTTTTTCTTGGTATATACCCACTATATATACTTCAATATGTTATGTGTATGTAGCCATTTGATCTTGTCAGGGTGACATGGGTATACATGGGTCTTGTTTTACTATTAAAACCAAGACCCATGTAGATCCATGTCACCCTGACAACATCAAATGGGTACACAAACATAACATATTGAAGTATATACAGTTGGTAATAAAAGTATTCAGAGCCCTTTAAATGTTCCACTCTTTGTTTCATTGCAGCCAATTGGCAAGAACAAAAAAAGCGAGAATTAGACTCACCGGTAATTCGTTTTCCATCTAGTCCACCATGACGGCCCACCTGGAGGATTACCCCTTGACCTCTGCAGGGACAGGAAGAAGAGAGGTTAAATGTCCCTCCCCCTGCATCCCTCGCCAGTGTTCTACCAAATAATTACACCAAGGAAGGATGCAAGAGGCTTTATTAGCATGTTACTCCACATACAATAAAAACCATATAATAACATTTGTAAGGGTAGGGAAAAAATTCCAGGCGGAGAGAGACCCTCTCTTCCCCTGCCTGTGTAGGGACAGGAAGAACATTGGCGAGGGATGCAGGGGGAGGGACATTTAACCTCTCTTCTTCCTGTCCCTGCAGAGGTCAAGGGGTAATCCTCCAGGTGGGCCGTCATGGGGGACGTCATGGAAAGTTCTTTTTATTCCATTAATGTACACTCTGCACCCCATCTAATTTATTAAAGAAGAAAAACTGTAACATCACATGGTCATCAGTATTCAGAGCTTTTGCTGTGACACTTATATTTAACTCACATGCTGTCCATTTCTTTCTGATCCTTGAGATGGTTCTACTCCTTCATTGTAGTCCAGCTGTGTTTAATTAAACTTATTGGACTTGATTAGGTAAGGCACACACCTGTCTATATAAGACTTGACAGCGCATTTCAGAGCGCATTATGAGGTCTAAGGAACTGCCAAAGGATACGGAATTGTGGCAAAGCACAGAAGTTACAAAAGAATTTCTGCAGCACTTGAGATTCCTAAGAGCACAGTGGCCTCCATATTCCTTAAATGAAAGAAGTTTGGGATGACCACAACTCTTCTTTGACCTAGTCGTCCGGCCAAGTTAAGGAACCGTGGAAAAAAGCTTAGTGAGGAAGGTATAGAAGAACGCCGAGATCACAGTGGCTGAGCTCCAAAGAAGCAGTAGGGAGAGGGGAGAAAGTTCCACAAAGTCAACTATCACTGCAGCCCTTAACCATTCTGGGCTTTATGGCAGAGTGTGCCAACAGAAACCTCTCCTCAGTGCAAGACATATGCAAGCCTACATACAGTTTGCAAAAAACCCAAAATTACATTTTTTTCTTATTATATTGCGTTTTTTATTAGTTTCATTTGCCCATAATTATGCTCCTTTTCCTTTCATGTTGTTCCTTTCTCTATTTCAAGAGTTCCTGACCCTTTTCATATGAAAAACTTGCGCTTGTCAAATTGTCTACATTTTTCTATGTACTGGGCCCGTTTACATACACTTCATTCACCACATCACATGTTCTCACTATCACTGGTGGTTTCACTTTGCAACTTTTGTCACCCTACGCATTTCTTCTTATAGTAAGTATTTATTTATTGTTATCATGCTATGTGTTTATGATTAGATTTATCCTTATTCTTACACTATCATGTTGTTATATCATGGGCGTATGTGGAATATCCTGTCGGTATACTTATATGTGTTCACTACATATTATATAGCTTTGATCTTGTGCAATATTGGTAGTTAATAGCGATCACCACAATGTTTCTTTTATTGTCACGATTCGATAGCTAAAACATCATTTGTGCTGTCTCTTGTGGTTATTTGCATGCGCAAGTATTATCGCTGCAAGGGCCACACGGAGCGATGTCTCGCAGTGCTTTGTATCCCCATGCATTCGCGCTTGTGGCCGAGGGCACTGGTCTCGGATGGATGACACAAGTTCCCAGAAGCTGTCGCACGTAATGACAATTTAATTTGCGTTGCACACTATTAGCCAGTTTCTCCTCAGATTCATGTGCAGGTAATTTCTCTTGCTTTATGATTGGTCTCCCAATATTTAAAAAGAGATTGGGTTTAGTCTGCAAAACACTCCCCTTGATAAAGCGCAATAGCGAAACACATGTCGGGGTTTACGGTGTGTGATCCCTCCTTTGATATGGTATTCTAGTTTCCCCTGTGTTTTGACCATACAGGTCTTCACTGAATCTGATGTTAATTTTTTTACAACTCTTTATCTACTTGCTATTTATTGTATACTGGAGTACTGTATGTATGTAACCTACCTCATGGCTTATAAGTGGCAATACTGTTTGCACACACTTTTTTAACCTGTTGTGGTCTTTCATTTTTTGTCCCATCTGAATTTGTTTCTTTGGATCAATAAAGATTAACCTGGTTCTATACCCTACGACTTTTTTTTTCCTTTTTTTTCTGATCAAGTTCTATTGTGCTATACGTTCCATACCGAAGGTATATTTTTTGTATTTTGCCCATGCCATTCAGTTTTGTAATTTTTATATGTTCAATAGGCTGCAATGAAACAAAGAGTAAAAATATTAAGGAGTCTGAATACTTTCTGTACCCACAAGCTTCCATAATATTCTGCAGAGATCTAGAAAAGAATATAAAAGTCAGGTTTAACGCTCTCCTGATCTTCATGCATTCACTGTTTAATTTGTTAATAATGAACATAACATAAAATGAAGAGCTGCTGTAGTGTGTAAAGAGTACAAGGCAAGTGCAAAATGTATGTATGCTTACAAAAATGCTTAAAAAAAGGCTAACATTGCTTGCATGTATAAATACATGATTAAAAGAAAAAAATTACCTTCATGTAGTTGACAATTTTTGCAAGAACGCCAAACTTGTAATTTGAAGACCCAGAAAGGCTCTTGAGATTAAATGCTCCATTGCCTCCCTCTGTCAAAGAAGCATAAAGATTAGTCATTAGAACTACAATGCAGGAGATATATCATGTTGGACACCAACCATAAACTCTACTACCTTTATCCATGCACCACGTATGTTTGTAAAGCTTCCGTGTGGCTTCATCACTTCGTAAACACATGTGGGCCAGATGTTAGAGACAGTGGTGTAACAACAGCCGTAGCAGCCGTGCCCCACATGCGGCTTGGCCCGGTCTGCCTACCCACCTCACTTGCGGCCCGGCCCTACCTGTCCACCCACCTCACCTATGGCCCTGTAACATATATAATATATTACACACAATGTATATATTGCATATACTGGATGCATGTGTATATATGCTGTAAATGTGTATGAATGTTGTGTTTATATGCTGTGTATGTGCATGCGTGTGTATATGCTATATATAATATATTTTGTGTGTATATATTATATATGCTGTATATGTGTGTGTATGTTGTATATACTGGATATGTGTGTGTGTGCTGCCAGCCCCTTTTAGTATACAGCCACCCCGCCTCCTTTAGTATACAGCCACCCATCTGGAAAATATATACTGCCATTCCATGCCTCGAGCAGATCCTCTTCTTTCTTCATGTGAACCGATGCCAGGTCAGTGACAGGTCTGTGCACACAGCCCGGCCACTGCTGACATCATAGCTTGTGCGCACGGACCTTACGCTGACCTGAGTACTCAATTTTTTTTTTTTGTATACCAGAGTTTAATCCAAGTGGGGTTTTCAGCACAAAGTCGGCAGTGTATAACTCATACTATAAATGGTAATTGTGTGTTATAACTTCCCGTGCACCCTGACAGAATCCTCTGCAAGTACCAGGGGTTGGCTTTGGTTTGGATGCATTTCAAAAAAACAACACCTGACTCGTGTGTGCTGCAAACTCCTCAGCTCTGAGCACCCACTTTTGTGCTCCAGTAGAGCTCCTCCCTCCTCCACTGATATCAGCTCACCAGGCTGTGAAGGAGAGGGTGAAGCTGTATGTGAGCAAAAAGGTGAGTGATGAGCAGTATGAAGCAGACAATTCACATTTTGTTTTTTTAAATCCATCCAAACCAAAGCCCAACCCCTGGGCATGATGAAAGGCAAGTTAAAACACACAATTATATTGCAATACAAATGCTTAGAGAAAAGCAGAAAGTTATATTTGCTATGCAGGTGTGATGGGCTTCTGCAACCTGTCTTTAGTGAGGTCACTGGTGACAGGTTCCCTTAAATGTACACTCAGCACCCTATCTTGACCGAAAAAGCAGACATGTAGATAGTTTGGCTAATTCATTTCACAAGAGAAACTGAAATATCCATGGTCATAAGTATCAGACCCTTTTACTCAGTATTGAGTAGAAGCACCTTTTGAGGTAGTACAGCCACGAGTCTTCAGTGAAAATTAGGTACCCGGTGACAGGTTCTCTTTGACAAGCAAAATAACTTTAGTCCAAACTACTTAAATAATATCAGGAATTCAGTAATTGTGCCTCTGCATAAGCAATACATTACTAATTTCATCTCCATAGACAACAATGCGCTAGATCGAGGTTACATCATTCACGACCAGCTGATGGAGACTGGCGTACCTCAAAGGGAGAGGCCTGCACTTTCTCCAGAGCTGAATCCCATTGACAATTAAGGGGACTGCCCTGCCCGGCTCATAACTCTATACCCCAGAACCTGAATGACCTAAGGGCTGCCCTTCAAGAAGAGTGGGATACCATGCCTCAGCCGACTTGTAAACAGCATAAGATGTTGTTATCACATTGTAATTGATGCTCTAAAGTCTACTTTTCAAGTTACAGAGACTGATGTTTGTGTAGGGGTATACCAACCACTGTTTTTGGCTTTAGTTTCAAGAAATTGTTGGAGATAAGGATATTGCCATTATTTGATTCTACAATATAATATCACTGTAGCATTAAACATAGATGTGATATTGCTCTTTCATTAATTAACAAAAATCCTAAATAATATGCCAAATAAAAAAAGGGTTATTTTTAGGTCACATATTCATACATATAAAAAACAACTAGAGTTCAGTTCAGACCAAATTAAGGAAAATCCCATAGTCATATAAAGTAGCCTCAGTTGTTAGGACCTTAATATTTATATAGGATACTGAGATCATTGTATGCTGTGTACATATTTACATGACACTGGAAGATATCCAAATCATAATCGTAGGTACATGAACGCTTTAGAGATGCTAAATATTGCTGAAGATAAGGCCTGGCTCTGGACACGTAGATCAGGTTTCAAAGGGGGTCTGAGTATTGATGATAAAGAACAGGAAATCCATAGTGGCAGGCAGGCAGACAGGCTTCCCCTATGGAGCGCACACTCCTTTGGGTGGAGGGATGGGATGCTAATGAAGCAGTGAACAGTCTGCTGGCTGCATTCTCCTCTATCCAATGGCAGCCGAGCTCTGTGACATCTACACTGTGCTGAGCAATCCAGACTGAGCAGCACAGCAGAGCCCGGCAGCCTCTTACACAGGAAGGTAGGTTCCCAACAATAAAAACACATCTTTCCTACATACGGTGATCAGAATAGAGTGAGAATGGCAGCGGATTACAGCCTCACACGCCCATTGTAGAGGAGATGTGCTGTGCAGGGATGGAGACATAGAATATTTAGTGGATTATGGACCCATTCTTTCCCAACACGGCTCACACCCCGTTCTGTCAGCCAGTCACATAACCTATGCAGGCTCTCCTCATCACAACACATAGCTAAAGCTTCTGATTACATTTACCCAATTTTGGTCTTTCAGGGCATACTGAGGTTAGCACATACGGTACCAGTAAAATATACAGTGACCAGTCATTAGATAAGATTAATCCATGACATATTGTTCTGCCTCCCTTACTCAGCATATGTCTTCACTATTGGATCTTATATTACCTGTTTGTACTGGTGATCTTTCACATTGTGGCTGGCAATCTAGTTAGAGCTCAACTCCCCTTGGTGGTGGCAGCCCATGACAAAACATGAAGTATTTAATGCATAAAATGCAAGATCTGTACCATTCTGCCTACACTAATCTTACTGTAGGACACAATTATACACACAGCTTGCTTTAGTTATTTATAAATTGAAACACCAAAAAGGACATGTTTTCAGACACATTTCAAGTGTGTAAATTGGTCTCCTTTCCCCCTAGCCATGTCCAAAATGGGAAACTCATGGGTCAAATTGCTGCACATTAATATTCAAAAAAGTAAGGTGCAAACTAAGCCAATGTAAAACTGGTAGAAAGTTAAATATGTGCCACATTTATCATACAAAATGATTCACTGTAATAAATGTAATGAATATTACAGTAGTAGTACTGTAGTAATATTTCATTAGGACGTTAAAACATCCAGGAATGTGACATCTAGGAGACTACTGTCCTGCAATCATGATTTCACCATCATACAGTAGTCTTATAGGGAGGCAGTAACATTCTAGGTGACTAGGGTTCACACCGTTGGGAAATTGTTTGTGTGAATAAGACCCAATTAAGAGTCATTTTGCTTAAAACCCCAATGTACCATTAAGTGGCTCCTTTTCAAATACCCCTTGAGCACCATTACAGGAGAAGTGTACAGAGTATTGAAACAATGTATTACAACAACAGATAAGGATCTCCAGTACTGGAGAGAATATTTGTGCTTCTTTATTGTGTGGATAAGGGGCAGCAGCTCTAAAGGTGTCCCATATACAAACTGGACGTGGCCAGTTTGGCTCTGTTGGTACACTGTCATAGCTGATGTTAGGTTACATTTACAAGGCGTCTTTTGGACACATTATGCTACACAAGGAAAGCTCCCAAAATACATGCTAAATATATCCATATACTATACTACCAGATGGGGCCTCCTTTTTGCTCAGTACATGTCGTATCCAGCTGAAAACACTGGATGGAAAAATAAATCAGACTGCAGTATATCATCCAGCTTTATGCTGGAAAAAAAAACAATACATGCTATTATAGGCTAAGGGGGACAGATGCAACTGTAGGTCATCCATCTACGGCAGTGATGGCAAACCTTCTAGAGACTAAGTGCCCAAACTACAACCAAAATCCACGTATTTACCATGAAGTGCCAACATGGCATTTTAAGAAGTAACTTATTGCTACTCATCTTTCAATCGTATCGACCCCCTAAGGCCACCAATACAGTTGAAAGAAGTAGGGCAAATTCAGATTCATTTTAACTTCTCTCCAGGGTCTCTGTAGAAGAATGGTGGGTCCAGCAGGAAGACATCCGAAGACAATGCAGTTCTGTCAACACCTTCTCGCTTTTCCTGCAGTTCCAAACAGCCAATGAAATGTTGCTTTAAAATAGCGCTGAGAGCAGCATCTCTTAAGTTGCCTTGGATTGCAGGAGGATTTGGTGGATTTGGTCCTATTTGGTGAACTCTGTCCTGGGGTAATGGTCTGAGTGCCCACAGAAATGGCTCTGAGTGCCACCTCTGGCACCAGTGCCATAGGTTCGCCACCACTGATCTACGGCCTCCCCTGAGTGGTAGGAGTTTCCCCAGAGTGATGTCACGGTGGAAACTATGTCAATCACTGCCTTCTGTCAATGTTCACTCCTTCTGTTGTCAGGAGTAGAAGCTGAACTGAAAGTATCCCACTATATGAGCAAAAGTGTCATACGCTGCTGCCCTGCAGTTCTCTTCTAGTATTACATTGGCTAGCACAGCAACCTACCATTAAGGCCAAATGCTAGCACATACACATCTATACTTTGGGTAACACAACATTAAAACCTTCTCCAATGAGTATCTTATGTCTGAGGGGTTTTCAATAACAGAGGATTTTACAGAGCACTTATTAAAACACAGAACTGACAAAATCCAAGATAACAGCTATATCCTCTGGAGACACAATGAAAATAACACTGCATTAAAGCCGTCTGATGGAGAGACATGGAGATAATGCTATAACAAAATATGGAAAGCAATTCTCATCTACACAGCGCTGGTTAAAACTGACACAACAAATCTAATGTCATCACAATATCCGCTGCCTTTTTTTTAGCATTAGAACAGCTTTTACTCTAGAAATGGCACAGCAGAAATAATAGAATCTCAGAACGAGAAAATGTATATAATAAAAAGGCTTTCAGTTTTCACATAATAAGACCGTCAACTAAAGAATCACAGATTACATCATTCCAGGTTCAGCAACACGGAATAGCATCAATGTGGACACAATGTCAGGCAGGCTGCTGCAGTTTTAAAAAGGGGTTGGAAAGAGTGGAAAAGTTATCTTTTATCCATGGGATGTGATCAAGGGATGGGGGGCCCAAATAATGGGAACTCCACCAATTAGCAGACTAAAGACTCCACTTTAGGGCTCACGCACATGAACGTATGGGGGGGTGTATATCGGGCACATCGTGTACTCACCGCTCTATCTTATGACCGTAGGCAAGGCCGTGCGCCACTATTCTCTATGGAGAGGGTAGCGACCAACGTGTGACCATCGGCCTGTCGCTGTGCAGGCACACGTTCGTATGCATGCACCCTTACTGTAGAGGGGATGGTTATTACAATAGGCAGATGTGACCCATTCGTGAAGGATTAACATGCCACTACAAAATGTACGACACCATCCTTAGTAAACGATACAAATCTGCCAAGAGAATTCAAGCCCCTTCAAAAGGCAAACCCCCACTGATCTCATACTGATGATGTTTATGATTATTATGGTAGATATTCAAATAAAAAAAATGGTTTCAAACTCCAAGGAATAGGTACCAAGAAATAATAAGAGACTGCCTCTGCTAAAGTGAAATACAACGCTCCCCAAATGAATTATTTAAGTGTGCCAGACGTCTCCGAGCTTAATGGTCCACTGAGAGCTAGGTCTTCAGTAGGCAATAGCTGCTTGGAACAAAGACCTTTATTAGCACAAATAAATGATAGGCTCTTAGAGGACTTAAAATAACTTGCAAATCCATTGGATACAGCAACAGCCACAATTAATGAGACAAAGCAGGGAACTTCAGAGCACTTAAAGTCTAAGCTTTGTAAAACATACCGAGTCACAAATAATTAGAGACTTGTGTAAAAATTAAAGACATTTTTTCCAATTAGAAATTTCAATGTGCAGATGTAGTGGCTGGATGGAGCTCTTTGGAATACTAATATATCTCCAAAAATAAAGACTCAAATATTGAGCCTGGGCTTTAACGCAGGGGCTACTCCACGCCCCAGTAGCCGCGACTATGGAACTCTCTGCCACAGGTTGTTATTGCGGACTCTATGTACCGTACATATGCGTGTATAAGCAAAGTTAAAAAACCTCAACTTGACTTATACACAATAAAAAACAAAACCAAAAACACTTAAATACTCACAATCCGATGCTTGGTGTGGCTCCTCTTTTGTCTATTGTGCCGGTTCATACTATGATGTGGCGTTGTCACCACTGATGCGGTCATAGTGTGTGCCAGCAAGAAGATCAGGTAGACGTGTCTCTGCCGGCTAATACAGCACAGAAGACAGAAGAGGAGCCGCACCGAGCACAGGGGGCTGGCTGGCTATATACTGGGGCAGGGGCTGTCTGTCTGGATATATACTGGGAGGCAGTGACCAATGCATTTCCCACCATAGGCTTATACTCGAGTCAATAGGTTTTCCCAGTTTTTGGTGGTAAAATTAGGGGTCTTGGCTTATACTTGAGAATATACGGAACATATTCAAGAGAGGCCTGGATGCTTTTCTGGAGAGCAAAAATATAATGGGTTATGGGGAAAAACGAGTGTTTAATTCTTTAAGGTTGGATTTGATGGACTTGCATCTTTTTCCAGCCTTACATACTATGAAAGGAGTATAAAAATCTAATGGATTTTGGTGCAGACCCTCCACACATTTTTCCAGGCATATTTTTGCAATCTTGTCCAGTCTTAGTTGAATCTTTGGAAATGTTTAGAATATCATAACAAGTTTTTTTCCATGACAAGTGAGACTTTTACTTGGATAGGTGCAAATAAAAGTTGCAATTGCATCTGCAACTGTGTATATCTCCAATTCTCCAATATCTGTTCTGGGAAAGTACTACAAGTCATAAGTGGGAAATCTATGATGGTATTACAACTCATCTGGATCTGTCGCAAAACTTATCACACAAGTCACAGGACTCAGCTTCTGCATAGGCACCTATCAGTTATCAAAACTAAAATCAGTCACCTTTCTTGGCATTTATGTTTTAGTAAATATTTAAATTATTCCTGAAATAACATGCATTTTTTGGTAGAAGACCATTTTGTGTTGTTATTTTCCTTACTAAGTTTTGGGAGAAAATAAATTGACAACTGGGTTTTAAATGTCTAAAAGGAACCTCATCTGGGACCTCATTTTCACTAAAGACAGGTTACAGAAACACATTACACCTGCAGTGCAAATCTGCCTTTCTGCCTTCCCTAAGCATTTGCGTTACAATATAATTGTGTGCTATAACTTGGCTTTGGATTGGGTTAACTTTGGTTTCCATGCTTTTCAGAAACCACCACGTGACTTACCTGTGCTGCTCACTCCTCAGCTCTCAGTCACCACTTTTATGCTTACAGCCTGCTGAGCGGACATCAGTGGGTGAGGGAAGAGCTGTACAGGAGCACAAAGGTGGGGGCTAAGTGCTGAGGAGTGAGCAGCACAGATAAGTCACATGTTTTTTGAAATGCATCCAAACCAGAGCCAACCCCTGGGTCTAAAACAGAGGATTCTGTCAGGGTGCAAGGTAAGTTATAACACACAATTATATTGTTATGCAAATACTTAGAAAAGGCAGAAAGGCATATGTGCAATGAAGTTGTGATGGGCTTTTACAACCTGTCTTTAGTGAAAATGAGGTTCCTGTGACAAAGTTTGTCACTACAAATTGACTAGGGACACCTATTTGTCAATCTATTGATAAATATTTGTCAAAGGGTTGGATTGTCATAGCACTATAGGGAGCCATACCAGTAACCAGAACCCTAGATGTACCAATCAGAGCACAGAAAAACATACTACTTCAGAGACCAAAATACTGCATTGAAAGCAGACAATGGATTATGCTAGAGAGACCTCAGAGTAGGCAATAATAATACTGGAGATCCCCAGAGCAGAGATTATTTTTATAAAAAATAATAAATCCTCTCCTGCTCCCTACACCACACCGCAGCATCTTCTCTCTCCAAGTGCTGCTCTGTGTCCCGTGCCAATAGTATGTACAGGAATCAGTACCCAAAGAAGAAATTAACCAGAAGCGGGAGTGGACCTGGAAGCAGTACAGTACAGCTTCCTGTCCTGCTCCTGGGACCATTCTGTTCTGGGTCCCGATGCCGGTACATTCAACCAGCATTGAGAGTGAACTGGTAGAGTGTGCAGTAAACATGGAGTCAGGAGTTTGGCTTACTGACCCCACATTTCTGAGACAACCACCCAACTATAATCCGGTCTCCTAGCCACTGTACACATGATGTAAAAAAAAGCTATAATTTGTTACTGAATAAATTCCTCTACATTGGAGTCTTCTGAAAAGCTTTCACTGTACTGTAACTGATGTTGCCATTTCTCGTAGTGTCTCTGAAGAGTGCCTAACAAGATGTCATCTCTTGGCTCCTGGAAAAATGAGACAACCCTGATCCAGCAGCAAGTTGGGTTTCAGGTTCAGAAGATATACCCATTCCATGATGGTTGGAACACTGCATGTTTTGTTATCCTTGTGCTCTTTATCCTGACTGTACTCTCTCTGGTCCTGCTGGCATTCCTTTATGAAATGCTGGACTGCTGCTGCTGTGCCAAACACAAGACAGTCAAAGATCTAGAGAATGAACCAAACCCAGTAAGAGCTCTTATGAGCAGCATGAAGAAGCGGAAGACCGAAGTTGTTTAGCACCAGCACAGGATGATCCATTATTTGCTTCAGAGGACAATTTGTGGGGAGAAGCCATCACCTTTATCTGCTTATGACAGCATACACTTCACCTCTGGCCTCCCACCTATACCACTCTTTGTGTGAGTTGTTCAGCTACCCCTCGAAGTTGTCTTACCATGGACTCTCTCTCGTTTTGTTGCAGGTTGCACACTCATATTGGAACATGAGGCATCTATTCTGCTGGTTAGCTAAGTGATACAAAATGGTTCAACTAGTTTCTGAGACTTTGATCGAAAATATATGGACATGAAATTTGCATTAAAGTTTTGTCTCAGTATTAATCCAAGTACTTTAATAAAGTCAATACAGCTGAAAAGTGATGTCTTTACAAGGCCAAGTTTATTACCATTTTCTCTGTATAGCTATGTACATAGATACAGTAAAAGCTGCAGACTATAGCAGCCAACCAACCTTTCTTTTATTTGCACCCAGACACAATCATCTCTGGTAATCCAATAATATGTCCACAACTGAATTACATACAATACCCACAAGTTGTGACAATGTTGCTTTCTACCGACATAACCAATCTCAAATTGAATAATGTTTAAAAAAATAAATAAATAAAAAATAAGAACCTTTTCTTATTTTTTTGGTGCACTTGTGCACCAGTTATTTCAGGACTTCCAACATAAATGCAACAACCAGGCCCTTTTTTGTTTTTTCTTTCCATTTTTAACTTCCCACCTTCAAAAATCTATAACTTTTTATTTTTACACATAAAGAGCTGTGTGACGGCTCTGAATCACAAATTGCACTTCATAGTGATGGTATTTAATATTCCATGCTATGTAGTTGGAAGCGGGGAAAAAATACAAATGCTGTGAAAACGGCATTTGCGTCGTTTTCTTATGGGCTTGGATTTAACGGCTTCCACTGTGCGCCCCAAATGACATGTCTACTTTATTCTTTGGGTCAGTGTGATCAAGGGGATAACAAATTTTTATAATTTTTGTAAAACATATGAAAACATTAAAACCTGTACAAAATTTAGTTTTTTTTTACTTTGCCTTCCAGTGTAATAGATCTGTGTTACACTGTGTTAGGTGAAGAAGAGTTTTAACAAGTGATCAGAGGATCGCTAGTTCAAGCCAAACTGTAAAAGTAAATAATAAAGTTAAAAACACTTAAAGGACACCTGTCATCAGGTCTGTGTCACTAGTCCTGTCACTACTACCTGTTGGAGCAGCTCACAAGCTATGCATAACTGAAAAGAGTTGTATCGCTCAGCCATATCCATGGTGCTGGTTTTCAGCTGCCATTGAAAGCGGATGAATGGAAGTGGGGGAACTGGACTGTTCTTCAATGAGTGCTTCTTTCCCTTTGTTTGTAACCAGTGGGGATCTCTGCTTCTGTACCCCAGGGGTGAATCTAAAGTCTCTGATATTTGATTTGAGCTACTGAATGGCAAACCCCTCTGCCCCATCCAGTAGTAATTTAGCAGGATTTTTTTTTAAGTAAGTGGGTTCTCCATGTAGTGTCTCACATGTATCCTCAAATAAGGTGTAAAGAGATGCTATTTTTAGGATTCAGTTCCTGCTTTATAGCAGGTGACTGTGCCCCTGATGCTGCCCTCCATCTTGCTGCAGGTGTTGCTGCCACAGGCAAGAAGCGCAACTCTCCTCATGGATGGTGTACCCCAACAAACAAAATGTCTAACATGTTGCTGACACAAGTAGGTAGATATTGTAACCAAAATAAACTCTAAAATCAATAAACAGTGGTCTGATATGGAGAAAACAAACTGTCCTACTCCTGAAGTCTGTCAAAACGCAGGCTTAATAACTGATTCAAGTGATGTTCCAGCTGGACTTTATTACAAGTTTGACTAGTATGTTGTTCATAAGTATAAATAAACTTTAGACTGATGTAAGTTAAAATTGTGAACTTACTACTACTTATGTTTATTACCTAGAAGGGCTCTGGGGGAGATACCAGAGCCTCTCTGTGCTCTGGCTTCACACTTTGTTTCACTGTCTTGTGCTTCCCCTCTGTTCCCTCAGTATCACCCCCCCCTTCCTCTGCATGAGGTATCCTTACAGTATATATCGCATAAACCGTATAGTATATACAGCCATATTAAATATACTGTATAGTGTGGCTTTAACTGTGCTACAGGAATTCCAAATCCTTATCCTAACCTAAACCTAATGTATTCATGTACCTCCAAAAGATTTATTGGTAGACAAATGATAAGAGCAATAACCATGACAAAACAGAAGGAGAGTTTTATATACTTCTAGATAAAGGTCTTCATGGGCTTAATTCCAGCAGCCTATACTTTACTAAAGTTAAAGTTCTATGTTCAGTCATCTGTTTGCCATTTCCACACCATCAGCTTAGTATATATTGAAATGTAGACAGGAAAAAAAAACAGTTCATGAAGTCATTCTGGAAAAGGGAAGGTTGATGCGGTGTAAAATGGAGATACAGAATTGGAGACAATCTAAAACATTTTAGCACACAACTAAATTTATTGCAGCAGAATGCAAAAAAAAAAATTAGGAGACAGATATGCAATTTCCTGAGAAGAATAGCCAAGACACAAAAAACAGACTCAGTGCTGTCCTACAGATATGATCTGGATACTGTTAAGTCTGAAATTAAAGTAAACAAAAAGTACAGAAAAGAACCTGTAAGCAACAAATCAGCTGGAGAAATAAAGAAATGTGAACATGCAACTGAGATTAATACAAGATTAGATGTTTCCAGTATTAGTTTATTTTATTTGTAATATACTGCAAATCATATACTTATATGAAGGAGAAATATTTGGTTTTTCTGCAGATAAATGTTCGCCGACAATTCATATGCATGCTCACATATGCAGCCGCACTGTGACTACACCACTGTAATAGATCATTAAAATTCTGTCAACTTCTAATTTGGATACATGCACCCATGTTCATTCTACTTGGCAAATTTATTGGCATTAGGGCATTTGTAGGGCCATATTTAGAGTTGATGCCTCCCTAAGAATTTACACTGCTTACGCCCCATATTGGTGCTTGTAACTTTAATATTCAGATGGTACTGTTAAGTCGCCCTTTTATGCTAGTCGAAATCGTTTGGTTTTTCAATACACATAAGGGTCAAGTGTCTCCTCAGATACAGTGGGTATGGAAAATATAAATTTGGGGTGACCACAACTATTCCTTGACCTGGCCATACAGCCAATGTTTGGAGAAAAGCCTTGGTGAGAGAAGTAAAGAAGAACCCAAAGATCACTGTAGATGAGCTCCAGAGATACAACTATCACTCCAGCCCTCCACCAGCTTTATGGCAGAGTGTGCCGTCGGAAGCCTCTCTTCAGTGCAAGACATATGAATTCCTGCATACAGTGTGGGAAAAATACATGAAGGACTCCCAGACTATGAGAAATAAGATTCTCTGGTCTAATGTGATGAAGATTTAACTTTTGAGTTTTAATTCTAAGCGGTGTGTGTGGAGAAAACCTGCCAAACTCTATTCCAACAGTGAAACATGTTGTGGAGATAACATCCTGCTATGGGGGTGTTTTTCAGCAGCAGCAATAAGTTGCAACTGGTTGCAATTGAAGAAAAGATAAATGTGGCCAACTATAGGGTATCTCGGATGAAAACGTCTTCTAGAGTGCTCTGGACCTCTGGCTTTCTACTGTGCAGAAGGTTCACCTTCCAACAAGACAATGTCCCTAAACACACAGCACACACTAAAATAACAAATCAGTGCCTTTAGAACAACTCTGTAACCATTCTTGACTGCCCCAGTCAGAGTCCTAACTGAACCATGTTCACCATCCCACCTGAGGAGACTGGAGTGGTTCCCAAAATCACGGTGTGAAAAACGTGTTGCATCATTCCCAAGAAACCTCATGGCTTTACTAGCTCAAAACATTCTTCTACTCAATACTGAGTAAAGGGTCTGAATACTTCTCACCATGTGATATTTCAGTTTTTCTTGTTTAATAAATTATATCAACATTTTTCTGTCAAGGTGGGGTAAAGAGTGTACCAAAAGGACCCTTTTGTTCTTACAAATTGGCTGCAGTAAAACAAAGAGTGAAAAATTTAAAGTAGATTTATCAGGGTTTTATTATGCCAGTTTTCTGATGCACAAGCCGTGAAATGATTGCAATGCCTTGCAAACCACCAAACATTGCGATTATTATCTCCTTAACACCCCCACGCCAAGGGGGCATGGAGGAGCAAGTTGGTGCAAATTTGTGTCAGAGTGGGCTGGTGCATTCACAGGCTGCAGCGCAATTCTAAGTCAGGCAGAATATGCTGACACGGCCGCCTCAGAAAATTCATTAGGAGGCCGGAGTGGGGACTTATTATAGTATAACTACACATCCTATACACAAACACATTCTATGTATATGGACCAGCTCACTTCCCCACCCCCAACTGTCTAAACTAACAACAAGAGGAAGCTGGAGCAGTAGGAGCAATATAGCTCCCCTACCACACACATATTCTTAATGGACTTCAGTTCTGTTAAGGGAACTGAAGAGGAGGGTGCGGATCGCTAAGCACATGCTGCAGGGAGCCGACTATTGGAGGACAGTGCAGTCATAAGGAGGGGCAGAGTTGCAGTCAGGTCCTAATATTTGCCTTTAAAACATTAGCAAAAAAGTCACAAATGTTGGTGGCTGCCCCTGATCGGGCTTAGAAATTAGCTTGCAACTGATTATGACTTATGGAGACATATTTATTTTAAAAAGTTGCAAATTCACTAAAGAGCAGACACCACATGTATCAATAAGAAAGAAACGTTAAGATACATCTGACCAGCGGAAAAGCCAAGAAAAGTCCCAAAAAACAGACTGACAAAGATGGACTTATGAGACATGTGCCCCATGTGGGACCATGGGGGTGGTATACTTTAATAGTACTGCATCAGTTAAGATGAAATGTGCAAACAGAATATGACTGGAAAGCACAAGGAGAGGCAGTAGATAGGGCGTACCAGGGCCCATAAGTCTTGAGCTTGGTCCTATTATCTGTTTAGGAGGTAATAGGCTTCATTTAATGTACATGAAATGCATAGATATTTTTGATATATTTCCATTATAATGTACAGATATAAGGGGAATATTTTTAAACACTAAACCGTATGAAGGCTTTGCCTAATACCTTCTAATATTTCATGAAAGTGCTGCTTTATAAGGTATAGTGGAAGCTGTCTCCTTTCTTTAAATCAAACAAAGAGCCAAATGTTAAAGTCTTTAAGAAGTTTCCTAATTTAGGCCCCAGAAAGACAAATAAGGGGAAGGCGTGCTCTTAATAATGACTCTTGTTTACTTTTACAGAGTTGAAGTGCGGGTCAGCCAACTTTTTAACTGAAATAAGGTTGTATTGTTCGGCAAGTGCAGGGAGTGATGCGGAAGGAACACACAGGGGCAGGCAAGGCTAAAACTGCTTGGTGGGAGTGGGACTTGAAAGATTTCTTATCTTCCTGGTAGAGAACACAGTTCACCAAACACTGACTGATACAGGCTGAAGATTTAATAACACAGTTGGCTTATCACAAAAATCGTATAGTATGAAGGAAAAAGACATAACTATTTAATTAACAAATATGAAAGAAAAAATTACTTTTAAGATTGGATACTTTCATGTATTTCATACTTTAACTTTATGTTTTTTACTTCCATACTATTAGGCCTTTGTGTGCTCATACATCACTTCAATATTCCCCAATGTTTGTTACATGTAGTCGGTCTATGAGAAGGCTTGCGGCAGGCTTGCACAAAATTCAGTGCATGAAAGAAAATCACAAATTATAAGTGTGGAAACAAAAATAAGTAAAATAATTTAGTAAACAAAACTCCCCCAAAAAATCATCTGTGATTCCACTAAGGCCTATTTAACTTTAGTATCAACAATTTTAAACTCCACAAAATTAAAACATTTGTCAAAGACAGTTTTTTTTTTGTATTTTTTGTAAAGTTCTTAAAAGTAAGGGAAATGTGTAACTAACGTGTACAAGCCCTATGTGGAGGCCAACGGGAAAAATACAGGAAGCAAATTTTGTTCCCTGAGTATGATGCACTCAAAAAAAAAAAAAGAACAGATCCTAAACGTACCACAAAAAGCTAAGCACATTGGTGGGAATTTATCATACCCTGGCACTCGTGTGCAGGCGTATGATAGTGGCCATGCCCCCCATGCCATGGCTGATACATTAAGAGGCTTAACCTCTTGATATATCTGTTGGGTGGCGCTGCCACCTGGCAAGGCTACACCAAGTCTGACCTGTCGCAGTTTTATGTGAAAAACTGAAAACGAAAGTATAAAGTAAGAAGGCAGGGAAAGGAACACCCTGTGCCGCCCACAGGTGGCCACACCCTCTATGCCCACATGGTATGGAGGTGGCATAGTCATGATATTAATTGCAAATTTTTGCATTGTGCAAGAGTTTGGGATTATTTAAGGCTTCTACACCAGAAACTGGCATAGAAGCACTAATAAATCTCTCCCATTGTATTTACTACATTCTATATTACAAGGTCATCACTTTTTTTTTTTTATTGGACCCTTAAAAAAATGTCAACAAAATGCTGTATGTGAAACGAGCCTATGGCTGAACGACTGCTACAATTCCATGTACAGTAAAAATAATCCAAAATCTCAGGTGTCTGCCACAGCTCTGTGCCATAAATTACCTTTGGCAGGTGGTAGATGTCAACCTTTGCTTCACTAATTCTAAACCCGCAGTGTAAATCATTTTATGCTGCAGGCTATTTATGTAGCATGTGAATTAGATTTCTAGTATTCCCATTGACTATGACATCACTAGGCAATTCTGCTACTGCTAACCCACAAATATTTAGGAAGGATTTATCTCAACACATTTATATAGGCTTTTTGCTGCAGTCATCGCTTTGAGGCACCTTAAGCTTCCAGAGAAACTCATAGCAACCAATCCCATTCATCACTGTAAAAAATGTATTTGAAAGGTGATCAGTGATTGGATGCCATGGGCAAAAAGGTCAGTATTTTAGGACCAGTTTGATAAATGTGATGTGGATTTAAACATAAACCTGTGAGAAATGGGACTGTAACTGGCAAGTGATATTTAAATGCTTTGTTCAGATATCAAATAGAACAATAGTGAGTTCTGATGGAAAGCACAACCTAATATATCTGGACTAGGACATTTGCCATGTTCTCTTCTGTTTTAAGCATTCAGACATGGTCAAGCAGCTGTGAGTGGGAAACAAAATAGATTCCTGTCATCACTCAGTGGAACAAAGTGCCATGCAGAATTGGGCATGTAAACCTGACGTGCATGTACAGGCACTATTACATATCATTAAATTAACCACTGGGTCAGTGCTGTTTGCTGACCTTTCTATACAAGACTTTTGAGGTATTTACAGTCATTGCTGAGCTTCAAGAACATTCCCATTCCCCCCAAAAATAAAAATGCCAGTTAAAACAGAGTTTTCCTCCCAAGTTTATAAAGCTAAGTTAGTAGTTTAGCTCTTTTCAGTTTTTGGAAAATGTGGATGATTTCTACCCTAATGCTCTTGATAAATTGGAATTGAAATTGGGCTTCCTAAAAATCTTGTTTGAAGCCGTTATACTGGCAGTGTTTATTGATCATTTCAGGTTTCTCAGAAATGACCTGTCACAAAAAATGTTAACAAGATTGAAATTCTGCATTCCTGTGGAGAAGAGATAAGATGCAGACTTTTGGGGGTATAACTGCTGGGCCCTTTTTGTATTGAGGACACTTACGTGTCTTTCTATCAACACTTAATGAAGTGTAATTCAAGTAATGAATAGAATGGTCTGCTGGGGTGCTGGGAAACCATGTTCTTGCGATAAGTGGCCGACATACATGACTGTTTTTGGAATCGGACATCACAGAGCTTGCCTTTGTAGTCCTTAATTAAACCCTTTTTTACATATACTCTGAGTTATATGCATGGAGGGAGATAAGGGGTAGAGTGAGGGGGATATTGGTTGATTTAAAAATGTACTTTTATTGCTTGTTATATATAATAAAATATGATTCATTTTATGAAGTTCATTATATGCTAAAACAATGCTGTGAGCACTAACAACAATGGAACCGATGCCAGGTAACCTACTTGAGACTGGGGAGTTGTCCTCTGTTTGCTTGTTACCTCCTATATGCTTATGGACTTGCTCGTTGTAGCTTGACAGTCCAAAGCATAGCTCCTAGGTAGACTAGCCATTAGATTACTTACATATCCAGTGTATAAGATAACGTGGGGCAGAGCATGTGTAGAGGGGTCTTCAGAGTGGTAACTGACCTGACCTGCACTGTCAGTAGTCTGTGGAGAGGGCCAGAGACCAAAATTGCTGTTACAGATTCTGCATACACTAGGAGAGGTTATATCCCTATCTAGGCATTAGGATCAGGACACTTTGTGGTCAGCTAATTATCATCTAATCCTTCAGTAGAGATTGTACAGTAGATATCCTCTTAAACCAAGTAGTACTTGCGACTTCACAAATGCAAGTTAAAAGGAACCTGTCATCAGAAGCCCTTTTTCAAGTCCCCCGTGTCCCCATAGAGAATAGTGTGCATATTGCCAAAGTGTTTTAATAATAAAACTGGCTTTTTCCGATAACTAGAAAGGTTAGATTAAAGTTACCGTTCTCTCTGCAGAGCAGTGTCTTCTGTCCCATGGGAGCGGCCAGTGAGAAGCGGTCCCCCTCCCCCCACCTCCAACCTTGGGAAACTGCTCCATTATGTGTCTATTTCAAATTTAAAAAGGCCATGTCCCTAATATAAGAAGTCGATGCATGACAGAGCGGTTTCACATGGGTGGGGGAACCATTCCTCACTGCCCATTCCCATGGGACACAGGACACTACTCTGCAGAAAGAAAGGTAAACTTTCATGTAACTTATTTTTATCAAAAAAAGCCAGTTTTATTATAAAAACACTTTGGCGTGTGTACACTATTCTCTCTGGGGACGTGGGGGAGCCAGAAAAAGAGCTCCTGATGACAGGTTTCCTTTAAACTCTCTGCTCACAATACAGGCAGTCCCCGGGTTACATACAAGATAGGGTCTGGAGGTTTGTTCTTAAGTTGAATTTGTATGTAAGTCGACACTGTATATTTTATAATGGAAGTTCTAGACAATTTTTTTTCTTTTGCCCGAGTGACAATTGGAGTTACAAAATTTTTGTTGTAATTGGACCAAGAATTATCAATATAGCTTCATTACAGACATCTTACAGCTGATCATTGCAGTCTGGGACTATAGTAAAGCATCCAGAGAGCTTCACCAGAGGTCACAGTGGGCAGAGGGGTCCGTCTGTAACTATGGGTTGTCTGTAAGTCGGGTGTCCTTAAGTAGGGGACCGCCTGTACTGCCTTACTTAGGCAATTTGTTATAAAATGAGTGGTGGTGGTTACTGATGTTCCTAGCTGGTCTAGGGCAGATGCATGTTTCATTTATAAAATGCTGGCCAAAATCCTTGGCAGCAGTGACAATATCATGACACCATACCTTTGACTTTGTCGATATGGTAAGGTCATCATTTCAGTCAGTGTCGTTCTTGTTTGACCACTAACATTTTTCTCCCACCACACTCCATATAAAAAGTAACCAAAACATTGTGCTATTGAAAATATAAAGAATCTATCTTTAGTGTACATGGAAGGAAATGTATCAAGCATATTACAAAAATTATAAACAGCTTTATTGTACTTGAAAAATTCCTGTTTCCAAATCAGGCATAACTGTAATAACCATACTTTTCACAGAGGGATAAATAATAGCTTGCATGTTCTCCACACAGATAACATCATATGTTATGATGTCACAATATGATAACCAGCACAGATGTTCAGTCAGATCTGTAAATCTATGAACAGTTTACTATGTTACGCTATGCCTAAAATGGAAGAAATTCTTTCAGATGTTATTGCATACTTGATATATTGTTAAATTATTTTATGTTCTGGAAGAGTAAACGGCAATGAAATCATTTTACTTGAGTTATATATGTCGTTTTTTATTGTATTTTTTTTGTAAAAGTAAACACCTCTTTTTTTATTCTGGGTCTAAATCGCCTGATTTATTACCGGTATGTGTGCATTTTTCAGACATTCCCATTGTTTTTTGTTGCTCAATTTAGGCACAACTTTTGAATCTCAACGCTCCTCATGAAATTCTAGTTTCCCAACACTTTATGTGATACACTTTTTGGAACATAATAAGATCAACAAAGCTATCGTCTTCTAAACCCCTTCATGAATGTGTTTTGTCTTTAATGACACTTATTTGTGCTTCTTTTAGTGCTCCAAACACATTAAGGTAGGGCACCACAATATAAAAGCTAATTGTATAACACCCTTAAATTCAGGATCCAAAAAACACCTAGCGACAAAAATAATAAATGCCCCCCATTGTTCTATGAATGCATGCAATATTATTATGAAGAAATTGGAGGGGGTATATTATCATGCTGCCTGGCTTCTAGAACTACTCTCTGTGACTTTTTTTGTCTCAACTGAGACCAAAAAAAATGTCACAAAAGGTAGTACAAAGAACCAGACAACATGTTGTTAAACCTTCACCCCCACATACATTGGGGCTTATTTAATAAGGGTCCCATGGCCACATTTTCGTCGGGTTTTCTGACTTTTCAGGAATCGCACGGGGGATTGTGATGCATGCAATCGGATTTTGGCGCATCTGCGCCGGCTTTCATGCAACAGAAATCAGGATCAGGCCGTCGGACGATGGATTCGGCAAAGATCAAGCACTTACATTCAATAATTTTACAATGTTATTTACCCCTCATGTAATTTACAAGATATAAGAAAGGTTGGAGCAGTTATCATAATAGTTATGACTTTTGAAGGGCGAGGGTAACAAAAACTACAAAAAATGGAGTCTGATCACCAAAGGGTAAAAAAATACTTTTCGAGGGGTAATGTTATGGAGTTCTTTTATGATATACATCACAATAAGAGGTGTGAAACATTTGAACTGTTGATATGTTGCAGCTCACCCTTAGTTCTGCACTGACAAGGTACATCCTGGTGGTAAGCCAGGCTGGCAGAAGCACACACAGTTTTTCTGAACAATCTGACCCAAGCCCATCTATAAATCCAACAAAATAAGGATACAAAACACATAATTCTCAGAGAAATCAGCCTTGACAGGTCATTGTGGCACTATAAGAAAGGACTATGAAACCAGTATTTGACTTCAATAGGCAATAAATCGGCAAAACAATGTAGTGAGGTTGTGTGACATATGTTTACTAGTGGCTGAACAAATACTGCTTTTATAAAAAGAGATTCTGACATTTGTACCATATGTAATATATTTGTTGTACAATTAATATGAAGGAGATTTTCATGGATCAGGATATTGCTTAGGATCATGAATAATAAGAAATAGTTGGGGGCTTACTCTTAGCACTACGATCATCTGGTTGAAGAGGCCGTTGCACTCAAGCAAGCCTGCAGCCTCCACACTGTATACTTTTTCCCATCTACATGCATGCTATGTACTTATAGGGATGATGCATGGGATGACAGACAACTTTGTCCTTCAAAGTTTAATGGCAGCTGAGTTGCATTAATGTGGCTGCAGTACACAGTTACATTAACTGCTTAATCCTCAATACAATGTGATAAATAATTCTGGAAAACCCACCTTAGGCTATTGGTTATGATTAACTGTTTAGTAAATAAAACAAAATATAAAATTTCTACTAAAAGTAGATTTCATGCTCGTCTATAAACAAGAACTCTATCCGTTCATCTTCTCTAAGATATAATCAGGATATATTGACACAATCGCTTCTTGTTTTTATGTGTATGGCCATTGTTTAACCTGTAATTCCTGTTTGCTCGGGAGCATTTAGGTTATGAACATTTAGTATAAAAGTGCCAGAACTCTTGAATGTATTATACCAATACCAATATATCTTCTTGCTCCCTCCCCCCACTGATTGGCAGTATACTCCTAATACATAGTAATAAAGACAAAGCTGTCAATCATGGGTAAGAGGGCAGGGTGAGACATGCATCTTATAGATTCTGGATGCCTCAACCTCACCCCATTTACAGCGTGTAATGGGAGTAACAGCTAACACATTATTTAAAAAATTATTTCATCTCTGCTACATCTGTATAAACATGTTACATCACAAAAGTTACATTGTATATGATATGGGCAGTCAGAAATCTCTATATATTGGAACTCCACTCAGCATCAACGGCAGTACAAAAAGGGTGACACAGATGGTGATGAGACATCAGTTCCCAAACAGTTGGTGCCCCAAATATTTCACTTATGTCAATTGGACATGTTGTCATGTTGTGTACTGAGTATCTGTACAAGTATGCATGACCTGCTTGTCCACTGTACACCTGCTTGACAGAAGGGAGAAGTCAGATAAGCAGTCTTCTGCTTATCGGACTGCACAAATCACAGCTTATCTGGAAACTATCATTTACCTTGTACCAAGGCACTGCATGCCTCCCAACCATCCTGTTCACAGTCTGATCTCAGGAAATGGGTTATGAAGTTTTGCTCGCATAAATTTGAACAAAATTATTTAACCCTTTCAAGGCCACAGCCTTCTTATGCCTCAAAGTCTGCAGTACAACTTCATGTTATGGAATGACATTCTACGCTGAATATTTCTTTCATTGTTTTATACATACAGGGCCACATGTATCTTAAGTCTGGCTTCGTGTGCCTGCTTTTTATTTTCCTTATTGATACATATGGTGTTTGATAAGTTAACCCCTTCCCGCTGATGCCAGTTTTTGTGTTTCATTTTTTTTCTCCACTTCTTTAAAGATCCATCTGTTTTATTTTTCTTTGTACAGGGCTATATAAGGGCTTGTTTTTTTGTGTATTTCCTATTGGCAGTATTATGCAAAGTAGAGCAAAGTGGGAAAAAAATCAAAATCCACATTTGCTCCAGACTCTGTTTTTACGTCTTTCACTATGCACACCAAATTATACCTTCCTTTTTTCTAAAGGTCAGTGCAATTACAGGGATACCACATTTATATAGGTTTATAAAATTTGTAAAGTTTTTACTAGGACTTAAAAAATGAAAATATTTTGCCATTTTCTGACGTTAATAACTTGTCATACTTTGGGGTATGGAGCTGTGTAATGTATCATTTTTTGCAGGGCATGATTGATGCCATTTGTGGGACTGTGACACTTTTTGATCACTTTTTATGAGTTGGTATTTTGGACAAGTCAAGCTCTGTTGGTGTCCATCATCTAATGAATCTGTTTTAAGCTTCTCTTACACTTTATTATTCCGATGATGTAAACACTAACAATTTGTTAATAAAATGCATAATAATAAGTAGGAAATTGATGCTGCTTCCCCGCAAATAGGAATTAGCTGCATGTGCATAAAGAATAAAGAAATCTGCTGTAACTAAACTAGAAAACTTTTCAGACATAGCAATTTAAATAATATATAGATGCTGGATTTTTATCAACAGTTGTAAAATATTTGCAGTGCAACATTTAATTTCTAGACAGCTCTCTGTGTAAATCTGTCTCTAAATACTTAGAATAGGAAGAAACCCTGATCACCAAAAGCATACAGCCACCACTGTAGTAAAATAAGGTGAGGCAATATGGGGCATCTCAGGTCAGCTAAAAGTGAACATTATTAATCAACATCCAAATTGTGCAGACAAGTAGCTTCCCCTTGGCTGTTTTGGAAACATTTATAGTAAAATGTATAGAGAACAGTAGAGTTTCCAGCAGAAAAAATACAAAGAAAAGCAAAAAAAGAATTGATAAACTTGTGGTTTATCCGTATGTATTGCCCACTGTACCGCACCATACCCTGAGCAAGACATAACAAGACATATTTTCTTCAGTACTTCTGTTCCATTCTACCCAAAGCAGTGTATGGGAACATTTTCTATATGTTTTGCATATGGTTGTGCACCATATATATATGCGTAGTATAAAGGTATTTTGGAGTTGAGAAAACTAGTAAAATCATTTGCCAACCCACCAAATTTGATTTGGAAATAGAATTCCTGGGGGCTTTAGTCACCTGCACTTTAGTGTCAACAGCCACATTACAGTATAAATGCCATCCCAGAAACCAAATACTGGATTTGTACAATAACTAATAGACCCCAATGCTGACTGTAAATACAGTGCATAAACCAGACAATAATAATAATAATGAAAATCATCTGTAGCAGACAATAATAATAGAGTTCCCCTCCCCCCCCCCACCCCAAGCAAACACCAACAATAGTGGAGACCTCAGAGCAGACATTTAATAATGAAAACCGCTAGAGCAGATGTTTGTAATACTTATGACCCCTAGAGCTATACGGATACCCCCAGAGATGACTTTAATACAAGAGACCCCTCAGCATTGAAATTAACAAAGGTGACCCCCCCGCAGAGCTGACCTATAATATCAGATATATCAATAGCTCACATGTAATACTGGAGACTTCCAGAGCTGACCTATAATACCAGATACTATATTATAATTACTACATGCCATCAGCTCTTTACCTTCAATGTAAAGTATCCTTCCCAGCTCCTCATCCCCACAGTATAACAGCCTCCCCTTCTCCTGCACAGTTCCCTCTGGCTCCTCATCAGTATAAACAGCCTCCCATTCTCCTGCCCAGTTCCCTCTAGCTCAGTGATGGCAAACCTTTTAGAGACCGAGTGCCCAAACTACAACAAAGACCCGCTTATTTATCGCAAAGTGCCAACACAGAAATTTAATTTATGATTTATACTCCCTTCTCTGTCACAGTTCTCATTGATACCAGCACTCTGAGGACACAAATAAAGCAGAAAATAGTCCCTGGTAGAGCTGTCACTTTAAAATAGCTCTGTGCATAGCAAGTCCTGGGCTGTCTGGGACTGTAGTAAGTTACCTGGAGTCATCACTGGTGATGGCCTGAGTGCCCACAGAAAGGGCTCTGAGTGCCACCTCTGGCACCAGTGCCATAGGTTAGGCATCACTGCGAGTCTAGCTCCTCATCCCTTCAGTATCACCAGCCTATCTTCTCCTACACAGCACCCTCCAACTCCTCAACCGCACAGTATAAGTAGCCTCTCTTATCTTACACAGCACCCTTCAACTCCTCACCCGCTCAGTATAAGCAGCCTCTCTTATCTTACACAGCAGCCTCCTGCTCCTCATCCCCTCAGTGTAAGCAGCCTCCTATTCTCCTGCCCAGTTCCCTTCAGCTCCTCATCCCCTCAGTACAATAAGCCTATCTTCTCCTACACAGCACCCTTCAACTCCACACCCCCTCAGTATAATTAGCCTCTCTTATCTTACATAGCATCCTCCCGCACCTCATCCCCTCAATATAAGCAGCCTTCCCTTCTCCTGCACAGTTCCCTCCAACTCCTCTTCCCCTCAGTATAAGCGGCCACCCCTTCTCCTGCACAGTTCCCTCCAGCTCCTCTTCCCCTAATTATAAGCAGCCTGCTCTCCTCCTACACAGCACCCTCCAGTTCCTTTTCCCCTCATTATAAGCCGCCTCCCCTCCTCCTGCACAGTTCCCTCCAGCTCCTCTTCCCCTCATTATAAGCAGCCTCCTCTCCTCCTGCACAGTTCCCTCCAGCTCCTCTTCCCCTCAGTATAAGCAGCCTCCTCTCCTCCTGCACAGCACCCTCCAGCTCTTCTTCCCCTCATTATAAGCAGCCTCCTCCCCTCCTGCACAGTTCCCTCCAGCTCCTCTTCCCCTCAATATTAGCAGCCTTCCCTCCTTCTGCACAGTTCCCTCCAGCTACTCTTCCCCTCAGTATAAGCAGCCTCCTCTCCTCCTACACTGTTCCTTCCAGCTCATCTTCCCCTTAGTATAAGCAGCCTCCCCTTCTCTTGCACAGTTCCTTCCTCTGTCTCCTCAACCCCTCAGTATAAGCAGCCTCCCCTCCTCCTGCAAGATTCCTCATACACTAAGTGAAAGCAGCCTCCCCCTCTCCTGCACAGCTCCCTCTGGCTTCTTATCCTCTCAGTATGACCTGCTTTCCCCTCTGCATAACCAGAGATCGCCTCTTCTTCCATTTAGTAAGTTAATGGCACACATCAGGTTGTAACAAATTTTACTTCATGGTGTCAGCATTTTATATTCCATGCCTTGTACCGGGAAGCTGTAAATAAATTCTAGATGGGGTGAAATTGACAAAAAAAAATCCTTTCACTCTATTTTCTTGTGGGCTTCATTTTTAAAGCCTTCACTGAGCAGTACAAATAACAACTCTACTTTATTTTTTAGGTCAGTACAATCACGAGAATACCAAGGATACCAAACTTATATAGGTATTAAAAAAACTGTTTGTACAGAAAAAATTTCTTCTTTTCGCCTCACTTCTGATGCTAAATACGTTTTCATACTTTGCTGTACATTCCGGTTTAAGATGCCATTTTTGAAATCTGCTTGCACATGTATTTATAAAGTGTCCACCACTGTGCACCGAAAGGCCCCTTTCAGTGCAGAATTTTGTGTTGATACAAAAGCGGCATTCCAGTGTACAGTTGTTCCATATGCCACATTTATCATGCAGAGTCCTAGAGAATTGTGTTGCACGCCCTATGTTAAAGGTGCACCAAAAAAAAGTTGGTGCATTCTGTCGGAGCTGTGCAGAGGGCGCCAGATTCATGAAGAACAGGCACCACATTTCATGAATCTGGTGCCCACAGCACACTACACAGGGAATAAATGTGGGCCAATATGTTTTGTGAAATGGTGAAAAAGTGGTAATTCAGATATTTGGGTGCTTTTTTTATGTGGTTTATGTTTTTTGGTTTTTTTTCAATTGTATCAATTAATATAATGCCATACTACTATTTTACCGTATATTGTAAAATTACTGGATCTGTAAAAGAACCTCCTAACGGCAGCATCACTTGACACCCGTGATCGGTACTGCCTCTGTGGAAGTTAATGCAGCTGACACCTGCTGTGTATGAAGCGGGCTCAGATATGTCACATGTGATTAAGGTGTTAAAACATTCACTACTTTAGAAACTTAAACCAGAAGTAAAAGTTCACTAACTTCATTGTTATACAGTACATTAGTGGCCATGTCATGATAGAGCAAGACTGGCTTCATTGTGAGCCTTTAGGATTACTGACAGGAAGTCTGCTATGTGTAGAGAAATGTCCACATGTTTATCTCTAATATCTTTGTTTCTATTAACTTCCTGAAATATTTAGGAGCCAGTATGAGTCAGTGAATATTTAGTGTATGCTCATTTGTACAAGTTTCTTGTATTTGACATTATTTACAAGTGTTAAATCGAATATTTCTGTATAGACTTTAGGTTTTAAAATGCTGCTTCAACACTACAACGGTCCCCGACTTAAGTATACCTTACTTACAGACAAACCTTAGTTGCCGGCAGACCTCTTTGCCCATTGTGACCCCTGGTGATGCTCTCTTGGTGCTGATAATTTACAGAATTTTAGCCCCATGCTTCAACGATCAATTGTAAGAGTTATCACTGATGTCTACGATGAAGCTTTGTTGTAAATACTTGTTCCACTGATGACCAAAAATTTTCAAAATACTATTGTCCTGGGACAAAAGTTTTGTCTGGAGTTACATTTACAAAATATAAAATGTTCTGACTTACATACAAATTTACCACGGGGAATCTACTTTTGGAAAGACTCCCCATTGTAGATTCCCCATCCTGGCAGCAGCTACATCCCGTTTTTCAACAATTCTTGGAAGCAGCTGCTGCCGAAATAAAATTCAATCCTCAAATATGCAAATTAATTCCATAGGCTATTGGGGGCGTGGAGTAGTGTAAGACAGCTCAGAGGGCGAAGGCTACTCCAGGCCCCCAGTAGCCACTCCAGACAGGTCTCTCTCTCTCTCTCTTGATGAGCAGGGGTCTTCAATATTATTGTCTGCTCTGAATGTAGTGTTTAGTTTCTGGGGTAGAATTTATTGCTGTGTTGTGGTATATATAATTACTGTTGTGGTATTTTGTGCTGTACTGTGGTTGTTAGTACTTTTACGGTGCTGGTTACTGTTGCAGCCCCTTAAAGTTTAGCAGCAGGACAATGCAGTTCTTGGACCAATAAAGGTTCTTATCCGCTGACCTAAATCCTTAGTTCAGGAAGAGAACTGACATTTTGAGGAAATGTCCTATTTTTCCCAAAGCCTTGTGAAAAATTATTCAGCATATACCATACTGATCAAAATATACTAATTAATTATATAATTGTGTCAGGGTCGCTCCATTTTATCATGACTAATGGTTACCGACTTCACGACTACAACTCCATTGCTTTGAAATGAAGCTGAGGAATAAGTACAAAGACATTAAAACATGATATATATATATATATAGCAAAGAAACAAACTGTTGGCATATTCTGACTGTCTATGGCAGCATAACATGTGCTTCATCATTACCATTTCTGGCCCACACTGCAAAAATATCTCTAAATTGCAATGTGATTCCTAAGAATACAATGGGTTCCGTGTAAGCAGATACACATTACAAAATGTATGTACCAACGGCAATAGGGAAGATTCCTGTTAGGTAGTTTACACAAAAAAGTGTGCCAGCTTTGTAACTGGTACATTCACATCACTATAAAAGGAAATGTTCTTCACTAGAGAAATCATAATAAACCATTGATACACAATGAATGCAATTTTGTGCTAACACATTCCATAGCATCCAGAAACCATGCCAAAGCAATTTTATTTCCTTCACCACAATCCACAACATTTCAGTTTTCCTTCAAGCAATATAGGTGTATAATAAGATGACTATTAAATTAATAACTGATGGAGCAGAGAACATCCACACTGTACATATGTCAACTTTCACTGAGCCACTTGTGGAAGTCTGGTTATTAACTTGATGTTGCGGTTTGAAGACTTATTAACTATTACATTAGGATAGTATAATTTGAGTAATTCCATAAGTAGATATTAACAAAAAACTTATCTTCTGCTAGCAGTGTCTGCAGCATACTGGTGCAGGCATGACAACTTTCATTTCAATACAGGGTGCCTTAAATAATGAATGTATTTTTCTAATGGAAGTACAGGCAGTCCCTGACTTATGAACACCCGACTTACAGACGATTCCTAGTTACACACTGATCTCTGTTCATTGCCACCTCTAGTGAAGCCCTTTGAATAGTGGTAATTTACCGAAGGTTATTCCCAGGCTACACTGATCAGCTGTAAGAGTTATCAAAGGTCACTACAACTAAGTTTTATTGTTAAAGGGGTTAACCTGGATTAATAAATAAATTAGGCCGTCTGGAAGCTCCCTGTCCGCGGCTTCTGTGTCCCTGTAAACAAACTGCAGGGACGGAGGAGGTGGGTACACATTTATTATTTTTAAAAAGCCGCCCGGCCCCAATTTATTTATTATTCCCGGGTAACCCCTTTAATCCTTGTTCCCATAGCTACTCTACATTTTGAAAATCCATTGTCACAGGGACAAAAAATGTCTGAAGTTACACTTGTATCTATTCAGACTTACATGCAAATTTAAGTTAATTCTTATGATCTATTGTAAATCTTTGGGAAAAATCCATAGGCTAGCCATACAACACTGTTTGGTGCATCTGTACCGGATGCCTCTAACATGCCGATAGTAAGAGAGCATCACATGGGTAACAACATTTTTGAGGCCAAAAATACTATATTCTTTCCAATACAATCCTAGGTACAGTAGAACACTATGGGATCATATATAGGCGGATATATTTGTAAAAGTCATTTATAACCTAAAATCCTATGTTAAAAACAACAATGTTGCAAGTCTTTTAATATACATGACCAGTACCAGCAAGGCCGATTAAAGGGAACCTGTCACCAGGGACCTCATTTTCACTAAAGACAGGTTACAGACGCCCATCACAATTGCATTGCAAATATGCCTTTCTGCTTTCTCTAAGCATTTACATTACAATATAATTGTGTGTTATAACTTACCCAGACCAAATCTTCTGTGTAGTCCCAGGGGATGGGCTTTGGTTTGAATGCATTTCAAAAACATGTGACTTGTCTGTGCTACAGACTGCTCAGCTCTTGGCTCCCAGCTTTGTGGTCCACTACAGCTCCTCCCTCCTGCTTCTTCACAGAGGTCACAGCCTGGTGAGGTGACTCAGAAAACCAAAGCCCAACCCCTGGGACTACACAGAACATTCTGTCAGGGTGCAAGGTAAGTTATAACACACAATTACAGTATATTGTAATGCAAATTACAGAAAAGCAGAAAAGCATATTTGCAATGCAGCCATAATGGGCTATTGCAAGCTGTTTTTATCCCTTTATGCTATAGGGCACAGGGCAAGCTTCACTAGTCCAGGTCTCGGCCCAAACTTCAAGACTACCTGCATCCTCTTCTAGAACTACTACTCGTATGTTGTAAGTATAAGCTCTGCACAGAACTATTCTATCCTGCATTTAGCACAACATAGTACTACTACCCCTATTCTGTACATATGGGCAGTGCAGAACATTGCTTCTATTATTTTGAATATCTATATGTATGAGCACAGCACAATACTAATACCCCTATTCTGCAAGTATGGGTAATTCATAGTAATACTGCATGTATCCCATATAGATGGGAATCCATAGTACTACTACACTTTTTCTGAGTATATGGTTCCAGCTTAGTAATATTACTTTTATCTAGTGCAAATTGTTTCCCTTGGGGAATAGTGGGCTGACATTTGAAGCCTAAGAACTGGGCATACCAATGTGTTCAAATGGCTCTGTGTACCAGAATTCTGAACTTTAGTGAATGTCCACAAAATAATTGCATAAGTAGAGAGTTACAGTATACACTGCAGTAGACCTGAAAATAAATATGTTGATATTATGCGAATGATGGACCTTAAGAAAAAAGCCTGGTGAAAAAGAAATAAAAGTATTAGGATGTATGAAACTTTTCAAACATTTAATGGACACTTCTAGGCATTAATTGTGTATGATTTTAAAATACAGGCCAATTCACTTGAGTTCTGCTTTTCTGGAAGACAAACACATTGTATAGAGATATGTCACAGAATTATGGCATAAAGGACCACGAACGATGCCCTTGTCCTTTGGTTACATAAGGACATTTTTGTAATAGTAGTTTCTGTTATTTCCTCTTCCATGAAAGAAATATACACATTTTATGGCATGATAAAATATACATTGCTCCAATGCCATATGAATGGACTTAGTTGAAAAGATTGTATATATGTTTATATACATTATTTATACGGTGCTTAAGGAGAGCAATCTGTGTAGTATAGAGAGTCTTTGTATACAGCTCAGACCACATGATGTCAGCTTCAAATATTACATTTTATGTGCATGTTAGGGCTTTGTATTAGATGACTTGTTCCTTTCATGTGCTATAGTGGCCATGTGTCAAGTGACAGGAAGACACATTCTTACTCTTCATAAAGGAAATGGTATATATGATGAACATACTATAATTTCCACTGGCAGAGTCAACAGAATTGTGGATTCGCAGCCAGTCTCCTACACTGCTACTTGCCAAGTCTGAAGCTGCGTTGTGTCTGCCATCTGACAAAGGCGCCCAACCATGGGAAGGGAATCTGATGTTAAAAATTTGAACCACAACCTTGAATCTTTAGAACAGATCCCATCACAAATTATTGTCTGGCAAACTATGGATACCATAATGAAAACCCAATAGACGTCATTGTAGTTAACGAGGTATGACAGGTTCTGTTAATGTACCTTATATGATAGATTTGGCACTTCCATGCAATGTGTGTGTGGGGTATTCCATCAATTCCTCAGTTGGCTTTTACATTCACCGGTGCAAATAGCTGAAAGTGACCTGTCTCTGAGGAAAACTTATAGGACTATGTGTAATCTATTACTGGTTTCTTGTTCCTTTTTTCAATTAGGTAACTTAATTTTAATACAAAGCTACAAAAACAATAGAGAACAAAGTCTTACTCTCAATGACAATACAATTTTGTGTTGTCTTTTGTGTATAATAAAGATTATATGTATGGATTTTATAAGAACGTTGTAACTCCGTTTTTTTGTGGAATTATACTAATTATGGTGGAGTAGTTCTAGATTCTAGGCATGGCGAGTTGCGTGCCGAGCCCCTAACTTCAGCAACATGAAGATAAGGTATTTACTGCAAATATTGACTTGCTGCAGTAACTCATTCTAACTGTCAATAAAAACTTTTGTTTCTCATAATATGATTGCACTTGTATTTCTGTATGTGATAAAAACATCTGACAGACACACATAAAAACCAGAGGGCAACAGATCATGTGAAAATATAATATTTGTGTCATTCTCAAAACTTATGGACATGACTGTATGTATAAATCTATGGATGAAAATAAGCAATTTCATAACACTAGGTGAAATAGAATAGACCATTAGCCAAATGTCCACAATGTTTTCTGAAGGAATCAATGGCCTCAGATCTGATGTTCAAAATCTAAATCATTCTCTTTTCATTTTGATGTCCACTAGACATGCTCCACAAACACCTCCTTATATTCATTCCAGCCCACTTTGCAAGTGCACAATTCTCACCTCAGACATTGACTAGCCATAGATTACCAAATCATTGTTGGATCTTGGATCAAGTGTCCATTCAAACATATCTGTTTCCCACAACACTGCTTCTAGTCAAACTGACGTAACATTTGCCCAACCCCTTTCACCTATTGAACCAGTATCACCAAAACTTCTGGCTCTATCAACGTAGCTGATGATTCCCAGGCTATTTCCAAAAAAAAAAAGAAAAAAACAACATCCAACACATACCCATTACTCGCACTCTTCGATCTGGCCGAAAACTGCAAATGGGCATTGTACAAAATGTGCATTTAATTAAATTTAATCCTAAAAAGTAACTCTCTGGATGGGGCTATTGGATGAAACGCCTTATCATACTCATAAATAAAATATGTAAGTCTCAGTTCACACTACCATTCATTAGCTATGTTCTAAAATTATGTCAAACTACATTAAAAGTAAAGAACTTGGCTTTAATGGAGCTTTAACTTTTACTTAAAAATCCCATTGACCTCAATTTTAATTTTATGTCATCCGTTATGTTCCCTTTAGGCAGGAATTCATTATCATTGTGTTTTTTTGACCAAAACAATTCCAAAGCCTGCAGTACTTTTCCTCAGTTTGAAACATGGATAACGAATAGCTGCCAAAATTAACATAACGGATGATATGAAATTTACATTTTTGTCAATTTGATTTTAAGTGATACCTCAAATCTCTGTTGAACCTCCGTTTGGTCCTTTTTTCTTTTTTTTTTAAAGGAACGGTAGAGTGAACTTAGCTGATCCTCATTGTATTGAATGTTGTATTTTGTGGCCAAACTTTTTTTTCAGTTTAACATAATTTTTTACCATTGATGTCGGCTGATTTCCTTTAAATTAGGTAATTGTCAGTAATGTAACAATTGTTTGAATACATTTGTGCTCTTGTTTAATTTAAAGCCACTGAATGGAGTATATTTCATTGAAAAAGTATTTTTGGCTTGTTGATTTTTTATGTTAGTTAATATTGCTTGGACACAGGCATTTTACCCTGGAATTGGTGTTCACATTTATGTAGGAGACTTTTGTGTTGTATGCTATGACTGCCAACTGGCATTGAAGCTAACATCTCCCACCAGGATGAAGGACTGTATGCAAATGAGCCTTAGGGGCTCCAGGCTACATTGGTGTTAATGGAGCCGGAGCTCCTCAGGCTCATTTGCATACAGTCTTTCAAGGCAGATATCCTTTACAAAGCCGATATCCTTTAAGCTGCCAGGAAAGTATGAATGATGTACCATTCTGTCACAATGTCACAATCTGATCGCATGCGCCAAAATCCCGGGGGAATTCAGGGGAAACCGGCGCAAATCGGAAATATTCGGGGGAATATTCGGCGGGAAAAAGCGAATCGGGCCCTTAGTAAATGACCCCCTGTGTGTTGATGCATTACAGAAAGAATAGCATCTACTAATGACAAAAGTATATGACAAAAGGTCAGCTTTGTGAAGCCAAATCTGGCAGCTATACAATATTGGAAACTGCCTGTTGCTAAATAATGTAAAACCGAAATTAGTTTGATCATTTCAGGGATTGGCTTGGAACATTTAGTGCTTGTCTTGATTATATTTCTAATTCGGTCATACAACTCCATAGTAGCCCTTTTTGTTAATCTACACATATGTTGGAATTCCATGTCTTCAAAATCTGAAAATTCAGCCCTCATTCGAAAAGTCCGTGGTTTTCTCAGGCGTGCAGACATCTCTTTTCTTTTTACAGCTTCCTTCTTATTATTGACCCAAAAAAACAAAAGCAAGACTGGGTCCATTGTTTTCAAAGTTGATGAATAATCTTTTTGGGAAAATATAAGGCATAAATAAGTTTCTGGTTTGAGTGACTTTAGATTTTACAATATGTCATAGCTAAACAGTATATTTGGACAATCTTTTCCGATTAAGTAAAAGAATCAAATGTTTAAGGTTTGGATTTAAAAATCTGTTGCAAATGCTGAAAATTTGTATTTTCAAAAGACAGAAGCCAAGGGGGCATTTCCAATTGATATTTTTTATCAGGTTGCTCCTTATTCACTCTCTCCCTTATGGGTCTATGAGGATCAAGCAAGGCAATAGAAGTCTATGGGTTAGTCCAAAAAAAGAGATGAAGCACTGAACACTGAAAAGGCTCACAAGCAAAGTTCAGCCTTCCTTTATTTGGGTGGAAACGGAACACCCTTAGGGAGATGGCACATGGAATATTTTTGGACCATTTTAAAGCATCTGTTTTCAGTCTGTTAAAAACGCATGCGTTTGTGAATGTTTACCATGTGTTTGATCTGTTTCACAGCTGCCTACACTTCTAGAAATGAAGTAAAACAGTTTCAAATCAGCCAAACGCATGTCAAACATTAAAAAACCCATGTGTTTTAAAATCCGTTTGTAAACGCATAGAAAACGCATGCTTTAAAACGGTCCAAAAGTGCAATATGTGGCATCACCCTTAGGGTGGTTTCCCACGTGGCGTTTTCATCGCGTTTAGTGGATGCATTTTCTGGCCGTCTTAGAAATGCAACAATGTTACAGGTAATGATTTTCCGCATATTATTTCTTCTGTGCGCTTCTCAGGGACACATGCAATTGAGAACGCATGTGCAATGTTAATTGGCAATGCGTTGCGTTTTTAATGAGCATTAATGTGCGTTTTGTGTGCAGCGTTTTTGCCGGAAGTTGCCTTCTGTTGAAGGAAGAGATTTAGCCGTGCTTTCACCTCAGCTGCTGCTTTGTGGTATCTTTTTGATGCTATATACCCAGGACCAGGGAGTGGCTTTTTAGGATGGCATCCTATCATCGTATGTCAATTGACATTCACAATGTCATGTGACATGTCAAAGCTCATATGATTTCTTTGGTATGTGTGCATATGTTGTATGGCTGGGGAATTTTATTTAGCAAATGGTCTGGAGTGCTCTGCTGTTGTACTGTTGTACTCCTAGTTTTAGTCACTGGTACAACATGTCAAAGACTATGTCCTACTTTCTCCCTCTCCATGTTGGGCCAACATGAGTAAATAATCCAAATGACAAGTAGTAATGTCTGAACCATGTGGGATATTACATGCTTCATGACAGAAGATGGTTTATCCTGATGTTGGGCCTAGCTAGGCAGCAGAGCTGGATGTGTGACAGGATGATTGTGCTTGAGTTCTGCTAAATAATGCATTGTCCTGTATTTATTAAGCCCATGTGTCAATTTTCTGTAGGACTTTGCACATTTTTTTTCAGTGTAAAGTGCTTGCACATATATTTATGGAGTGCTTTAGCTGCACTTTACCCAACCTTACTCAAATTTCTGCACTGAAGGGGGCGTTCCAGCACTCAGTTGGACCGTGCGCAAGATTTATCATGCCGAGTCTGACAGAAGTGTTTTGCACACCCCATGTTAAAGGTGCAACAAAAAAAGGGCAGGGGGCACCAGATTCATGAAGAATGGCAGCCACAATTCCAGAGTCTACACACTACACAGGCAAAATGCAAATAGTACAGACAGCACTACCATTGTAAAATCACTGCCTTTGTAAGTTTTTTTAAAGGGGTCGTCCTCTTTCAGCAAATATTTAATATTGTTTATGTAATGAAAATCTACAAATTTTTTTTGTTTTTCTAGATCTCTCCGTTATTATTACTGCTCGTGCACCTGCATTTCCTCACCCATTATGATCCACACGTTCTTTTGCTTTCAAAAACTGCATCTAAAAAACTGAACGTGTGGATGCACGCTAAACAATATTAATTATTTGCTTAAAGTCGACACCCCCTTTAAGCCAGTATGTGTTTTTTATTTAAATGTCACATAAATGGGTTAGCTAGGATAGAATAAATTAAATAGAATACATGTTTGGTGGTCTTTCATAATTAAAAGGTACTTAGAAAAGTCTGTACCCACTACTGTTATCCTGTGCTGACACCTGTCACTGGTGGCTTCATTTTGTTTTTTTAAGAAAAACAAAAGGTTATATCTTCATGCAGAGGCCAGCATTGATGTGCAACTTGAGTGATCCATATTTTTTTTATTAATTTCATTTAATTAGCAGGCACATGGCAGTAAAATTATCTTATTGCATGCAAAACAAAGCTGGAGATGTGTGCTGACGGCAAACTCTGTAGACAAACATAAGCTGAATGTCATAGGGGGGGTGTCAATGTAGAATGAGAGCAATTATAGTTTTATTATTTTTAAAGTGCCCCCAGACAAACATTTTATATTGAATCCTGCCCAACCCCTTTAAACGGTATTCTACTATTCTTCCTTTTTCAAATTTATAAATTGTGAATATTTTGAATACTTCCAAAATCATTGCCAAAGGATTCTTGATGCTTTTTTGTTAATTGTATGATGTAATCTTAGGTTAAAGAAAGGCCTTTGCTTTAGGACAAGGTGGACCAGAATCATCCAGACAATCAGAAGCGTAATGATGCTTGGATAGATGTTTGTTGATTGTTGTTTCCAAATTGGGATTTTTTATGTCCCAAACAGCAATGGAGAATTGGTCATTTTTAATTCGATTTTTAGATAATATCTACAAACATACAGGTTTGCTCACAAGTTTACATACCCCTGCAGTATTTTTCCTGTCTTGGCCTTTTTCACAGAAAATTAATAGAATTTTGACAAAATTTAATCCACTCATGATAAAACACATTAGTTTTATAATAAAAAACTTCACAAAACCACTAAACATGAGTGCAAGCAAAGTTTTGGGTTTTCTCATTCATATTCACTAGAGATGAGCGAGCACTAAAATGCTCGGGTACTCGTTCTTCGAGACGAACTTTTCCCGATGCTCGAGTGCTCGTCTCGAATAACGAGCCCCATTGAAGTCAATGGGAGACTCAAGCATTTTTCAAGGGGACCAAGGCTCTGCACAGGGAAGCTTGGCCAAACACCTGGGAACCTCAGAAAAGGATGGAAACACCACGGAAATGGACAGGAAACAGCAGGGGCAGCATGCATGGATGCCTCTGAGGCTGCTTAATCGCACCATTATGCCAAAATTATGGGCAACAGCATGGCCATGACAGAGTGACCGAATGAGGCTAGATAGCATCTAAAACATGCAATAATTGACCCTGACACTATAGGGGACGGCATGCAGAGGCAGCGGCAGCAGTGGCAGGCTAGAGAGTCTCATGGCGACATACCCTAAATGGACTCAGGTTTCACCAAAGGAGGTGAAATGATTTCCTATGTGAACAAAAGGTTGACGGTATATTTAGTCGATAACACAGCATGGTGGCGACATAGTGACCAAGGTCCATAACGTATCTGGTGAAACACCCGAAAAATGAGCCAGACACAGCTCTTTTGATAAGGGGACGACATGTGGAGGCAGCCATGGAGACGACTTCCATGATTAAGAGCGACAGTATGGGGCATTCATATTGCGCTGCTATGATTGCAACTTCAGGTCTCCAGCATGGCGGCATTCATTGGGGTAATTTATATTAGGCCTCCTGAAAGGAAACCTACCACTGCTTACTGTAGTTATTAGCTGTAACCCCAGGCCCACTGGTGCCGAGTTTACCTTTGCTAGTGTTTTACACCGCTTATCGTGGTTTAAATACCATTTTGGGTTACGCCCCGAGGTAGTTCGGCAGCTGTGCTCGGGCCATAAATAGTTCATATCCCTTAACGACTAGGATCTTAGGTTAGTAATCAAGTCGGTGGCGAAACCTATGGCGACTGGTGACCAGGAATGTGCACTCGGAGACCTCTCTTGGGCACACGGCTTCCCCGGCCCAGATTTGCCAGACATGGCGATCTTACCATGCAAGTTCCGGCAGTAGCCAAGTTGTGCACCTGCTTTTAAAAGTGAAACTCTGTGCTGCTTCGGTCCGTTGAAGAGTTAAAAGGTGAAGCCAGGGTCGGATTGGGAGCTCAAAATCTGTAGCAATAAGTATGTTAATCGCCTAAATTGCCGTGCGTTGCATTTGGGAAAAGCTAGTGGTTGTTGGGTCTCAATTTGGGCACTCGATCATCAAAGGTTCGCCATCAACTGGTATCCATATATAGTTGTGTCAGGCTATTTGTGCATTCTATAACACAAAGGAAAGCTAATTTTACATTCTATTGATTTATGTTGAATTAATATCCTGCCCCTCCTTTATAAGAAATAAGTGTTCTTTCTGTTTAATTAAATTTGTATATTACAATAGGTAATGTGTAAATGTTCTGCACAGTTCTAGTAATCTTTTCTTGGCAACAACCAGTCCTATTTCTGCCTAGGATTACAAAAGCTATTTTAATGTCTTTTTTTTTTTTTTGCTATATTTAGATTTTTTCCCAAAAAAGGGCACAGTTCATGCTTGAGCATGTTTTAGTTGGTTCTAAGGACTAACTTTTAGTATGGAAACTTCCAAATATGAGAAGAGTTAATGATTAAATGATGTAACCTAAGATATTCACTAACAAAGATTGAAAACGATATGATGAAAACATTCCAGGCTGAGGAAAGCGCTAAGAAATACATTTATGTTTTAAAAGAAAGCAGAATTTACTTATAATAATGGATGTTCTTATGTTGAAAATACTTTCTTCTGAAACACTTCTAAATAAATGCAAAATTAAAGAGCATAGTAATATTTGATAATTGGGTATGCACTAATGAATGTCATTCACCTATTCTCAATAGAAATAATTCTATTAAAAATCAAAAAATTAGTCAAACCTTCTTACATGCAAAAATCTCGGCAAATATTACCACATAAGATTCATGCAGATTTGGCTCAGATGGGTTTCATATTTCCTTTGTCATGTGCAATTATATCAATAAAAGCATATTTTTTTGCGGGATATATATGCTAACATATATACAGTAAATCAAACCCCATATATGTAAATCTTACAATAATTCTAGTCGTTGCTGGCTTTGTATGAGAGTGATGGTAAGTGAATATTGTTTTGGTACTTAGTGAGGAGTTAACCCATTACTGGTGAATATGCAACAACTTAAAGCCATAAATCTGTTCAAAATGGCACACATATGCTACATGCCTGTGCACCTATTTGCAGAACGTGAGCCGGCCATCAGAATCAATTTTTCTTGTGGAGCTGTGATTACAGCACTGACATTGCGATTTTATTTCAATTGGTACAATAAATATTGACTTGAACCATAAACAATGAATTCATGTTATGGAGTGAGCATGACACAATGATTTAATATATCCAGTTAACTAAATATTTGTATTCATCACTAAAGAAAGCACAAAGAGATGGCTCCTTCCGGGAAATACCTCCCATGCAAGTCTACGCACATATGAGTTACTGAAGCTGAGTGCTCTATTCTAAAATGGAAGTGTATTTAGAAGCAAGTTATTTTTGCAGCTTTGAGCATTTTTTCTGTAATTTTGCAGAATTAACTGATTTAGATAAACAGCACAACAAAAAGATAGTCATGAGTGTGGGGGGGATTTATCATACACCAGCCACCTGAAAGCCAGCACCCCCCCATCAGGTGCATACATCAAGAGCCATTCTATAACAGACTCTGCCTGGTGCAGTTTTAACGTAAAACTTTTTTAGCAGTGAATTGTTTGAAGGTTATTAAAAGGCCAGGGCAGGAACGACTACTCCATGTCCACATGGTGTAAGATTATGTAGTCGCAAGAATAATAACAATTTCCTAAAGTGTATCAAACTTGCTATTATTCAGTGCTTACCAAAAAAACTGGCATGAAGCCCTAAATTGGTCTATAGTGTTAGGGTATTCTAATTCACCACAAATGATGTGGTGACAGATTATTCTTACACCTTTACCTGTTTGTTTAACTCTTAAATGTGTTCAAATTATTACTAAATTTTCTCTAATTCGTTTTTATTCGTCGGTTTCATATGCAAACCTTAGCCGTACTGCAAATCAGATGCAAATCACCTCCATGGATCTATGTGCAGCAAAAAGTCTACCAGACATCCGGTGCACAGAGAGTATATCAGGCCACAAAAAATCAAATGTGCCCTAAGGTGTCTCCCGTTCCATCTTTGGCAAGGGGATGACACTCATCATTGTACCTTCTGCTTCACGCTCACGACAACCTGACGGGGTACCTATGATAGGAATTTGAAAGGTGATTGGTACAATATAATTAATGGCGACTTTTTGTGGGAGGGTTCTATTATACCACTGTTATTTTAAGTGGGACATAAGGGGTGCTGATCTGGGACCTAATGAATGAAGTTTGGAGAGTTTAATTATGTATTGCTTGTAATTATCTGTTAAATGATTGTGATCGTAATGGGATGCTAAAATGGCCCCATATAACAAACAGCTGTCTACTCAAAATAAAGATACAATGGAATGCTACCCCCTATTGAAGCATATAAGAAATAGTAACCCTTAATATTATCAAGTTAAAGTATTTTAATAATAATACATTTTAAAAATGTACTAGGAATATTGATTTCCATGTTTATTTTTAAAGGAGTCCTACATGTGCTCTATAAAACAGAAACAAAAGCTCCATTTATATCATGAGCTAGCGCTCAGCTTTATTTGCCTATAAACTGCTTTCTCAATAGATTTCCTTTCCTTACTTTTTGTTACCATTAGAACTTTCTGAACATTCGGAGTACCCAAGTAAGAGCATCTGCAACTTCAAACATAGAAAAGTGGTGCGAGCTAAGTGTCTATGACTTTACGTTTCCATTCAAACCTTGTAAATAGGAAGATTGATGGAGTAGGCCATAGACACCACCATCACTAGCACACATTTTTAATAGTAGAATTATCCTCTGGTCTTTGGCATATAACTCTCCCCATAGTGGTTTCTGTTGAATAAACACAGAGCAGCTCTTAAGCCACAATAATAGAAGATCCCTTTACATCTTCGCTCCATCTGCGTAGTGCAAATGTTTTACCATAAAACAGAAGCATTAGGAAGTGTTACGTGAACTGCATCGGGTCCTGTTTTCAGACTGGCAGAAACTTTGTTTGGTTAATGTCAATAGATCTGTGAACCACAGTAATGTACCGATATTTTAGAAGTAGATGTGACCAGAACAGAACTGCACTCTGCTGATTCTGTAATGTATCACTGACCTTTCTCCCTTGCTAAAGCTATTCTGCACATTCCATACATGAATGCACCTGGTTACATAATCGTAGAGAAGACCATGTCTGCTACATGATGCACTGGTTCATGATATAAATGATACCATTTGTCTATGTATTCTGTGTGAGTGAATGTATAGGTCTTGGAATTGAAACTTGAAATCTGTCACATTTTTAAAAAACATAAAACACAAAAGGTATAATTGGTTTTGATTCAGATAACATGCAGGCGAAGCCATAGACATTCGTCAACACATCCAATGTATAGTTTAGGAACAATAGTTGTTTTTGAGGATCTTTCCTTAGAACTACCTCTGTATACCTATTTATCCCTTGGAGTAATACTTTTACTAAAGGACTGTATTAGGTACTTTGTACTCCACCTAAGCATGAGAAGGTTTAATGGTGTTAATTTCAATAGTAACGAATAACTATACAGCAGCATTGGTGATAATATGCATTTTTATGCTACCTCAATGGTCTCTAAAAGTGGCATGTATAAGCAACTATACATGTCCGTATTGTACACCACAGTCCAACTCTCCTCACCTCAAAACACCCTCGCTGGTGTAATTGTTTCCAGGGACAAATTAGCTGCACGCCTGAAGTCAGTGAATTTGCCATCAGGAGATCTTAACTTCAGCTTGACCGTCTGATGCCATACTTTTACACTCTTACCAGATCACTTCAAAATTGGTATTCTGGACTATGCAAAAGGTGGGTCATGAACATCATTTGGAGGTATTTTTAATCTACTAATAAGGTCTGTGATTTTATTCGTTCATTTTAATAGAAAAGTTGGTTTAAAAAAGAGACTTAAACTTGAAGGGTATTCTCTCTGGGCACTCACTTCTGTTTTCATTAATCTGCATATATAAACATTTTTTCAATAAGTGTTTATTTTAAAAAATGTTCCTGGATTGAAGATAATTCTCATAAATGTAGTGGCTTTGTCCTTAGAAACGAGATAGCTTCCTCGGTTACGGCCACCACTGCTGGAGGGATGCACAAAGAACATAAAGGTTTTGTATATAAAATGTCCGGGAGTTACTACATGTCCCACAGCCGCCTGTGTAGTAATGATTGCTGAAGCCAGGTGTGGAGGCTCAATGCGCAGCTAGCCACCCGCTGCCAAATCAGACGTGGTCATATCCGAGGAAGCATCTCTTTCTAAGGGACAAAACTACTACATTTATAGAAATTATCTTCACACAGGAATTTTTTTAATAACATCCAATTGAAAATGTTTCAATGGCAAATTAATTAATTAAATGTAAATCCCAGATGAATACCCACCCTTTAAGACATTTTTTTCCTTGTAAGTAGCTAGGCCAGTTGTATCTCAATAGTTTTTTTTAGACACATTTATGGCCTCTCTTTGTTGTCAGAATTCACCAAAGCAAATTTAACTCGGAGTAACACATACTGCACTACAATCTCATAACTTTACTTCAGAAGTACTAAAATTGTATTCATTGTACTGAAATAAGATCGCAAGGCTTTATTTTTTAATTATATGAGTACACACTTTAAAAACACACAAACCTAGCCCTGCTGTGTACCCTTTTTGGTACCTGAAAAGCTTTTTGGAGGCAATATGTAGTGTCACACAAAAATGGTATAGTCCATAATACACACCAGGAAAAGGGTGGTACCAAGCACACTTACATGTTGGTGTGTTCCCCTCTGGCAGAATCTGCTCTTTCGCAACTCTTATGCCTTGTTTTACAAAAAACCTTAAAATATGCAATGATCCTAAATAGTTCTGACCTCAATTAACCGCTATGGGAGCCCCACAAGCTCTTTGCATGAGTATATAAGCCCTTTACAAATAACCAAACATGAGAAGCTAAAAAGAGTGGCTCCTGCCAGAAGGGGTACACATCAACATGTAAGTGTCCTTGGTTATCCCCTTATCCGGTCGGTAGATTAAGGGTCCATGATGTTGCAGGAATCTATGCACTTGCGTTTGCATAAGAGCTTTAAATCTAATAACACAATAAGGCAGATATTTGGATAAATAGGATTAGTGAAGTAAAAAGTTATGTTTCAAGGGGATCCAGATCATAAAACCTTAAAAATCTTGGAATGCATCAGAATTCCCTGCCACTACAACACCAATTCTTTACCCCACTGCCATTTCTGTATCAAAAATTCCTAATCAGCCAATCACTGTCTACAATAATGACATGTCTTGGTGATCATTTCCTGTGTATTGAAAGGACAGCTTGTGAGAACCCGAAGCCTCCTAAGAATTGTTAAGAGACCAGTGAGTTAATATGACTCCTTTTTTTCTTTTGATATATCCTAAACCTTTAAACATTGTACTACTTTCTAGCAACAACAGTGTTCACATCCATTCGGTAATGAAACTACTAGATATAGGTAGGCAAATTCTCTTATTTAGGGTAAAACCAACTTTAATATTCATTCTTGTGTTGTATATTCTTTACTGACTTTTCTAAGAGAAGCATAGCAATGTATCATAAAAGGAAAGATTTGACAGTACTGCTCCTTTAGCAAGAAAACTCTCAATCCATTGGAGCCTTAGCAGAGCCATGTAAGTGTCTTAGCTGTCATAGTTGTTCTACTATACACAACCCCCCAACCATGTCACAATGGAAATATCTCCATTCATCATCACTTATGATATATACTGCATTTTATTAGATATGTAGGACATATTATGTAAGTGTTTATGTATAATGTAGATTTTTCTGATGTCAAGCCCCTTGGGAGTGCATGAAGTGAAGCCTTCAGGGCTGCATGATCTTACAACTATGAAATTGTAATTATCAACACAGTAACGTAAAACCATGTTGGAGAAAGTGGTAGTTCCAAAGTGTGAAAACATACGTCATGAAGAAGGAACTAAAGGTAGCGCATGTGGTATAACTATCTAAGCTTGACCAGAAAGGACAGCTCATACACTCTTACTGAGTGTACCATTTTGTGATTGCTCCCTTAAAAGAATCAGCACACTGCAAACATCAAGTTTCCTTAACAGAAAGTTATTATAGTTAATTAATTAAGTTATTAAAAGCAGAATTCTGCTATTATTCATGAGTATGTAACTGGAAACTTTTTGGCTACTAATCTCTAAGTAACATGAGCTCTTAAACCAATCAGATTTATTGTAGGCTCTACTACCAGACTTATAGAAGTAACTCATATTTGCATAAATACTCTGGGTCAAGAATGATTTTTATCTAGCATAATTGTCTATAAGACCCAGCAGTGTCGACCGTGAGACCGTGTGCTCCAAAAGTAATAACTCTTAGACAATTGGCAAACATACTTGACTATGACTAAAGATATATCATCATACAGTATGAGGCCATACTGTTATTGTAGCTTTATTGTTAATGTTGGCTTTAAGGGGTTTTATAACATGGAATAAATTCTAATGTTTCATTAAACCAACGGTGTACATAAAGTGTATACCTGATTCATAACATACACTACTATGAAAAATGATGAAGTCACCAGTTCAAAGGGCCAATGGTTCTTCCTGCCTAAAATGACCACGCTTTCATTTGGAAAAAACACATAAATATACAAATATAGAATAGTATTTAACAGAAGAATGGTATTTTGAACTATATGTACTGTATTGATGGGGATACACTGACATTTTCTCAACAATAACTTTTTTACTTGTTCAAAAACAAACTTTACCAAACATCCTCTCGGTGGGTATGAGAATCATGTGATCGATAGGGTTAGCTATTTCCTCAATAGGCATGTATTGTGTTTGAGGAAACTTGCATGCTTTTATTGGCTAGTTAGGTCTACAGCTACTTATGCAGCACAGCCGCCTTACCGAGATGTGGGTTCAAATATCCAAATTCAACGTATTGAGAAAACTGTACTGTGTATTAACATTATTCACTCCTTGTTGAGGCTCAGATATAATTTCTCTTCTAAAACACACATATATTCTAGGGCTAACCTCGTAATACTCTTCGAATATTTATGTAGTGTGATAGGAGATTGACAAACCCATAGGAAATGCACACAATCATAAGGAAAACATACAAACAAAGATATGGATTAAACACATACAGCATAGAGTGTGCATAAGCCCCTGGTAGCCCTCACCACAGCTCACATACAAAAACCCATTCACCCTAGTCCTAGAGAGAGTTGCGTATGCTCTAATAGGGTCACAATCTTACTGGTCTCTGAGCAGAGACCTTGGGGAGGCACTGTTGTACTATGGTATGGGGTCAAACGACCTTCTATCAGGACAGCTGTGTACATTTACTTTAATGCATAAACATACTGAAGAGACATGTCACATTGTATCAATAAATCCATATAGGTCCTTTTGTGTAGTCACAATGATGTCCATTAGAAGATGATCATATAGAGCGCAACTGTGCAACACAAAATATAATAATCAAAAAAGAATGACAGATATTACAGTAATACAGTTTAATATAGTTATATAGTATGTGTATTATTTTGTTCCTCTACAATAGAACAAGACTTTTGTCACATTCTAGGAAAGAAAAATATCCTAGGGTCACTTGTAGGTGAAATCTGTGATCTTTCCATGCATCACAATCAAAGAATCTGAGTTGTAAAGTACAGTCGGTGTCTTTTCCTAAAGTTTTAGGATTAGCCACACTACTGAATACTAACATCTTGCCAATGCAGTACTTAGTAGTAAAAGCTGTGTTGGGGCAGATACCAACTGTATTGTTTTTTGATGGCAAAGCTATGGGTGATTACAAGAAATGAATCTTTATATTAACCCAAAGTAATAGTTATTAAATAAAAACTATTAATAAGTCATTTTCATATAGGGCTGAGTAGTGGGATTTCCTCATTAATTGGGCTAAAAAGAACAAAGATAAATAGACCTGTGTGCTGCTGCACTGGGTTAACTTGGAATTAGTACTAGTACTTGTATGATGAGATCAGCTCCATACTTATGGGATAAAGAAACTTTCCATTCTATCCTTGTACACAAGCCAGAGATTTCTCTAAGTACTGTATGAATGTTTCAGATCTGGATTATTACGGTCTTAGACCAAAAACACAAAACAGAAATTAATTGGTTTTCTGTATTGTTGTGTGTGTGCTGATGCATGTGTATTCTGGCTGAAAATCTTATTATAAATGCATAAAGTATTTCTGTGAGTTAGCTGCTGCTCATGTGTCAATGACTATATAGTCCAAATTTCACTGAGGGCACGCAGAGCCAAAAAAAAAAAGTCTTAACGTGTTTAAGAAAAGTTACGCAATTGTAAAAAATGACTATGGCAGAACTCCAAGGACTGCTTGTATCTGACTGAAACAACTGGCTTGTAGTGGATTCCTATAAATAATGAATGTATTAAAAATAACATAATTTATCTATTTTGATACACAGTTATATGCAATTAACACAGTTTTGCATAAACAATACTCTATCTGCAAAGTGGTTACTACATTTGGGCATATCATATATATAAATTAATTAATATATGTATACTCAGGGGGACCTAGGGATGGAGGGTCCATATTTTGTTCTTAAGATGAATTTGCATGTAATTCGGATATATATCATTGTAGATCAGACCAATTTTTTTTTTTGTAATGGGACTAAGGATTATCATAAAGTTTCATTACAGACACCTTACACGCTCATTTCAGCCTGGGACTAAGTAAAGCATAGAGAGCTAACCAGAGGTCACAGAGGGGTCCATCTTCAACTAGGGGTTGTCTGTAAATCGGGTTTCCTTAAGTAAGGACCATCTGTATACAGTTTACAAAGGTGGTTATTACCATGTAAGAGTCAAACAGATAAGGCTAGAATATATTTGTTTATATATATATTTATATAATCATATATATAACACACACACACACACCACTATTTGTGTGACATGACAGATTACAATTACAAGTATAATGATTGTATTGCATTAATTCAATAGATCAATAGTTATATGTAACAATTACAATTACTAATTACTGTATACTCAGATTTATGAAACAGGTAATATGGTCCATTATACAGTGCTACATATGAGCTAACCATTAGAAATCTGAATGGGAAAATACTATTTAACCATGCAGCCAAGTAGTGTTTGAAGTAAGGAGGTCTCTACTGTTCTTATTGAGTAACCATTGCTTATACACAGAATCCAAATGGGGATATTGATGTATTCAGATATAGAAAGGACACTACCTCCTCTTCTGGAAGGCTGATATCATCGGGACAGCTTTCCTTCTCTGCTAAGTTGTTGTTCATTGTGATCTCCTGAGAAATGTGCTGTAACACAGCCTGATCCTGCACACTTCTGCACACTGGCGAGTAAGTGAACTCTGTAAAACGTTACAGAATCTGTCGAGGAATAAATATCCTTCAGTCCCCACTGTTTAATTATGGCTACTGGTGGGTGGGGGCATTAATTATGGCTACTGGTGAGGAGATGTTCAATGTTTTTATGCATACCGATGGTAATGTTGTTGTTGTATGCCTTATGTTTATGAGTGATAGTTTTCCTGCTATATACCTGCATGTCATAAGAATTTAAATTAAAAAAATGACCATCTTAAATTCATGTAAAAATCAAAAAATAGTCAAAACCTTCTTAACATGCAAAAATATCAGGCAAAATGTTACCACATACAGATTAACATGCAGATTTGGCTCAGATGGGTTTCATATTTCCTTTGTCATGTGCAATTATATCAATAGCATATTTTTTTGCGGGATATATGTGCTAAAATATGCTGTACAGTAATAAATCAAACCCATATAATGTTAAAAATCTTACAATAATTCTAGTAGTTGCTGGCTTTGTATGAGAGGTGATGGTAAGGGGTGAATTATTGTTTTGGTACTTAGTGAGGAGTTCACCCATTACTGTGAATATGCAACAACTTAAAGCCATAAATCTGTTCAAAATGGCCACACATATGCTACATGCCTGTGTCACCTATTGCAGAAACGTGAGCCGGCCATCAGAATCAATTTTCTTGTGAAGCTGTGATTACAGCACTGACATTGCGAGTTTATTTCAATTTGGTAGCATAAATATTGACTTGAACCATAAACAATGAATTCATGTTATGGAGTGAGCATGACACAATGATTTAATATTTATCCAGTTAACTAAATATTTGTATTCATCACTAAAGAGAAAGCACAAAGAGATGGCTCCTATCCGGGAAATACCTCCCATGCAAGTCTACGCACATATGAGTTACTGAAGCTGAGTGCTCTATTCTATAATGGAAGCGTATATTTAGAAGCAAGTTATTTTTGCAGCTTTGTAGCAGTTTTTCTGTAATTTTGCAGAATTAACGCTGAATTAACCGATTTATAAACAGCACAACAAAAAGATAGTCATGAAAATGTAGGGGGGGATTTATCATACACCAGCCAGCCACGCTGAAAACCATCCCACCCCATCATGGTGCATACATCAAGAGGCAATTCTTTGACAGACTCTGCCTGGTGCAGTCTTACGTAAAAACTGTTTAGCAGTGAATGTTTGAAGGTTATTAAAAAGCCCAGGGCAGGAACGACTACTCCATGTCCACATGGTGTAAGATTATGTAGTCGCAAGAATAATAACAATTTCTTAAAGTGTGCAAGAAATTGCTATTATTTCAGTGCTTCTACACAAGAAAACTGGCATAGAAGCCCTAAAAATGGTCTCTATAGTGTTAGGGTATTCTAATTCACCACAAATGATGTGGTGACAGATTATTCTTACACCTTTACCTGTTTGTTTAACTTCTTAAATGTGTTCAAATTATTACTAAAATTTTCTCTAAATATCGTTTTATATTCGGTGTTCATATGCATACACTTAGCCGTACTGCAAGTCAGGATGCAAATCCAGCTCCATGGATCTATGGCACAGCAAAAAGTCTACCAGACATCCGGTGCACAGAGAGGATATCAGGCCTACAAAAAAATCAAATGTGCCCTAAGGGTGTCTCCGTTCCATCTTTGGCAATGGGATGACATCACTACATTGTACCTTCTGCTTCACGACACACATGACCAGAGGTACCTATGATAGGAATTTGAAGAGGTGATTGGTACAATATAAATTAGATGGCGACTTTGTGGGGGAGGGTTCTATTATAACCACTGTTATTTTAAGTGGGACATAAGGGGTTGCTGATCTGGGACCTAATGAATGGAAGTTTGGAGAGGTTTAATTATTTATTGCTTGTAATTCATCTGTATAAATGATTGTGATCGTAATAGGGATGCTAAAATGGCCCCATATAACAGCTGTCTAATCCAAACTTACCAAATAAAAGAAACTAAATGGAATGCTACCCCCTATTGAAGCATATAAGAAAATATGTAACCCTTAATATTCATCAGAGTTAAAGTATTTTAATAATAATACATTTTAAGAAAATGTACTAGGAATGATTGATTTCCATGATTTATTTTTAAAGGAAGTCCTACATGTGCTCTATAGAAAGACAGAAACAAAAGCTCCATTTATATCATGAGGCTAGCGCTCAGCTTTATTTGCCTATAAACACTGCTTTCTCAATAGAGTTTCCTTTCCTTACTTTTTGGTTACCATTAGAACATTTCTGGAACATTCGGAGTACCCAAGTAAGAGCATCTGCAACTTCCAAACATAGAAAAGTGGTGCCGAGCTAAGTGTCTATGACTTTACAGTTTCCATTCAAACCTTGTAAATAGGAAGATTGATGGAGGTGAGGCCATAGGACCACCATCACTAGCACAACATTTTGTTTTAATAGTAGAATTAATCCTCTGGTCTTTGGCAATAAACTCTCCCCATTAGTGGTTTCTGTTGAATAAACACAGAGCAGCTCTTAAGCCACAAATAAAGAAGATCCCTTTACATCTGCTCCATCTGCGTAGTGCAAATGTTTTACCATAAAACAGAAGCATTAGGAAGTGTTTACGTGAACTGCATCGGGTCCTGTTTTCAGACTGGCAGAAACATTTTGTTTGGTTAATGTCAATAGATCTGTGAACCACAGTAATGTACCGATATATTTAGAAGTAGATGTGACGCAGAACAGAACTGACATCTGCTGATTCTGTAATGTATCACTGGACCTTTCTCCCTTGCTGAAAGCTATTCTGCACATTACACAATACATGGAATGCACCTGTTTACATCTGAGAGAAGACCATGTCTGCTACATGATGACATGGTTCATGATAGATGATACCTTGTCATATGATTCATGTGTGAGTGAATGTATAGGTCTTTGAATTGAGAACTTGAAAATCTGTCACATTTTTTAAAAAAACATAAAACACAAAAGGTATAATTGGTTTTGATTCACAATAACAATGCAGGCGAGCCATAGACATTCGGTCAACACATCCAATGTATAGTTTAAGGAACAATAGTTGTTTTTTGAGGATCTTTCCTTAGAACAGTCCCTCTGTATATCCATAGTTTATCCCTTGGAGAGTATTACTTTTACTAAAAAGGACTGTATTTAGGTACTTTGTACTCCACCATAAGCATGAGAAGGTTTAATGGTGGTAATTTCAATAGTAACAGAATAACCTACAGCCAGCACTGGTGATAATATGATTTTTATGCCTACCTCAATGGTCTCTAAAAGTGGCATGTTATAAGCAACTATAGCATGTGCCGTATTGTACACCACTCCAACTCTCCTCACCTCAAAACACCCTTGCTGATGTAATTGTTTCCAGGGACAAGATTAGCTAGCACGCCTGAAGTAATTGGAATTTGCCATCAAGGAGATCTTAACTTCAGCTCTGAGCCGTCTGATGCCATTACTTTATACAACTCTTTACCAGATCACTTCAAAATTGGTATTCTGGACTATGCCAGAAAGGTGGGTCATGAACATCATTTGGAAGTTTTTAATCTACTTAATAAGGTCCTGGTGGTGATTTATTCAGGTTCACTTTAATAGAAAAAGTTGGTTTAAAAAGAGACTTAAAACTTAAAGGGGTATTCTCGTCTGGGCATTCACATTCTGTTTTCATTAATCTGCCATATATAAACATTTCTTCAATAAGTTGTTATTTTAAAAAAATGTTCCTGAGTGAAGATAATTTCTCATAAATGTAGTGGCTTTGTCCCTTAAAAACGAGATAGCTTCCTCGGTTACGGCCACCACTGCTGGAGGGATTGCATAAAGGAACAAAAGGTTTTTGTATATGAAATGTCCGGGAGTTACTAAAATGTCCCACAGCCGCCCTGTAGTAATGATTGCTGAAGCCAGGTGTTCAGGCAGGACTCAATAGCGCATGTCTAGCCACCGCTGCCAAAATCAGACGTGGTCATATCCGAGGAAGCCATCTCGTTTCTAAGGGACAAAACTACTACATTTATGAGAAATTATCTTCACACAGGAATTTTTTTTTAATAACATCCAATTGAAGAAATGTTTACAAATGGCAAATTAATTAAATTAAATGTAAATGCCCAGATGGGAATACCCCTTTAAGACATTTTTTTCCTTGTAAGTAGCTAGGCCAGTTGTATCTCAAATAGTTCTTTTTAGACACATTTATATGGCCTCTCATTTGTTGTCAGAATTCACCAAAGCAAATTTAACTCGGAGTAACACATGACTGCACTACAATCTCATAACTTTACTTCAGAAATGTACTAAAATTGTATTCATTGTACTGAAATAAAGATCGCAAGGCTTTATTTTTTAATTTATGAGTAACACTTTAAAAAACACACAAACCTAGCCCTGCTGTGTACCCTTTTTGGTACCTGAAAAGCTTTTTGGAGGCATAATGTAGTGTCACACAGAATGGTAGTGAGTCCATAATACACACCAGGAAAAAGGGTGGTAAACCAAGCACACTTACATGTTGGTGTGTTCCCCCTCTGGCAGAATCTGCTCTTTCGCAACCTTGTTTTTACAAAAAAGCCTTAAAATATGCAAATGATCCTAAATAGTTCTGACCTCAATTAACCGCTATGGAGCCCCACAAGCTCATTTGCATGAGTATTAAAGCCCTTTACAAATAACCAAGAGCATGAGAAGCTAAAATAAGAGTGGCTCCTGCCAGAAGGGGTACACATCAACATGTAAGTGTGCTTGGTTTACAATCCTTAATCCTGTCGGTAGATAGGGTCCATGATGTTGCATGGAATCTATGCGACTTAGCGTTTGCATAAGAGCTTTAAATCTAATAACAGCAATAAGGCAGATATTTGGATAAGTAGGATTAGTGAAGTAAAAAGTTATGTTTCAAAGGGGCATCCAGATCATAAAAACCTTAAAAATCTTGGAATGCATCAGAAATTCCCTGCCACTACAACACCAATTCTTTACCCCACTGCCATTTCTGTATCAAAAAGGTCCTAATCAGCCAATCACTGTCTACAATAATGACATGTCTTGGTGATCATTTCCTGTGTATTGAAAGGACCAGACTTGTGAGGGACCCGGAAGCATCCTAATAGAATTGTTAAGAGACCAGTGAGTTGAATATGACTCCTTTTTTCTTTTGTATATCCTAAACCTTTAAAAACATTGTACTACTTTCTAGGCAAGCAACAGTGTTCCATCATCATTCTGTAATTAACTACTAGATAAAGGTAGGCAATATTCTCTTATTTAGGGTAAAACCAACTTTAATATTCATCTTGTGTTGTATATTCTTTACTGACTTTTCTAAGAGAATGCATAGCAATGTATCATAAAAAGGAAAGATTTGACAGTACTGCTCCCTTTAGCAAGATAAACATCTCAATACATTGGAGCCTTAGCAGAGCCATGTAAGTGTCTTAGCTGTCATATGTGTTCTAGCTATACACAACCCCAACCATGTGCACAATGGAAATATCATTCCATTCATCAGTCACTTATGAGTATATACTGCAGTTTATTAAGAATCGGTAGGACATATTATGTAAAGTGTTTATTGTATAATGTAGATTTTTCTGATGTCAAGCCCCTTGGGAGTGCAATGAAGTGAAAGCCTTCAGGGCTGCATGATCTTACAAACTATGAAATTGTAATTATGCAGAGCACAGTGCTAACACAGGTAAAACCAAGTGTTGGAGAAAGTGGTAGTTCCAAAGTGTGGAACATACGTCATGAAGAAGGAACTAAAGGTAGCGCATGTGGTGATAACTATCTAAAGCTTGACCAGAAAAGGCAGCTCATAATAAACATCTTACTGAGTGTATCATTTATGTATTGCTCCCTTAGAAAGAATCAGGCTACATGCAAACAATCAAGTTCCTTAACAGAAAGTTATTATAGTTAATTAATTAAGTTATTAAAAAGCAGAATTCATGCTATTATTCATGAGATGTAACTGGGAAACTTTTTGGCTACTAATCTCTAAGTAACATGAGCTCTTAACCAATCAGATTTATTGTAGGCTCCACTACCAAGATCTTATAGAAGTAACTCATATTTGCATAAATACTCTAGGTCAAGAATGATTTTTATCTAGCATAAGTGTCTGTAAGACCCAGCAGTGTCGACCGTGAGACCGTGTGCTCCAAAAGTAATAACTTCTTAGACAATTGGCAAACATACTATGACTAAAGATATGATCATCATACAGTATGAGGCCATACTGTTATATGTAGCTTTATTGTTAATGTTGGCTTTTAAGGGGTTTTATAACAATGGAATAAATTCTAATATTTCATATAAACCAACGGTGTACATAAAGTGTATACCTGATTCATAACATAACATCTACTATGAAAAAATGATGAAGTCACCAGTTCAAAGGGCACAATGGTTCTTTCCTGCCTAAAAATGACACACGCTTTCAGTTTGGAAAAAACACATAAATATACAAGATATAGAATAGTATTTAACAGAAGAATGGTATTTTGTAACTATATGTACTGTATTGATGGGGATACACTGACATTTTCTCAACAAATAACTTTTTTACTTGTTTCAGGAAAACAAACTTTACCAAACATCCTCTCGGTGGGTATGAGAATCATGTGATCGATAGGGTTAGCTATTTCCTCAATAGGCATGTATTGTGTTGAGGAATACTTGCATGCTTTTATTGGCTAGTTAGGTCTACAGCTACTTATGCAGCAGCAGCCTTACCGAGATGTGGGTTCAAATATCCTAAATTCAACGTATTGAGAAAACTGTAAACTGTAGTATTAACATTAATTTCACTCCTTGTTGAGGCTCAGAATATAATTTCTCTTTCTTAAAACACACATATATTCTAGGGCTAACCTCGTAGATATCTTCGAATATTTATGTAGTGTGATAGGAGATTGACAAACCCATAGGAAATGCACACAATCATAAGGAAAACATACAAACTTCAGGCAAATTTGGTCCTGCTCAGATATGGATTAAAAACAATACAGCATAGAGTGTGCATAAGCACCATGGTAGTCATCACCACAGCATCACATACAAAAAACCCATTCACCCTAGTCCTAGAGAAGTATGCAGTCTTAATAGGGTCACAATCTTACTTGGTCTCTGAGCAGAGACCTTGGGGAGGGCACTGTGTGTGACTATGGTATGGGGTCAAGACACATTCTTATCAGGACAGCTGTGTACATTTACTTTAATGCATAGACATACTGAAGAGACATGTCACATGTGTATCAATAAATCCATATAGGTCCTTTTAGTGTAAGTCACAATGATGGTCCATTAGAAGATTTGATCAATATAAGCGCATACTGTGCAACACAAAATATAATAATACGAAAAAGAAATGACAGATATTACAGTAATACAGTTTAAATATAGTTATATAGTAATGTGTATTATTTTGTTCCTCTACAATAGAACAATGACTTTTGTCACATTCTAGGAAAGAAAAATTATCCTAGGGTCACTTGTAGGTGAAATCTGATGCTTTCCATGCATCACTAATCCAAGAATCTGAAGTGTAAAGTACAGTCGGTGTCTTTTCCTAAAGTTTTAGGATTAGCCACACTACTGAATACTAACATCTTGCCAATGCAGTACTTTAGTAGTAAAAGCTGTGTTGGAGCAAGATACCAACTGTATTGTTTTTGATGGCAAAGCTATGGGTGATTACAAAGAAATGAATCTTCATATTTAACCCTAAAGTAATAGTTATATTAAATAATAAAACTATTAATAAGTCATTTTCATATAGGGCTGAGTAGTGGGATTTCCTCATTAATTGGGCTAAAAAGAACAAAGATAAAATAGACCTGTGTGCTGCTGCACTGGGATTAACTTGGAACTTAGTACTTGTATGATGAGAATCAGGCTCCATACTTATGGGATAAAGAAACTTTCCAGTCTATCCTTGTACACAAGCCAGAGATTTCTTCTAAGTACTGTATGATATGTTTCAGATCTGGATTAATTACGGTCTTAGACCAAAAACACAAAAGCAGAAAGTAATTGGTGTTCTGTAATATGTTGGATGTGTGCTGTGATGCATGTGGATTCTGGCTGGAACATCTTATTATAAATGCATAAAGTATTTCTGTGAGTTAGCTGCTGCTCACTGGTGCAATGACATATATAGTCAACATTTCAGCTGAGGGCACGCAGAAGCCAAAAAAAAAAAAAGTCTATAACGTGTTTAAGAAAAAGTTACGCAATTGTAAAAAAATGACTATGGCAGAACTCCAAGGACTGCTTGTATCTGACTGGAAACAACTGCATGGGTAGTGGATTCAAGCTATAAATAATGAATGTATTAAAAAAATAACATAATTATATACTATTTTGATACACAGTATATATGCAATTAACACAGTTTGTATACAATACAAATATCTATCTGCAAAGTGGTTACTACATTTGGGCATATCATATATATAAATTGCAATATAATATATGATATACAGGGGGACCTAGGGATAGGGTCCATAGGTTTGTTCTTAAGATGAATTTGCATGTAATTCGGAATATTATATCATTGTAGATCCAGACCAATTTTTTTTTTTGTAATGGGACTAAGGATTATCAATAAAGTTTCATTACAGACACCTTACAGCTGATCATTGCAGCCTGGGACTAAAGTAAAGCATCCAGAGAGCTTAACCAGAGGTCACAGAGGGCAGAGGGGTCCATCTTCAACTAGGGGTTGTCTGTAAATCGGGTTTCCTTAAGTAAGGGACCATCTGTATACAGTTTACAAAGGTGGTTATTACCCATGTAAGAGTCAAACAGATAAGGCATAGAATATATTTGTTATATATATATATACACACACACACACACATATTTGTGTGACAATGACAGATTGACAATTACAAGTATAATGATTGTAGTGCATTAATATCAATAGATCAATAGTTATATGTAACAATTACAATTACTAATTACTGTATACTGCAGATTTATGAAACAAGGCAATATGGTCCATTATACAGTGCTACATATGAGCTAACCATTAGAAATCTGAATGGGAAAATACTATTTAACCATGCAGCCAAGTAGTGTGTGAAGTAAGGAGGTCTCTACTGTTCTTATTGAGTAACCATTGCCTTATAACACATGAATCAAATGGGGATATTGATGTATTCAGATATAGAAAGGACACATACCTCCTCCTCTGGAAGGCTGATATCATCGGGACAGCTTTCCTTCTCTGCTAGGTTGTTGTTCATTGTGATCTCCTGAGAAATGTGCTGTACACAGCCTGGATCCTGCACACTTCTGCACAACTGGCAGGAGTAAGTGAACTCTGTAAAACGTTACAGAATCTGTCAGGAGGAATAAATATCCTTCAGCTCCACTGGTGAAACAAAGTGTCCCCTTGAAATGTAAAATGAGGAACTAGTGAAGTGTCTATGGCTTGTGATAGTGATAAGAAGGAAAGCATGAGAGAGCAGGGGAAAGGGAGGAGAGGGGAAATGTTCTTGACTGTTGGTGATTAGGGTTAGATCCTGCCTTTGGTTTCTAAAACTCTCCAGAGGGGAGGGACTGTAGTCAACTTCACGGCTAGCAACTAACTCCCAGTGTTCTGGATGGGAGGTGCTCTGTTTATAGAGGAGATGGAAGGAGGAGGGGGGGGGGGGGGGACAATCAGTATCACTTCCAATTAGTTAAGAAAAAACCTCCTTCTTGAAAACATCTAAAAAACTGACAGTTTCCAGAGGGGGTCAAAAGGTAAACTGCAGAGATATAGAGGGAGTGCAAGTAAGAGTAGAGATAAGGGAGTGTTATGGAGCCCACATTATCTGTGCATCTGGTGGGTTATCTGCCTTTATAGAGTAGCCCTATATACATCACACTACACTTTAATAAGGGCACATAAATATTTACTGAAATAAATTAACATTATATATTTGGAATATTTACACATCTTTATATTATAAATCATATTTATTTAGTGTAACATGTTATGGACAAGAGTATGTATATCATCATGCAGTGCACATTTACTTTTGGGTAGAGAGTGGGGATATGTAACTGAGTAGTTACAGAAATTATATGTGGTATAGCTTCTTTTAAGCTATTTACTGGTTACTTTAGACTCACTTTGATTATATTAAGCAGTGGTTTACAGATATTGTATTTTCCTTAAATCACTGACCAATTTGTCTCATTAGTGACCTCATACATATGTGACAATCATTGATGCCAATCAATGTGTGCAATGAGGTTAAGACAATCATATAATCTGTCTTTCTATCTTCCTATGTGTCACAGTACAGTTCCAGCATCCAATGTAACTATATGATGATTATTACAAGGCTTCCAGGGGTACTAGGGAATTATATTGCCCTATTGTTGAACCAGTGCTGAAAAACTACAGTTTCTATGAACAGGTATTCCTGACAATTGGGACATTTAATTATGCAAAATATCAACTGAGGATATATTGTCACGAGATGGTATATTTTATGCAACATAGTGTCAAATATGGTATAATGCAAGCAGAATATTATCTCTTGTGAATATGATGATGTTCTGCTGACAAACTGTGGGAATGAATGAATTATCCCAAAGAAGTCAGTGATGCAGTAGACTTGACCAGAAGGGTCATTATGCTGGATCTATGAATAACGACACATACAATAGATAGCTTTGTTAAAATTTTCCAACAGGAGTATGTGTATATATATATATACATATACAGCTATGCTGGATGGAATGTCCAGATTACGTTTACCCAAAAGAAATTTTGGTAACAAAAGGTAACAAAAAATATCCAGGTAAGCAATAATACAAATACTATTACACAAGAATCGATCCATAAATGGATCCTAATGGATCGCCTTGTGGGGATATAGTGATATTCACTTAAAACATGTTTCATAGTGTCAATTATACAGGCTGGGGTAAAAAGTTGAACTAAGTACTCCTCTCAGGTTTACTAACATTGGAAATGAAATCAAAATGATAGATCTACCATCAAACTCAAGTGTGATAAACCAGTGAAACCTACTCATAGACCCAAGTACTGGTAATCGTATTATATTTGTTATATATTGCCTCTGCAACAACCCTGCCGATGCATAGGGTAGGTAGTTGTTGCGAACATCACCCTCTCTATGTTAGGACATCTCTTTAGGAGATCTCCAAAAGTGGAGAACTTAGTAATTGCAGTTGGAAACCACTGCCTGGTTAATCAATGATATTAATTAATTAATCAATCAATGATATTTGTACTATAGTACCTTTGTACTATTGTAAAGCTGGTTGGACAGTGCTGCCCCCTCACTAGGGGAGTATAAAAACCCCTTATGAGCTGGATAACATGGTCCTGCAGAGTCAGTAGATTTCAGAAGCAGAGGAGTGTGCAGCACCTGCCTATGCTGCACAAGCCAGTGTTATACTACCAGAAAGCAGTGGTGTCTCATGCCAGCTGCCTGACACCTTGGGCAAATCAGGAGACTAAGCCCCAGAGCAAAGGACCACTGTCTGTACTAGGCTCCATCTCTACCAGCCCAGCCTGAAGTCACTACCAGGCTGTGAGCAACCCTTCCTGCAGACCAGCTATTACCTTCCAGCCTGCTAAATCTGCTGATGTTGATGTTAAGGCCATTGGGGAAAGATAGAGCATGTTCTATCTTTTCCCCAGGCACAGTATAGCATGGTTCCACACGTGTGCCACCGTACAACAACGGTTGTGTTTAAGTGACCAAAAAATAAGTCAAAAAACATCATTAAGGGGATCTGGAAACACCCCCAGAGACCCTCAGACTCATTAGCATAATTTGAAAAGTTTATTTTAGAAGGTAGGAGGCCATGGATAACAAATATAAGAAGATTATCACAATCACAGTGCCTGGATCTGTGAGTAAGTGACCCTGGTTTATCATGATGGATTTTAATGCCACTTACTTATAGATCCAGGCACTGTGACTGTGGTAATATTCTTATACAGGCGGTCCCCTACTTAAGGACACCCGACTTACAGACAACCCATAGTTACAGACAGACCCCTCTGACCTCTGGTGAAGCTTTCTGAATGCTTTACTATAGTTCCAGATTGCACTGATCAGCTGCAAGGTGTCTGTAATGAAGCTTTATTGATAATCCCTGGTCCCATTACAGCAAAAAATGTTTAAACTCCCAATTGTCACTGGGGCCAAAATTTTTATTTAGTCTGGATCTACAATACAGTTTCGACTTACATACAAACTCAACTTAAGAACAAACCTCCGGACCCTATCTTGTACGTACCCGGGGGACTGCCTGTATATGTTATCCATGGCCTCTGCTATCTAAAATCTATTTTTTAAATGATGTTAAAGAGCCTGCTCCCTCAACACTTCCTCCTTTACTCTGCCCTATGTAAGCTTTCTGCAGCAGAGGAAGTTGCAGCACACAATGGGAGGGGGACATGCTTCTAACACATTGTAACAGCCTGCGAATCTGCAGCATAGAGAAACTCTAATAACCCTCCCAGGAGCCCTTCAGTTTCATTAGCATCATTTTAAAAGTTGATTTTATAATAATAAATATAAGAAGATTACCTCACTGTGCCTGGATCTATTAGTATGTGCCAATGGAAACACTGCTTGTGTACTAGAAAGGAGCTCTGCACATAGAATTTTGTATGATTTATGCAAACAGCCTGTTTTAAGTGAGTGACACTATGTCTCATACTGGGAACTAATTTTAAGCAGATATGAGAGCTAAGTTTTAACATATTTCACTCTTAGCTTGTTCCCAACTTCCCTTAACAAAAATCCCACTGTAAACAAAAGAATGATTAAGGCTTCCAACATTGTTTGCTGCAGAAATAGGGTATTAGGTCAAATCTCACCAATGAAAATATCTGCAAATGACACCATATACAGTAAGCAAAAATAAAAAATCATTTTCACATAAATATACATGCTTAGCGAATGCTGCTCTGCTTTTATTTTTGCTTAATGTCTATGGTGTTATTTGCAGTATTTTCATTGGTGAGATTTTGACCATAATACCCTATGCGGACAGCAAACAATGTTGGAAGCCTTAAATCATTCTTTGTTGATTACAGTGGGATTTTGTTAAGGGAAGTGGGAACACAGGTAAGGTATAAATATGTAAATACTTACGCTCTCATATCTGCTTACCAATTAGTTCCAGTATAGACATAGTGAGCCACTCACTTTTAAACAAAAGGCTGTTTGCATAAATCGATACACAAATTCATGTTGCAGAGCTCCTTCTTCTCGTAGTAACAAGCATGGCACATACGAACGATCCAGGCACAGCGAGGTGGTAATTTCTTATTTTATTATTAAAATCAACTTTTAAATGATGCGTGAATGAAAACTGAAGGGATCACTGGAGGGTATTAGAGGTTTTCGATGCGCAGATTCACAGGCTGTTACAATGTTGTTAGAAGCATGTCCCCCTTCCATTGTTGTGCGCAACTTCCTCTGCTGCAGAAAGGCTTACATAGGGCAGAAGTAAAGGGGGAGGTGAAGTAGGAGAGGCTCTTTAACATCATTTAAAAATAGATTTTAGATATAGCAGAGAGGGCCATGGATAACAAGATACAGCAGTACCCCGGTTTACGTACAAGATAGGCTCCGGAGGTTGGTTGTTCTTAAGTTGAGTTCGTATGTAAGTCGAAACGTGATATTTTATAAATTGTAGATTCCAGACTAAATAAAAATTTTGGCCCCCGTGACAATTGGGAGTATTAAACATTTTTGTGGGTAATGGGACCAGGATTATCAATTAAAGCTTATTACAGACACCTTGCAGCTGATCGTGAAATCTGGAACTATGAGTAAAGCATCAGAAAAGCTTCACCAGAGGTGGTCAGAGGTGGTCTTGTAACTATGGGTGTACTGTTAAGTCGGGGGTGTCCTAAGTAGGGGACCCGCTGTATAAGAAAATTTACACAGTCAAGTGCCTGGATCTATAAGTAAGTGGACATTAAAACTCCATCATGATAATAAACAGGTCACTTCTCCACAGATTCCAGGCACTGTGATTGTGATAATCTTTCTTATATTGTTATACTATGGCCTCCTACCTTTAAAAGAACAATTTTCAAATATGCCAAGAGTCTGAGGGTCTCTGGGTGTGGTTCTAGAATCCCCTTAATGAGTTTTTTATTAATATTATTTTTTTTGTGGTGTATTAAAACAACCGTTATTGTACGGATGGACACGTGGGAACCATGCTTTCTGGCTGGGGAAAAGATAGAACTGCTATCTTTCACCCATGGCACTTACATCATCAAACAGCAGATTAGCAGGCTGGAGGGTAATAAGCTGGTCGCAGGAAGGGTCTACAGCACGGAGTGACTTCAGGCTGGGCATGGTAGAGATGGAGACTAGTACAGACCGACAGTGGGACCTTTGCTCTGGGGCTTAGTCTCTGTTTGACCCAAGGGTCAGGCAGTGGCATGAGACACCACTGCTTTTGGTAGTTATGGACACTGCTGGCAGATAGCAGGTGCTGCACACTCTTCTGTTCTGAAATCTACTGACTCTGCAGGACCATGTTATCCGGTATTAGTGGTTTTTTATATCCCCTTAGGAGGGGGCAGCACTGTCCAAACCAGCTTTTACAATGTAACAAAGGTACTATAGTACAAATATAATTGATTAAGAACACTCCGTATGTACTCTTGCTTTTACCAGGCAGTGATTCCGCTGCAATTACTAAATTCTCCACTTTTGGGATCTCTAAAGCAGTTGAGTATTTTCAACCTGTGTTGCCAGTGGCACACTAGGGTGCCGCCGACATAGGTTAGGTGGTGCACGCGGGGAAATTTCCCCAAACTATGGTGCCCCTGTGTTTTGTTTCCCGGCAATGGGCAGCGTGCCCAGTCACGGCTTCTTACAATGTAGGAAGAGACGTGTACAATAAGCACAGTGCAAGCTTTGAAACTCGGTGCCGACAAAATGAGCACACCAAGGCCGGCGCATTCATCCTCGAGTGAAGAGGACTCCGTATTTGCCACGCGCCAGGTAATGCCCACCAATAACGCTGTACTATATTGAGCTTTGCATGAGTATATGAACTGTTGGCAGATATCAGCATAGGAGCTGGTACTTTTAGTACTCCAGCAGTATACTGAATATTAAACAAGAGAAAGTAAAATGAGGAAATACTATAGTCATGAGGCTGCGAGATACAAGTACAGCTCATATGTGAGATATTGAGCTGGCACTTGTCTCTGGCCTCATGCCCATAGTACTCTATATTGTACCCCTATATTTGCAGTTATAGCCAACAAAATAATCCCACCATATACTACAAAAACAGGGAGACAACTGATAACTGTTGAGCAAGAGCTTAGTTTCGGGTGTCTTCCACCATTACCTGCCAGGATATCCCTTTGTATTTATCGAACACAGGCCCGCCAGGTTCACAATGAGTGAGTAAAATAATTAGAATCTATATTATAAACTATATGTATAATATGAGATTTTAGTGTACATTTTGTGCTATTTTGGTTGGTGGTGTGTTGCCCCAGGATTTCTAAGTGCCGCGGCTCAAAAAAGGTTTGAAAATCACGTCTAAAAGGAGCATGTTCCCTAACATGGAGAGGGTGCGTCGCAACAAACTTACCAACCCTGATGCATCGGCCCGGGTTGTTGCAGACGGCCATATATAACAATATAATACGATAACCACAGGCACATGAACTTGGTCTATGAGAGGTTTCACTGGTTTATCACACTTGAGTTTGATGGTGGGATTTTCTTTAAGCCCTGTAATTATCATTTTATTTCTTCCATGTTAGTAAACCTGAGAGAGTACTTAGTTCAAACTTTTTACCCCAGCTGTATAATTGACACTAGAAACATGTTTTAAGTGAATATCACTATATCCCCACAAGGCGATCATTAGGATCCATTTATGATCGATTCTGTGTTGTAGTAGTATTTGTATTATTGCCTTACCTGGATATTTTTGTTACCTTTTGTTACCAAAATTTCTTTTGGGTAAACGTAATCGGACATTCCATCCAGCATAGCTGTTAGAATATATATATATATATATATATACAAAATCCTGTTGGAAAATTTTAACAAAGTATTATGTATGTGTCGTATTTCATAGATCCCGCATAAGGACCTTGTCTGGTCAAGCTACTGCCATCACTGACTTCTTTGGGATAATTCATTCAATCCCACAGTTTGTCAGCAGAACATCATCAATTCACAAGAGATAATAGCTGCTGCATTATACCATATTTGACACACTATGTTGCATAAAATACCATCTCGTGACAATATATCCTCAGTTCAGTTGATTATTTTGCATAATAAAGTCCCAATTGTCAGGAATTACCTGTTCATAGAAACTGTAGTTTTTCAGCAATGGTTCAACAATAGGGCAATTATAATTCCTAGTACCCCTGGAAGCCTTGTATAATCATATATAGTACATTGGATGCTGGACATGCTACTGGGACACATAGGAAGATAGAAGGACAGATTATGATTGTCTAACCTCATGCACACATTGATGGCATCAATGATTGTCAATAATGTATGAGGTCATATATGAGGGCAAATTGGTCAGTGATTAAGGAAAATACAATATCTGTAAACCACTGGCCTTAAATATAATCAAAGTGAGTCTAAAGCGAACAGTAAATAGCTTAAAAAGAAGTATACCACATATCATTCTGTAACTACTCAGTTACTATCGCCACTCTCGACCCCAAAAGTAAATGTGGCACTGCATGATGATATACATACTATTGTCCATAACATGTTACACTAAATAAATATGATTTATATATAAAGAGTGGGTAAATTTCCAAATATTAATGTAATTTATTTCAGTAAATATTTTATGTGCCATTATTAAAGTGTAGTGTGATGTTATAGGGCTACTCTATAAAGGCAGATAACCACCAGATGCACAGATAATGTGGGCTCCATAACACTCCCTTATCTCTACTATCTTACTTGTACTCCCTTATATCTCTGCAGTTTACCTTGTGACCCCTTGGAAAACTGTCAGTTTTTTAGATGTTTCAAGAAGGAGGTTTTTTCTTAACTAATGGAAGTGATACTGATTGTCTTCCCCCCCTCCTTCCATCTCCTCTATAAAAGAGCACCTTACCAATCAGAACATGGGAGTTAGTTGATAGCCGTGAAGTTGACTACAGTCCCTCCCCTGGAGAGTTTTAGAACCAAAGGCAGGATCATAACCCAATCACCAACAGTCAAGAACATTTCCCCTTTCCTCCCTTTCCCCTGCTCTCTATGCTTTCCTTCTTATCACTATCACAAGCCATAGACACTCAAGTAGTTCCTCATTTCCATTCAAGGGGACACTTTGTTTCACCCGTGGAGACTGAAGGATATTATTCCTCTGACAGATTCTGTAACGTTTTACGAGTTCACTTACTCCTGCCAGTGTGCAGAAGTGTGCAGGATCCCAGGCTGTGTACAGCACATTTCTAGGAGATCACAATGAACAACAACAATGAGCCAGAGAAGGAAAGCTTGTCCGAATGATCAGCCTTCCAGAAGGGAGGTATGTGTCCTTTCTATATCTGAATACATCAATATCCCATTTGATTCATGTAGTTAGAAGACAATGGTTACTGAATAAGAACAGTAGAGACCTCCTTACTCACACACTACTGGCTGCATGGTTAAATAGTATTTTCCCATTCAGATTTCTAATGTTTAGCTCATATGTAGCACTGACTAATGGACATATTACCTTGTTTCATAAATCTGCAGTATAGTATACAGTAATAGTAATGTATTGTTACATATAACTATTGATCTATTGATATTAATGCACTACAATCATTATACTTGTAATTGTCAATCTGTCATGTCACACAAATATGGTGGGTGTGTGTGTGTGTGTATATATATTATATATATATATATATAATATAAACAAATATATTCTATGCCTTATCTGTTTGGCACTCTTACATGGTAAATAAACCACCTTTGTAAAACTGTATACAGATGGTCCCTTACTTAAGGAAACCCGATTTCAGACAACCCCTAGTTGAAGATGGACCCTCTGTGACCTCTGGTTTATGCTCTCTAAAGCTTTACTTTAGTCCAGGCTGAAATGATCAGCTGTAAGGTGTCTGTACGAAGAAACTTTATGATAATCCTTAGTCCCATTACAAAAAAAAAAATTGGTCTGGATCTACAAGATATAAGATTCCAGAATTACATGCAAATTCATCTTAAGAACAAACCTATGGACCCTATCCTAGGTCCCCTGTATCTATTATTAGATTGCAATTTATATATGATATGCCCAAATGTTAGTAACCACTTTGCAGATAGATTTTGTATTGATACAAAAATGTGTTAATTGCATATATACTGTGGGTATCAAAATAGTATATAATTATGTTATTTTTTAATATCATTCATTATTTCAGCTTGAATCCAATACCATGCAGTTGTTCCAGTCAGAGACAAGCAGTCCTTGGAGTTTGCCATAGTCATTTTTTACCAATGCGTAACTTTTTCTTAAAACGTATTTAAGACTTTTTTTTTTTTTGGCTTTGCGTGTCCTAGTTGAAATGTTGACTATATATGTCATTGCCATAGTGAGCAGCAGCTAACTCACAGAAATACTTTATGCATTTAAATAAGATGTTCACAGCCAGAAATCCACATGCATCACAGCACACATCCAACATATTACAGAAACCCAATTTACTTTCTGCTTTGTGTTTTGGTCTAAGACCGCTAATTAATTAATCCAGATCTGAAACATATCATACAGTACTAGAAGAAATCTCTGCTGGTACAAGGATAGACGGAAAGTTTCTTTTATCCCATAAGTATGGAGCCCTGATCTATCATCATACAAGTACTATGTACTAAGTTCCAAGTTAATCCCAGTGCAGCAGTAAACAGGTCATTTTATCTTTGTCTTTTTAGCCCAAAATAATAAGAGGAAATCCCACTACTCAGCCCTATATGAAAATGATCTATAATAGTTTTATTATTAATATAACTATACTTTAGGGGTAAATATAAAGATTCATTCTTTGTAATCACCCCTAGCTTTTGCCATCAAAAACCAATACAGTTGGTATCTGCGCCAAAAATAGCTTTACTACTAAAGTACTTGCATTGGCAGATGTTGTATTCGTAGTGTGGCCTAATCCTAAAATTACGGAAAAGACCACCGACTGTACTTTACACTTCAGATTCTTGGATTAGTGATGCATGGAAGAGCATCAGATTTCACAACAAGTGACCCTAGGATAATTTTTCTTCCTAGAATGTGACAAAAGTCATTGTTCATTGTAGAGGAAACAAAATAATACACATTACTATTAACTATTTAAACGTATACGTTAATATCGTCATTTCTTTTTCGTATTATTATATTTGTGTTGCACAGTAGCGCTTATATTGATCAAATTTTCTAATGGACCTCATTGTGATTACACTAAAAGGACCTATATGGATTTATGATACACATGTGACATGTCTCTTCAGTATGTCTATGCATTAAGTAAATGTACACAGCTGTCTGATAGAATGTGTCTGACCCCATACCATAGTCACAACACAGTGCCCTCCCCAAGGTCTCTGCTCAGGACCATGTAAGATGTGACCCTATTAAGACTGCATACTTCTCTAGGACTAGGGTGAATGGGTTTTTGTATGTGATGATCTGTGGTGATGGCTACCATGGTGCTTATGCACACGTATGCTGGATTTTTTAATCCATATCTTTGTTGCTAATGGTTTTCCTATGATTGTGTGCATTTCCTGGGTTTGTAATCTCCTATCCAATACTAAAATATTCGAAGATATCTACGAGGTAGCCCTAGAAGTATATATGGTGTGTTTTAGAAAGAGAAATTATATTCTGAGCCTCAACAAGGAGTGAAATTATGTTAATACTACAGTTTACAGTTTTCTCAATACGTTGAATTTAGAGATATTTGAACCCACATCTCGGTAAGGTGTGCTGCTGGCAATAAGTCGTGTAGACCTAACTAGCCATATAAAAGCATGCAAGTATCCTCAACACAATACATGCTATTGAGGAAATAGCTAAACCCCGATCACCTGATTCTCATACCACCGAGAGGATGTTGGTAAAGTTGTTTTCCTGAAACAAGTAAAAAAGTATTTGTTGAGAAAATGTCAGTGTATCCCCATCAATACAGTAATACAGTTGCAAAATACATTCTTCTGTGAAATACTATTCTATATCTTGTATATTTATGTTTTTTTCAAACTGAAAAGCGTGTGTGTCATTTTAGGCAGGGAAAGAACCATTTGTGCCTTTGAACATGTGACTTCATCATTTTTCATCGTAGAGGTTATGTTATGAATCAGGTATACACTTTAGTACACCGTTGGTTTATATGAAATATAGAATTTATTCATGTTTATAAACCCCTAAAAGCCAACATTAACAATAAAGCTACATAAACAGTATGGCCTCATACTGGTATGACTGATCATATCTTTAGTCATAGTCAAGTTGTTTGCAGCCATTGTCTAGAAGTTATACTTTGGAGCACACGGTCTCACGGTCGACACTGCGGGTCTTCAGACAATTATGCTAGATACAAATCATTCTTGACCCAGAGATTTATGCAAATATGAGTTACTTCTATAAGATCTTGGTAGTAGAGCCTACAATAAATCTGATTGTTTAAGAGCTCATGGTACTAGAGATTAGTAGCCAAAAAGTTTCCCAGTACATCTCATGAATAAATGCATGAATTCTGCTTTTAATAAACTTAATTAATAACTTATATAACTTTTCTGTTAAGGGAACTTGATGTTTGCATGTTGCTGGATTCTTTCTAAGAGGGAGCATACATAAATGGTACAACTAGTAAGATGTTTATTATGAGCTGTCCTTTTGGTCAAGCTTTAGATAGTATCACCACATGCGCTACCTTTAGTTCCTTCTTCATGAACGTATGTTCCCCCACTTTGGAACTACCACTTTCTCCAACACTTGGTTTTACTCTGTGTTAGCACTGTGCTGCATAATTACAATTTCAAGTTTGTAAGATCATGTAAGAGCAGCAGCCGCAGAGGCCGACTTCAATAGGGACGGGGACAGGACAAAGTAACAGAACAAAAAAACACAAAAAGTAATAACGATTCTTAAAAAGCCGATATATCTCATAAGTGACTGATGAAGGAATGATATTTCCATTGTGTACATGGTTGGGTTGTGGATGCTAGACACAATGAAAGCTAAGACACACATGGCTATGTAAGGTCAATGTATTGAGATTGTTTATGTGATAAAGGGAGCAGTACTGTCAATTCTTTCCTTTTTATGATACATTGCTATGCATCTCTTCTCGAAAAAGTCAGTTAAAAGAATATACAACACAAGATGAGATATTAATTAAAGTTGGTTTTACCCTAAATAAGAGAATATTGCTACCTATATATAGTAGTTCATTACAGAATGATGATGGAAACACTGTTGCTTGCCAGAAAGTAGTACAATGTTATTAAAGGTTTAGGATATTACAAAAGAAAAAAGGAGTCATATTCAACTCACTGGGTCTCTTAACAATATTCCATTAGGATCTTCTGGGTCCTCACAAGTCTGGTCCTTTCATACACAGGAAATGATCACCAAGACATGTCATGATGGGTAGGATCAGTGGATTGGCTTAGGATTAGGGACCGAGTTGTGATACAGAAAAGCGCTAGTGGGCGTAAAGGATATGGGTGCGTGTAGATGGCTAGGGAATTTCGGATGCTGCATTTCACAAGATTTTAAGGTTTTTATGATTGGAAACCCCTTTGAAACATAACTTTTGTTTACTTCACAATCCTTATTTATCCAAATATCTGCCTTATTGATGTATATTAGATTAAATAGTTCTATTGCAAACGCCTAAGTTGCATAGATTCCATGCAACATCATGGACCCTTAATACTACCGACAGGTAGTAATGGATTGTAAACAAAGACAGCTTACATGTTGATGGACCACCTTCTGGCAGGAGGCCACTCTCCTTTAGCTTTTCTTCATGACTCATTGGTATTTGTTAAAGGGCTTTATAAATCGGAAATATTAGAGATGTGTTCGCGGCTACATAGCGCGTTAATTGAGGTCAGAAACTAATTATAGGAATCATTGCATATTTAAGGTCCTGTTTGTAAAAATAATCTTTCTTAAGGCCAAGAGGAATCGAATGACTCCTTTTTTCTTTTGTATATCCTAAACCTTTAAAAACATTGTACTACTTTCTAGGCAAGCAACAGTGTTCCATCATCATTCTGTAATGAACTACTAGATAAAGGTAGGCAATATTCTCTTATTTAGGGTAAAACCAACTTTAATATTCATCTTGTGTTGTATATTCTTTACTGACTTTTCTAAGAGAATGCATAGCAATGTATCATAAAAAGGAAAGATTTGACAGTACTGCTCCCTTTAGCAAGATAAACATCTCAATACATTGGAGCCTTAGCAGAGCCATGTAAGTGTCTTAGCTGTCATATGTGTTCTAGCTATACACAACCCCAACCATGTGCACAATGGAAATATCATTCCATTCATCAGTCACTTATGAGTATATACTGCAGTTTATTAAGAATCGGTAGGACATATTATGTAAAGTGTTTATTGTATAATGTAGATTTTTCTGATGTCAAGCCCCTTGGGAGTGCAATGAAGTGAAAGCCTTCAGGGCTGCATGATCTTACAAACTATGAAATTGTAATTATGCAGAGCACAGTGCTAACACAGGTAAAACCAAGTGTTGGAGAAAGTGGTAGTTCCAAAGTGTGGAACATACGTCATGAAGAAGGAACTAAAGGTAGCGCATGTGGTGATAACTATCTAAAGCTTGACCAGAAAAGGCAGCTCATAATAAACATCTTACTGAGTGTATCATTTATGTATTGCTCCCTTAGAAAGAATCAGGCTACATGCAAACAATCAAGTTCCTTAACAGAAAGTTATTATAGTTAATTAATTAAGTTATTAAAAAGCAGAATTCATGCTATTATTCATGAGATGTAACTGGGAAACTTTTTGGCTACTAATCTCTAAGTAACATGAGCTCTTAACCAATCAGATTTATTGTAGGCTCCACTACCAAGATCTTATAGAAGTAACTCATATTTGCATAAATACTCTAGGTCAAGAATGATTTTTATCTAGCATAAGTGTCTGTAAGACCCAGCAGTGTCGACCGTGAGACCGTGTGCTCCAAAAGTAATAACTTCTTAGACAATTGGCAAACATACTATGACTAAAGATATGATCATCATACAGTATGAGGCCATACTGTTATATGTAGCTTTATTGTTAATGTTGGCTTTTAAGGGGTTTTATAACAATGGAATAAATTCTAATATTTCATATAAACCAACGGTGTACATAAAGTGTATACCTGATTCATAACATAACATCTACTATGAAAAAATGATGAAGTCACCAGTTCAAAGGGCACAATGGTTCTTTCCTGCCTAAAAATGACACACGCTTTCAGTTTGGAAAAAACACATAAATATACAAGATATAGAATAGTATTTAACAGAAGAATGGTATTTTGTAACTATATGTACTGTATTGATGGGGATACACTGACATTTTCTCAACAAATAACTTTTTTACTTGTTTCAGGAAAACAAACTTTACCAAACATCCTCTCGGTGGGTATGAGAATCATGTGATCGATAGGGTTAGCTATTTCCTCAATAGGCATGTATTGTGTTGAGGAATACTTGCATGCTTTTATTGGCTAGTTAGGTCTACAGCTACTTATGCAGCAGCAGCCTTACCGAGATGTGGGTTCAAATATCCTAAATTCAACGTATTGAGAAAACTGTAAACTGTAGTATTAACATTAATTTCACTCCTTGTTGAGGCTCAGAATATAATTTCTCTTTCTTAAAACACACATATATTCTAGGGCTAACCTCGTAGATATCTTCGAATATTTATGTAGTGTGATAGGAGATTGACAAACCCATAGGAAATGCACACAATCATAAGGAAAACATACAAACTTCAGGCAAATTTGGTCCTGCTCAGATATGGATTAAAAACAATACAGCATAGAGTGTGCATAAGCACCATGGTAGTCATCACCACAGCATCACATACAAAAAACCCATTCACCCTAGTCCTAGAGAAGTATGCAGTCTTAATAGGGTCACAATCTTACTTGGTCTCTGAGCAGAGACCTTGGGGAGGGCACTGTGTGTGACTATGGTATGGGGTCAAGACACATTCTTATCAGGACAGCTGTGTACATTTACTTTAATGCATAGACATACTGAAGAGACATGTCACATGTGTATCAATAAATCCATATAGGTCCTTTTAGTGTAAGTCACAATGATGGTCCATTAGAAGATTTGATCAATATAAGCGCATACTGTGCAACACAAAATATAATAATACGAAAAAGAAATGACAGATATTACAGTAATACAGTTTAAATATAGTTATATAGTAATGTGTATTATTTTGTTCCTCTACAATAGAACAATGACTTTTGTCACATTCTAGGAAAGAAAAATTATCCTAGGGTCACTTGTAGGTGAAATCTGATGCTTTCCATGCATCACTAATCCAAGAATCTGAAGTGTAAAGTACAGTCGGTGTCTTTTCCTAAAGTTTTAGGATTAGCCACACTACTGAATACTAACATCTTGCCAATGCAGTACTTTAGTAGTAAAAGCTGTGTTGGAGCAAGATACCAACTGTATTGTTTTTGATGGCAAAGCTATGGGTGATTACAAAGAAATGAATCTTCATATTTAACCCTAAAGTAATAGTTATATTAAATAATAAAACTATTAATAAGTCATTTTCATATAGGGCTGAGTAGTGGGATTTCCTCATTAATTGGGCTAAAAAGAACAAAGATAAAATAGACCTGTGTGCTGCTGCACTGGGATTAACTTGGAACTTAGTACTTGTATGATGAGAATCAGGCTCCATACTTATGGGATAAAGAAACTTTCCAGTCTATCCTTGTACACAAGCCAGAGATTTCTTCTAAGTACTGTATGATATGTTTCAGATCTGGATTAATTACGGTCTTAGACCAAAAACACAAAAGCAGAAAGTAATTGGTGTTCTGTAATATGTTGGATGTGTGCTGTGATGCATGTGGATTCTGGCTGGAACATCTTATTATAAATGCATAAAGTATTTCTGTGAGTTAGCTGCTGCTCACTGGTGCAATGACATATATAGTCAACATTTCAGCTGAGGGCACGCAGAAGCCAAAAAAAAAAAAAGTCTATAACGTGTTTAAGAAAAAGTTACGCAATTGTAAAAAAATGACTATGGCAGAACTCCAAGGACTGCTTGTATCTGACTGGAAACAACTGCATGGGTAGTGGATTCAAGCTATAAATAATGAATGTATTAAAAAAATAACATAATTATATACTATTTTGATACACAGTATATATGCAATTAACACAGTTTGTATACAATACAAATATCTATCTGCAAAGTGGTTACTACATTTGGGCATATCATATATATAAATTGCAATATAATATATGATATACAGGGGGACCTAGGGATAGGGTCCATAGGTTTGTTCTTAAGATGAATTTGCATGTAATTCGGAATATTATATCATTGTAGATCCAGACCAATTTTTTTTTTTGTAATGGGACTAAGGATTATCAATAAAGTTTCATTACAGACACCTTACAGCTGATCATTGCAGCCTGGGACTAAAGTAAAGCATCCAGAGAGCTTAACCAGAGGTCACAGAGGGCAGAGGGGTCCATCTTCAACTAGGGGTTGTCTGTAAATCGGGTTTCCTTAAGTAAGGGACCATCTGTATACAGTTTACAAAGGTGGTTATTACCCATGTAAGAGTCAAACAGATAAGGCATAGAATATATTTGTTATATATATATATACACACACACACACACATATTTGTGTGACAATGACAGATTGACAATTACAAGTATAATGATTGTAGTGCATTAATATCAATAGATCAATAGTTATATGTAACAATTACAATTACTAATTACTGTATACTGCAGATTTATGAAACAAGGCAATATGGTCCATTATACAGTGCTACATATGAGCTAACCATTAGAAATCTGAATGGGAAAATACTATTTAACCATGCAGCCAAGTAGTGTGTGAAGTAAGGAGGTCTCTACTGTTCTTATTGAGTAACCATTGCCTTATAACACATGAATCAAATGGGGATATTGATGTATTCAGATATAGAAAGGACACATACCTCCTCCTCTGGAAGGCTGATATCATCGGGACAGCTTTCCTTCTCTGCTAGGTTGTTGTTCATTGTGATCTCCTGAGAAATGTGCTGTACACAGCCTGGATCCTGCACACTTCTGCACAACTGGCAGGAGTAAGTGAACTCTGTAAAACGTTACAGAATCTGTCAGGAGGAATAAATATCCTTCAGCTCCACTGGTGAAACAAAGTGTCCCCTTGAAATGTAAAATGAGGAACTAGTGAAGTGTCTATGGCTTGTGATAGTGATAAGAAGGAAAGCATGAGAGAGCAGGGGAAAGGGAGGAGAGGGGAAATGTTCTTGACTGTTGGTGATTAGGGTTAGATCCTGCCTTTGGTTTCTAAAACTCTCCAGAGGGGAGGGACTGTAGTCAACTTCACGGCTAGCAACTAACTCCCAGTGTTCTGGATGGGAGGTGCTCTGTTTATAGAGGAGATGGAAGGAGGAGGGGGGGGGGGGGGGACAATCAGTATCACTTCCAATTAGTTAAGAAAAAACCTCCTTCTTGAAAACATCTAAAAAACTGACAGTTTCCAGAGGGGGTCAAAAGGTAAACTGCAGAGATATAGAGGGAGTGCAAGTAAGAGTAGAGATAAGGGAGTGTTATGGAGCCCACATTATCTGTGCATCTGGTGGGTTATCTGCCTTTATAGAGTAGCCCTATATACATCACACTACACTTTAATAAGGGCACATAAATATTTACTGAAATAAATTAACATTATATATTTGGAATATTTACACATCTTTATATTATAAATCATATTTATTTAGTGTAACATGTTATGGACAAGAGTATGTATATCATCATGCAGTGCACATTTACTTTTGGGTAGAGAGTGGGGATATGTAACTGAGTAGTTACAGAAATTATATGTGGTATAGCTTCTTTTAAGCTATTTACTGGTTACTTTAGACTCACTTTGATTATATTAAGCAGTGGTTTACAGATATTGTATTTTCCTTAAATCACTGACCAATTTGTCTCATTAGTGACCTCATACATATGTGACAATCATTGATGCCAATCAATGTGTGCAATGAGGTTAAGACAATCATATAATCTGTCTTTCTATCTTCCTATGTGTCACAGTACAGTTCCAGCATCCAATGTAACTATATGATGATTATTACAAGGCTTCCAGGGGTACTAGGGAATTATATTGCCCTATTGTTGAACCAGTGCTGAAAAACTACAGTTTCTATGAACAGGTATTCCTGACAATTGGGACATTTAATTATGCAAAATATCAACTGAGGATATATTGTCACGAGATGGTATATTTTATGCAACATAGTGTCAAATATGGTATAATGCAAGCAGAATATTATCTCTTGTGAATATGATGATGTTCTGCTGACAAACTGTGGGAATGAATGAATTATCCCAAAGAAGTCAGTGATGCAGTAGACTTGACCAGAAGGGTCATTATGCTGGATCTATGAATAACGACACATACAATAGATAGCTTTGTTAAAATTTTCCAACAGGAGTATGTGTATATATATATATACATATACAGCTATGCTGGATGGAATGTCCAGATTACGTTTACCCAAAAGAAATTTTGGTAACAAAAGGTAACAAAAAATATCCAGGTAAGCAATAATACAAATACTATTACACAAGAATCGATCCATAAATGGATCCTAATGGATCGCCTTGTGGGGATATAGTGATATTCACTTAAAACATGTTTCATAGTGTCAATTATACAGGCTGGGGTAAAAAGTTGAACTAAGTACTCCTCTCAGGTTTACTAACATTGGAAATGAAATCAAAATGATAGATCTACCATCAAACTCAAGTGTGATAAACCAGTGAAACCTACTCATAGACCCAAGTACTGGTAATCGTATTATATTTGTTATATATTGCCTCTGCAACAACCCTGCCGATGCATAGGGTAGGTAGTTGTTGCGAACATCACCCTCTCTATGTTAGGACATCTCTTTAGGAGATCTCCAAAAGTGGAGAACTTAGTAATTGCAGTTGGAAACCACTGCCTGGTTAATCAATGATATTAATTAATTAATCAATCAATGATATTTGTACTATAGTACCTTTGTACTATTGTAAAGCTGGTTGGACAGTGCTGCCCCCTCACTAGGGGAGTATAAAAACCCCTTATGAGCTGGATAACATGGTCCTGCAGAGTCAGTAGATTTCAGAAGCAGAGGAGTGTGCAGCACCTGCCTATGCTGCACAAGCCAGTGTTATACTACCAGAAAGCAGTGGTGTCTCATGCCAGCTGCCTGACACCTTGGGCAAATCAGGAGACTAAGCCCCAGAGCAAAGGACCACTGTCTGTACTAGGCTCCATCTCTACCAGCCCAGCCTGAAGTCACTACCAGGCTGTGAGCAACCCTTCCTGCAGACCAGCTATTACCTTCCAGCCTGCTAAATCTGCTGATGTTGATGTTAAGGCCATTGGGGAAAGATAGAGCATGTTCTATCTTTTCCCCAGGCACAGTATAGCATGGTTCCACACGTGTGCCACCGTACAACAACGGTTGTGTTTAAGTGACCAAAAAATAAGTCAAAAAACATCATTAAGGGGATCTGGAAACACCCCCAGAGACCCTCAGACTCATTAGCATAATTTGAAAAGTTTATTTTAGAAGGTAGGAGGCCATGGATAACAAATATAAGAAGATTATCACAATCACAGTGCCTGGATCTGTGAGTAAGTGACCCTGGTTTATCATGATGGATTTTAATGCCACTTACTTATAGATCCAGGCACTGTGACTGTGGTAATATTCTTATACAGGCGGTCCCCTACTTAAGGACACCCGACTTACAGACAACCCATAGTTACAGACAGACCCCTCTGACCTCTGGTGAAGCTTTCTGAATGCTTTACTATAGTTCCAGATTGCACTGATCAGCTGCAAGGTGTCTGTAATGAAGCTTTATTGATAATCCCTGGTCCCATTACAGCAAAAAATGTTTAAACTCCCAATTGTCACTGGGGCCAAAATTTTTATTTAGTCTGGATCTACAATACAGTTTCGACTTACATACAAACTCAACTTAAGAACAAACCTCCGGACCCTATCTTGTACGTACCCGGGGGACTGCCTGTATATGTTATCCATGGCCTCTGCTATCTAAAATCTATTTTTTAAATGATGTTAAAGAGCCTGCTCCCTCAACACTTCCTCCTTTACTCTGCCCTATGTAAGCTTTCTGCAGCAGAGGAAGTTGCAGCACACAATGGGAGGGGGACATGCTTCTAACACATTGTAACAGCCTGCGAATCTGCAGCATAGAGAAACTCTAATAACCCTCCCAGGAGCCCTTCAGTTTCATTAGCATCATTTTAAAAGTTGATTTTATAATAATAAATATAAGAAGATTACCTCACTGTGCCTGGATCTATTAGTATGTGCCAATGGAAACACTGCTTGTGTACTAGAAAGGAGCTCTGCACATAGAATTTTGTATGATTTATGCAAACAGCCTGTTTTAAGTGAGTGACACTATGTCTCATACTGGGAACTAATTTTAAGCAGATATGAGAGCTAAGTTTTAACATATTTCACTCTTAGCTTGTTCCCAACTTCCCTTAACAAAAATCCCACTGTAAACAAAAGAATGATTAAGGCTTCCAACATTGCTTGCTGCAGAAATAGGGTATTAGGTCAAATCTCACCAATGAAAATATCTGCAAATGACACCATATACAGTAAGCAAAAATAAAAAATCATTTTCACATAAATATACATGCTTAGCGAATGCTGCTCT